>CAWUFW010003207.1:1262500-1742500 GCA_963921515.1 Calotriton arnoldi | reverse complement strand
AGCTTGCAACAGCAGGTCCTCCAGCAGAACGCCGCCATGGGGGCCAGCGAGGTGTGGCAGAGCCAGCCCTCTCCCTCCTCCCTCCCTGACCCTAGCACCTTCCCCGAGGTCGCCCAGGAGGAGGCAGAGGAGCCCGAACCCACCCTAGACGAGGCACCCTTGATATCCAAGAAGCCCTCACCTGAGGAAGACGATGCAGTGTGCCGGGACCTGGAGTCCCTCTCACCTCGTGAGGAGCCCGAGCCAGCAGCCCTCAGCCGCAAGGTCTCGGATGTCACATCCTCCGGGGTGCAGTCGTTCGATGAGGAAGACCCAGAGAACCACAAATGAGCATCTTCTTCAGGTGATGTAAGGAGGGAGTAATGTGAACAAGCATGGGAGACTCTCGCCATTTCATCCTCCCACACAGCAAATCAGCTTGTACAACGTGAGACCCATTCGACTTCAGTGCTGGTCTCTGAGATGCCTCACCGACCGCCTTCCAGAGAGAGACTGCATGTCACCTCATTAAGACATAGTGGTGTCCATCACTCACCTAAACCCACTGAACGGTTTTGAGGGGACGTCTCTCTAGAAAGAGACACCTAGTTGCTCACCGGTCTGTTCAGAGAGGAATGGGGGTGATCATCGCCTCTTCGATGACTATGGAGGGACTCAGACAAAGATGCACAGACAGATGCCTGGACAGCACATCATCAGAGGAAGTGGCCTCACGCTCAATCTCCAGAAAGAGACAGTCCACACACAGAATCTCACGCTTGCCTTTCCCGCATGAGGCTTCTTCTCCCACGCTCTTGGAGGAAGAGGACCCCAGCACAGGCTCTCCACACAGAGAAAGCATGCCGCTGTGTCCGCAACAATGCCTGAACACCAACCCTTGTCAGCTCCAAGAATGACGGGGGCCCTTTGGAGGTACAGACATGTGGACAGAGGAAGGGCCTGAAAGGGACGTTTTCCCTCAAAAATTATCAATACACTGCTCCAGCCCTCCAGGTGGAGGGCATACTCCATCTGTCTTTTCATCCTCAGCTGATTGCGCGTGGAGTGTTTTTCTGTCGCTTTCTCGCAGCAATTGATGTAAGAACCCCAGAGGTGGGTGGGACATTTAATAGGGATAAGGGCTTCCTATCAGGCCTTGCAAAACGTTTCTCAGTTGCCAAAGTCTACACCCTACCTGTTGATGGGAGGTTTGCCTTTTTTCTTCCACTGATGCTTTACGTTCAGTCCTTAAATGTTTTAATTTTGTGGGATTAAGAGCGGAGGGGACAGCACCAGTTGGTTACAATCACTGCCTTTGTTTTGTTTTGTTTTTTAATTGGGGAGTGTTCAATCTGTGACTTCTATCTGCACTGACTTCCTAGGTCATGCCTCGTATTTGGGAAGGTACCTTCTGTTTGAAAGAGGTCAAACTGAAAGAGATTGGTCAACCAACCAGGAGACATGACTGCAGGTAATATTGGAGCAAACTAACCTTTAACTGCAGTTACAAATCTCGCCACTAGAGGTCAGTGTTTACATCTCTTGCACTAGAGCTTCTACAGTAGCGATTCTGTTTTGCACCACCAGAGGGTAAAGCTTGATGGAGCTGCCTCTCCAGGAGGGGCCCGAAGGCCTTCTATTCTGCAGTTCCGTTTCCCAGCACCAGAGGGCTTAGAGTGGAATGCATCAAGAGCTGGAAGTCATTCTGCAGCCGCAGTTCCATTTCTCAGCACCAGAGGGCAGAGCCTGATTTCTCTTTTCTCCCAGAGTCAAAGCTGAAAGAGCTTTTAAAGTTTCGGCTTCAGTTCTGAACACCAGACACAGCGTGGTCTCTCTTACTCAAAGAAGGAGCTCTGAGGTCTTCTGGAGTTGCAGTTCCACTTCTCAACACCAGGAGGCACAGTTTGATCTCTTTTCTCTGCCTCTATATTAGCATTTCCATTGCTCAGCGCCATCCTGCATGGCCTGAGCTCTTTTCCCAGTACAAAAGATGTGAGCCTCCAGAACTGCAGTTCCATTTCTGAGCACCAGAAGGCAGTGTTTCATCTCTTTTCCCTTTCCTGAAGAGCTGTGAGAGCCGCTAAACTTGCTCTTGCATTTCTAAGCACCAGGGGCAGAATGTGATTGCTTTTCTCTCTATGAAGAGCTGCAGTTCCATTTCTCAGAGCCAAGGGCACAGATTGATCTATTTACTCGGTGAGTGTGGCCTCTCTTCCCCTGCAGGTGGCACTGTGACCCTCTAAAGCTGCAGTCCCCCTTTCTGAGCAGCAGAGGGCAGACTATGACCCCACTGCAGGAAATGCAAAGCTTTTCCAGCTGCAGTTTCTCTGACTTGTTGGAGTTCGCCTTGACCCCAATAACTTTCAGTAAGTTATTTTCTTACTTCTCACCAGCCAACGAAAAGCACAAGATGGCCTTGCCAGATGCCACCCTACCAGGGGTCTGGAGCTGTAATTTGCACCAGGGGACGGCAGTCTTGGCCCATCTCTTGACACGGGCACAAACCCCTCTCTGTGTAGGATACCTCTCAGTGAGTTGAGCGCCTGCTGCAGAGTTCTCTCTGTAGGTTTCAAGGTGGATCTGCTCCTGTAATCTGCGGGGGGGTCATTTCCACTGTGGCGTGTGGAGGTGATCTGGCACAGGAGGGGTCCTGTTCTGCCACCAGGTGGCGCATGGAGGTGATCTTGCACTAGAGGGGTCCAATTCTGCCACCAGGCGGAACATGGAGGTGAACCAGCACCCCAGGGGTCCAGTTCTGCCACCAGGCAGTGCATGGAGGTGATCCGGCATCCCAGAGGTCCAGTTCTTCCACCAGGCAGTGCATGGAGGTGATCTGCCATACCAAGGTCCCAGTCCTGCCACCAGGTGGCACATGGAGGTGATCCGGCACCCCAGGGGCCAGTTCTGCCACCAGGCAGCGCGTGAGGTTGATATGGCATACCAGGGTCCCAGTTCTGCGACCAGTAAGCCCATGGAGGTGATCCGGCCCCCCAGGGGCCCAGTTCTACTACCATCCCGCAAGCTCCACCTTTCTGGGAGCTTGAAGTGTTTAAAGCTTCTGTTCATGGGACATTCCAGAGCACAAGCGAGGACTTCCCTCCCAGGGGTCAAGACACCCTTCCCAATGGTGGGGATCCCCAGAAGTCGGAGAAGGAGTCACCGGGGGACCCCTCCCAGGAAGCGGTCACAGAACCTTGTCAAACCTGGGAAAAGGATCATATCAGTGGAAAACAATGGAATCACTGGAACAAACCACGCCCCACAGCGACGAAAATCCAAGTTCTAGAGCAGGACAGACCGATGTTCTTCAGGAGGCTGCCCTGCGTTCTAGAGTGCAACAGATCTGCAGTCTGAAGCAGGGTAGAGCCATGTTACAGAGAAAGTGTGGTACTTTGGAGAGGGGCAGACCCATGTTCTTGATTTGGAGAAACCATGTTCTAGAGCAGGATGGACTTGCTATCCTGAGAAGAACAGACCCGATTCTAGAGAAGGACAGGTTTGTTTTCTAGAGTGGCTCAGGCTGACTTTCTTGAACAACAATTGACAGCCAATCTAGAACAGGTTAGATCTGGGTTTTACCGTTGGCGGAGTATTTCGCCATATTTGGGGGATGCTCACCTCATCATCCACGGAGTCATACAAAGTGTGTGTATCTAAACACCAGGAATATTAGCAATCAAATGTCAGACATGATTTTATAGTGCTGGGAGTCACGTAACTAGTTAGCATGGAGACGGAAGGGATTGACAGATTGATAGCTCTTTTTGATTCTGTGGGTGGTGGTGCATGGCCGTTCTTGGTTGGTGGAGCGATTTGTCTGGTTAATTCCGATAACAAACGAGACTCCTGCATACTAACTAGTTACGCGGCCCCCAGCACTATAAAATCATGTCTGACATTTGATTGCTAATATTCCTGGCGTTTAGATAAACACACTTTGTATGACTCTGTGGATGATGAGGTGAGTATCCCCCAAATATGGCGAGATACTCCGTCAATAGAAAAAGTTTGTTTTGTCTCTTAGATATATGTAGTTGTTTCCCCTTAATCTCTGCCTATGCATCAACACAGGGGCCCCCTTTTTTGATTTATCTAATAGATCTGGGTTGTAACCTAGGACAGGCCTCTGATGTGCAGGACAGACTCACTTTGTAAAGCAGGACACATGTTTGACGTTCTAGGGTAAGGCTGAGCTCGGTTCTAGAGTGCGAGGGGCAGGTTCTAGAGTGTGAGAGAGGCAGGTTCCAGAGGCAGTTTCTAGTGTGAGAGGCAGTTTCTAGAGTGTGAGAGATGCAGGTTCTAGAGTGCGAGAGAAGCAGGTTCTAGAGAATGTTTCTAGAGTCAGAGAGATGCAGGTTCTAGAGTGTGGGAGAGGCAGAATCTAGAGGCTGGTTCTAGAGTGTGAGAGGCAGATTCTAGAGTGCGGGAGAGGCAGGTACTAAAGGCCGTTTCTAGAGTGCGAGAGAACAGGTTATAGTGACAGTTCCTAGAGTCAGAGAGATGCAGGTTCTAGTGTGCAAAGGGGCAGGTTCTAAAGGCAGATTCTAGAGTGCAAGAGGCAGGTTCTAGAGTGTGAGAGAGGCAGGTTCTAGAGTACGAGATATGCAAATGCTAGAAGCAGTTTCTTGAGTGTGAGAGAAGCAGGTTCTGGAGACAGTTTCTAGAGTCAGAGAGATGCAGATTCTAGAGTATGAGAGAGGCAGGTTCTAGAGGCTTGTTCTAGAGTGCGAGAGGCAGGTTCTATGGTGAGAAAGATGCAGGTTCTAGAGTGTGAGAGAGGCAGGCTCTATAGTGTGAAAGGCAGGTTCTAGAGTGTGAGAGGGGCAGGTTCTAGAGTGAGAGGGGGCAGGTTCTACGGTAAGAGAGATGCAGGTTCTAGAGTGCGAGAGAGGCAGGTTCTAGAGGATTGTTCTAGAGTGCAAGAGGCAGGCTCTACGGTGAGAGAGATGCAGGTTCTAGAGTGCGAGAGGGGCAGGTTCTAGAGTGAGAGGGGGCAGGTTCTAGAGTGCAAGACAGACAGGATCTAGAGTGTGAGAGAGGGGCTGGTTCTAGAGTGTGAGAGTGGCAGGTTCTAGAGGGGCAGGTTCCAGAGTGCAAAAGAGACAGGACAGGTTCTAGAGGCTGTTTCAAGAGTGCAAGAGGCAGATTCTAGAGGCTAGTTCTAGAGTGCGAGAGGCAGCTTCTAGAGGCAATTTCTAGAGTGTGAGAGAGGCAGGTACTAGAGGCAGGTTCCACAGTACAAGAGAGGCAGTTTATACAGTGTGAGAGGCAGGTTCTAGAGTACAAGAAAGGTAGGTTCTAGAGGCAGTTTCTAGAGCATGAAAGAGGCAGGCTCTACAGTGGCAGAGGCAGGTTTTAGCATGCAAGAGGGACAGGTTCTAGAGTGAGAGAGTGTGGCTGCTTCTAGAGTGCGAGAGAGGCAGGATCTAGACTGCAAGAGAGGGGCTGGTTCTAGAGTGAGAGAGGAGCAGGTTCTAGAGTGCAAGAGGGGCAGATTCTAGAGTGCAAGAGAAGCAGGATCTAGAGTGCGAGAGAAGAGCAGGTTCTAGAGTGTGAAAGGGGCAGGTTCTAGAGTGCAAGAGAGGCAGGGTCTAGAGTGAGGGAGAGGCAGGTTCTAGAGTGCAAGAGGGGCAGGTTCTAGAGTGCAAGAGGGGCAGGTTCTAGAGTGCAAGAGGGGCAGGTTCTAGGTGCGACAGAAGCAGGATCTAGAGTGAGGGAGAGGCAGGATCTAGAGTGAGGGAGAGACAGGTTCTGGAGAGCGAGAGACAGGTCCTAGAGTGCGAGAGAGGCAGGGTCTAGAGTGAGGGAGAGGTAGGATCTAGAGTGAGGGAGAGACAGGTTCTGGAGAGCGCGAGAGGCAGATTCTAGAGTGTACTGGTGCACATTGTACAGAGGGACAGGCCCATGTTCCAGAGTGGATAGGACCAGTGTTATAGAGAAGGACAGGTCCATTTGGCGTGGACACGCCGGAAGCAGATGAGTGCCTCAGAAGCACACAGAGTGACACAGCGCTTCGTCTGCAGCTAGACACCCCCCACATCACTACCTCCCCCACTATCCACCGTCAGGGGAGCCCCGTCAATGAAGGAGACGGATGGAGTCCCGGTGGCGGACACATTTAATCACATCCGGCACCCTCAGAGCACCGGAGTAAATTAATTTAAGCAACAAATGTAATTATAGCGCAATCCCGGCGGGAGCGCCCAACTGGCGCAATTAATGAGGCCTGGATCACATGGCCTCGGTGTACAACCGGCCTGCTGTAACCAGGAGGGAAGCAGGGAGCCTGGGCTTGGAGGGGACATCTAACCCCCCTGCGGCCTCCAGTGGAGAGTGATGGAGCCTGGGGGCGGGGGGCTCACACCTCCCTGGCCCTGCTGCCTTCTATGAGGGGGGAGAGACATCTAACCCCCTGCAGCCTCCAGTGAGGAGTGATGGAGTCTGAGGGAGGGGGAGCGCACACCTCCCTTGCCCTGCTGCCTTCTATGAGGGGGAGAGACATCTAACCCCCCTGCGGCCTCCAGTAAGGAGTGATGGAGCCTGCTGGGGAGAAGGGGACTCAAACCTCCCTGCTGCCTCCTGTGAGGGGGGCTCATACCTCCCTATTCCTGCTGTGAGGGGTGGGACATGGCACCTCCCTGCTGCCTTCTGTGGGGGGGCTCACACCTCCCTGCTGCCTGCTGTGAGGGGGCTCACACCTCTCTGCTGCCTGCTGTGAGGGGGGCTCACACCTCCCTGCTGCCTCCTGTGAGGGGGCTCACACCTCCCTGCTGCCTGCTGTGAGGGGCTCACACCTCTCTGCTGCCTGCTGTGAGGGGGCTCACACCTCTCTGCTGCCTCCTGTGAGGGGGCTCGCATCTCTCTGCTGCCTCCTGTGAGGGGGGGCTCAAACCTGCCTGCTGTGAGGGGGACTCACACCTCCCTGCTGCCTGCTGTGAGGGGAGGGACATGGCACCTCCCTGCTGCCTTCTGTAAGGGGGGCTCACACATCCCTGCTGCCTTCTGTGAGGGGGGCTCACACCTCTCTGCTGCCTGCTGTGAGGGGGGGCTCACACCTCTCTCCTGCCTCCTGTGAGGGGACTCACACCTCTCTGCTGCCTCCTGTGCTGTGAGGGGGCTCAAACCTCCCTGCTGCCTCCTGTGAGGGGGGCTCACACCTCCCTGCTGCCTTGTGTGAGGGCAGGGGGTTCACACCTCACTGCTGCCTTCTGTGAGGAAGGGGGGGGCATCGCACCTCCTTGCTGCCTCCTGTGATAAGTGATGGAGCCTGGGGGGGAGATGCTGGAAGAGACACTCGCACTCCTCTCCTGACTCCTCTGATTCCCCCTGTGTGGGAGGCTGAGGAGGAAGATCTAGCAGGAGAGGAACACCTCTCCGCTGATTCCACCTGTATGGTAGAGTGAGGCAGGAGATCCTGCAAAAAAGAGGCACATCTTCCTGCCTCCACCTGTGTGAAGACAGGGGGAGAGATACCCCCTCTCTTCGACCCATTGAGTGAGCTGAGTAATGGAGCCTCCCTCCTTAGAGTGGTCCATGCTCTTGCATGGATCCGAATGCTGGCGGATGACGAAAAGTGACATCATCATACTATCAGCTTTCCACGCCAGTAACCTTAGAAGAGTCTTGGGCATTTTATGGCTGTGCAAACGATCTCCAACTAGGAACTGCTCACCAGATGCAAGGAAGAGAGTATGGACACCATCATTGTGATGGATAGGACACCCCCTCAGAGTTGAATAAGACTCCATCACAAGAACAGCTGTCCTCTGGACCCCAGAAGGTAAACAGAAGAGAAGCCAAAGAACACCTGGCGGTGAAGTGTGGAAACCAAGATGAAGACCCTGAACCACAGCTGAGGCACCGTACCGAAACCTGTCAAAGATAAACAGAAGTGGAGGTCCTTTATTGCTGCCCTACAGGCTAGTCGGTATAACGGGCAGTAAGTTGCAAGTAAGCTGCCTCCTGTGAAGGATCAGATATCGCTGTAGAGACATGGGAGCGATATGGATAAAGGATGAGATATCTCTGTAGGAGACAAGGGAGTGATATGGAGGAATGATGAGATATCTCTGTAGGAGACAACGGAGCGATACGGAGGAAGGATGAGATATCTCTGTAGAGACAAGGGGGCGACATGAAGGAAGGATGAGATATCTCTGAAGGAGACCAGGGGGCGACATGGAGGAAGGATGAGATATCTCTGTAGAGACAAGGGAGCGATATGGAGGAAGGATGAGATATCTCTTTTGAAGACAAGGGAGTGATATGGAGGAAGGATGAGATATCTCTAGAGACAAGGGAGCGATATGGAGGAAGGATGAGATATATCTGTAGAGACAAGGGAGCGATATGGAGGAAGGATGAGATGTCTCTGTCGAGACAAAGGAGTGATATAATGGCAGGATGAGATGTCTCTGAAGAGACAAGGGAGTGATATAGAGGAAAAATGAGATATCTTTGTACAGACTAGGGAGCGATATTGAGGAAGGATGAGATATCTCTATAGAGACAAGGGAGTGATATGGAGGAAGGATGAGATATCTCTGTAGAGACAAAGGAGCGATATGGAGGAAGGATGAGATTTCTCTTTAGGAGACAAGGGAGCGATATGGAGGAAGGATGAGATATCTCTGCAGAGACAAGGGAGCGATATGGAGGAAGGATGAGATATCTCTTTAGGAGACAAGGGAGCGATATGGAGGAAGGATGAGATATCTCTTTTGAAGACAAGGGAGTGATATGGAGGAAGGATTGGATATCTCTAGAGACAAGGGAGCGATATGGAGGAAGGATGAGATATCTCTGCAGAGACAAGGGAGCGATATGGAGGAAGGATGAGATATCTCTTTAGGAGACAAGGGAGCGATATGGAGGAAGGATGAGATATCTCTTTTGAAGACAAGGGAGTGATATGGAGGAAGGATTGGATATCTCTAGAGACAAGGGAGTGATATGGAGGAAGGATGAGATATATCTGTAGAGACAAGGGAGTGATATAGAGGAAGGATGATATATTTTTGTAGGAGACACGGGTGTGATATGGAGGAAGGATGAGATATCTCTGTAGAGATAAGAAAAAGATATGGAGGAAGGATGAGATATCTCTGTAGGAGACAAGGGAGCGATATAGAGGAAAGATTAGATATTTTTGTAGAAGACAAGGGTGTGATATGGAGGAAGGTTCAGATATCTCTTTAGGAGACAAGGGAGCAATATGGAGGAAGGATGAGATCTCACTTTAGGAGACAAGGGACCGATATGGAGGAAGGATGAGCTATCTCTTTAGGAGACAAGGGAGCGATATGGAGGATGGATGAGATATCTCTAAAGGTGACAAGGGGGCGACATGGAGGAAGGATGAGATATCTCTGTAGAGACAAGAAAAAGAGATGGAGGAAGGATGAGATATCTCTGTAGGAGACAAGTGAGCGATATAGAGGAAAGATTAGATATTTTTGTAGAAGACAAGGGTGTGATATGGAGGAAGGATGAGATATCTCTTTAGGAGAGAAGGGCGTGATATGGAGGAAGGATGAGATATCTCTGTAGAGACAAGGGGGCAACATGGAGGAAGGATGAGATATATCTAAAGAGACAAGGGAGTGATATAGAGGAAAGATGAGATATCGCTGTAGAGACAAGGGAGCGATATGAAGGAAGGATGAGATATCTCTGTAGAGACAAGGGAACGATATGGAGGAAGGATGAGATATCTCTGTAGAGACAAGGGGGCGACATGGAGGAAGGATGAGATATCTCTGTAGAGACAAGGGAGCGATATGGAGGAAGGATGAGATATCTCTGTAGAGACATGGGAGCGATATGGAGGAAGGATGAGAAATATCTGAAGAGACAAGGGAGTGATATAGAGGAAAGATGAGATATCTCTGTAGAGATAAGGGGCGACATGGAGGAAGGATGAGATATATCTTAAGAGACAAGGGAGTGATATGGAGGATGGATGAGATATCTCGGGAGAGACAAGGGAGCGATATGGAGGAAGGATTAGATATCTCTGTAGGAGACAAGGGAGCGATATGGAGGAAGGATGAGATATCTCTGAAGGAGACAAGGGGGCGACATGGAGGAAGGATGAGATATCTCTGTAGAGACAAGGGAGCGATATGGAGGAAGGATGAGATATCTCTGTAGAGACAAGGGAGCGATTTGGAGGAAGGATGAAATATCTCTGTAGAGACAAGGGAGCGATATAGTGGAAGGATGAGATATCGCTGTAGGAGACAAGGGAGCGATGTGGAGGAAGGATGAGATATATCTATAGAGACAAGGGAGCGATATAGAGGAAGGATGAGATATCTCTGTAGAGACAAGGGAGCGATGTGGAGGAAGGATGAGGTATCTCTGTAGAGACAAGGGAACGATATGGAGGAAGGATGAGATATCTCTGTAGAGACAAGGGGGCGACATGGAGGAAGGATGAGATATCTCTGTAGAGACAAGGGAGCGATATGGAGGAAGGATGAGATATCTCTGTAGAGACATGGGAGCGATATGGAGGAAGGATGAGAAATATCTGAAGAGACAAGGGAGTGATATAGAGGAAAGATGAGATATCTCTGTAGAGATAAGGGGGCGACATGGAGGAAGGATGAGATATATCTTAAGAGACAAGGGAGTGATATGGAGGATGGATGAGATATCTCGGGAGAGACAAGGGAGCGATATGGAGGAAGGATTAGATATCTCTGTAGGAGACAAGGGAGCGATATGGAGGAAGGATGAGATATCTCTGAAGGAGACAAGGGGGCGACATGGAGGAAGGATGAGATATCTCTGTAGAGACAAGGGAGCGATATGGAGGAAGGATGAGATATCTCTGTAGAGACAAGGGAGCGATTTGGAGGAAGGATGAAATATCTCTGTAGAGACAAGGGAGCGATATAGTGGAAGGATGAGATATCGCTGTAGGAGACAAGGGAGCGATGTGGAGGAAGGATGAGATATATCTATAGAGACAAGGGAGTGATATAGAGGAAGGATGAGATATCTCTGTAGAGACAAGGGAGCGATGTGGAGGAAGGATGAGGTATCTCTGTAGAGACAAGGGATCGATATGGAGAAGGGATCAGATTTCTTTGTAGAAGAGACTTGGAAGCGGTAAGGAGATAGGACGAGACCTCCCTCCTGTAGGAGAGGTGAGATTGAAACAGGTAAACATTCTGCACATCAGACATCTGCTTATCCCACTTTGCTTCTATCCAGTCACTCTCAGAGCACCAACCTCATGCAATATCAGGGCTCTGCCTGCTTCTGCTGAAAGAGGGACCAATAAGTGCCTCTGGATGCCCAGGTCAATGCCGCCTCTTCCAGAGTCTGCACTGACTCCAGCCTGGCACAATGTAATGGAATGTACTTGGCTGAAGGATAGCCTTTACTTCCTAAGGGTCTAATGGGGTCTGGTACATGAGTGGTGGCCAGGATTACTTGTATGGGAAGCTGCTGTCCTACTGGTGAGTCGAATAGAAGTCCAAGGGGCCTACTGTAGTGGTTCTTGTCTCATTGGTGAGTTGCGGTAGGCGTCCCAAGGTTGACTAGCTGGAGTGGTTCTTGTTTAATTGGTGAGTTGTGGTAGACGCTCAGAGATTGGCTAGCCAGAGTGGTTCTTGTCTCTTTAGCGAATTGCAGTGGACGCCCACAGGTTTGCTAGCTAGAGTGGTTCTTGTCTCATTGGTCAGTTGCGGTAGATGCACAGAGGTTGGCTAGCTGGAGTGGTTCTTGTCTCATTGGTGAGTTGCGGCAGACACCCTGAGGTTGGTGTGGTAGACACTCAGAAGTAGATGACTGTAGTGGTTCTTGTGTCATTGGTGAGTTGTGGTAGACACCCAGAGGTTGGCTAACTGGAACTGACACTAACTAGCTGGAAAGTGGCGGTAGAACAAAAGAGATTTACTACTACCTACAATGGCTTTCTTTTCCTTTGGGTGTTATGCCAAACCTCCAGAGGTTGGTTACTTGGATTTGCTTCAATGTCCTTGCGGAGTCACAGTAAAAGCGCAGAGATGGCTAGCTGGGCCGACTTCAGTCTAGATGAATAAGAGAAGAGCTTCACTATGTGCAACATCTCTCTTCTCTTCCCCAACATCGGACTGAAGCAGCTTGTCACCTCCCCCACCCACAAGGCAGGACACAACCTCGACCCCATCTTCACAGGAGGAAACAACATTCGCTTCAGTCACACCACGCAACACCTCTGGACGTACCACCACTGCGTCCACTTCTCCTTCTCGAAACCCACCGCACACAAGCCTACACCACGCCCCCATGCAGAAACTGGAACAAGATCACTGAAGGGCACCTCAACTCTGCCCTCAGCCGCACTCCTCCACCCACCACGACCGACGCCAACTCCGCAGCCAACAAACTCCACAGATGGATCACCGACTTCGCAAACACGCTCCCACCCCTCCAGAACTCCGACAGACAACGCACCACAAAAGCCACCTTGTTCACCAACGACCTCCGAGAATCCAAGCGCACATGCCAACGACTCGAGAAAGCATAAAGGAACAGCAAAACCTCTGAAGCATGCACTGCAGATAGGACCGCCATGACAGAACACCACCAGCTCATCAGATCCACGAAGAGGAACTTCATCCAGGACAGAATCCTCTCCAACTCCCAGGACCTCTTCAACATCATACAAGAATTCACCAAACCCCACAGTGAAACCTCTGACATCCCTCCCTTCCAGGACCTCTGCAACAAACTCGGCTCCTTCTTCCATCACAAGATCAGGACTCTCTACAACAACTTCGACGAATAGAACCAAAGCAACGACCCAACTCCGGCCACCAGCAACGCTACCCAGCCGACCATCACCGCCTGGACCCCTGTCACCTCAAAAGACAACGCAAAGACCATGAGGAGCATACACTCCGGAGCTCCCACCGACCCTTGCCCGCCGCACATCTTCCACAGAGCCGCCTCTGCCATAGCACCTGAACCACGAAGAACAATCAACTGCACCCTTGAAACAGGCACTTTCTCCGACGACTGGAAATGCGCAGAAGTCAAACCCCTCCTCAAGAAGCCCTCGGCAGACCTGACGGACCTCAAGAACTACAGACCCATCTCTCTCCTCCCGTTTGCCGTCAAAGTCACTGAGAAGATCGTTAACAACCAGCTCACAAACTTCATAGAATCCAACACGATCCTCAACACCTCTCAATCCGGATTCCGCATCAACCACAGCACCGAGACCGCCCTCCTAGCCGCAAAGGATGACATCTGCACACTCCTCGACCAAGGCCACATGGCAGCCCTCATTCTACTAGACCTCTAAGCAGCCTTCGACACCGTCTCTCACTGCACACTAGCCACCAGACTCCACGACGCCGGCATACAGGGAACTGCCCTAGACAGGATCCACTCCTTTCTTGCCGGCCGAACTCAAAGAATAAGACTCCCGACCTTCCTATCCGAACCCACAGAGATCAGATGCGGAGTACCCCAAGAATCCTCCCTCAGCTCCACACTCTTCAACATCTACATAGCCCCCCTTGCAACCATCGTCAGAAAACACAGACTCAGCATAGTATCCTACGCCGACGACACCCAGCTCATCCTCTCGCTCACCAAGGAACCCGACATCACCAGACACAGTTTCCAGGAAGGAATGAAGGACGTCGCATCCTGGATGAGCAGCAGCTGCCTGAAGCTCAACTCAGAGAAAACGGAAGTCCTCATCCTCGGATCCACCCCCTCTGCATGGGACGACACCTGGTGGTCCCCCGCCCTCGATAACCCTCCCACACCCACACCCATGGACCACGCCCGTAACCTCGGCATCATACTCGACTCCTCCCTCACCATGAACCGACAGATCAACGACGTATCCTCCACGTGCTTCAACACTCTCCACATACTCCTCAAGACCTTCAAATGGAACCCCTCCCTCGAATCCAGAAAGAAGGTCACCTACGCACTCATAACCAGCAGACTGGACTACGGGAACGCCCTCTACTGCCGGAATCAACAAATCCCTACTCCACAAACTCCAGACCGTCCAGCACGCCGCAGCCAGACTCGTCCTCAGCGTCCCATGACAAGACCACATCACCCAGCACCAACGAAACCTCCACTGGCTCCCCGTCGAAAAAAGAGTGACCTTCAAGCTGCTCACACACGCCTACAAAGCTCTCAACAACACCGGAACCCAATACCTCAACAAAAGAATCTCCTTCTACACCCCCAAGAGAAACATCCGCTTCGTCGACCTTGCCCTGGCCGAAATCCCCCGCATCCACAGAGCCAGAACGGGAGGAAGATCCTTCTCCTACATCGTGGCCAAGACCTGGAAAGAACTCCCCCTCAGCATCAGATGAACCCCACACTGCAATCATTCAGGAGGAGCCTCAAGACCTGGCTCTTCGGATGAGCCGGAGCTGCCCGAAACCCCCCCGTGCCTTGAGACTCTCACGGGTGAGTAGTGGGCTTCACAAATCCCTGCTTGATTGATTGATTAGGTGTTGAGCTAGAACAGAGGTTGGCTAGCTGGAGTGGTTCTAACTTCATTGGTGAGTTGTGATAGACACCCAGAGGTTGGCTAGCAGGAATGGCTCTTGTCTCATTAGGGAGAAGCTGGAGGAACCCAGACACTGGCTAGCTGGTATGACTTCCATCTCAAATAGAAGTCACTGTAGAAGCTGAGTGGTTGGGTAAGTCCAATGGCTCCTGTTTCTTACGGTTGTTGTGCAAGAAGTACTGAGGTTAGCTTGGCAGGATGAGCTGTCACAGTAGAAGTCAAATGGTTGGCTAGCCAAGATGGCTACTGTCTTGGTGGCAGCTGCAACGAGGTTAGCTAGCCAGGTTGTCTCCGACAACAAATGGGAGTTGTAAGAAGTCCAGAGATCAGCTAGTTATTGCAGCTTCCTTCTCCTTGGGCAGTTACAACAGATGTTCAGACATTGACTACATAAAATGTCTGACACAATTAAGGGGAGTCACAGTAGAAGCTGAGATGTTAGCTAGCTAGGATGACCCATGTCTCATTACAGGACCACAAAAGAGACCTGGAGGTTGGCTTGCTGAAATGGGTCCATAAGAGAAGTTATGGTGGTAGAAATCCTGATGTCGGCTCACTCAGATGCTTATTGTTTAAGTAGTGAGTCAAAATAAAGTCAAAAATGGCTGGAATAGACATGTGCATTAAAAAGGGGATACAGTGGAAGCGCCAACGGTAACCAGATTGTAAGACTCCTGTCTCACCGGGGAGTTGTGATGGAAGCTCAGAGGTTAGCTCAGGTGGCTCTCGTTTAAAAGGAGCGTCATGTTTGGAATGGATATTGTCTCGCAGAGTTGTGGTAGACACGCAAAGTTTGGCAAGCTGGAATAGGCATCATCTAGGTGAGGAGTCATAGTAGAAAACCAAAGAGGTTGGCCAACTTAAATGGACACTATGTTGATGCAGGATCACAGTGGAGGCTGAGAGGATGGCTAGCACAGCTGGCTTTGGGCTGGTTAGGGAGTTGCAGTCGAAGTCTAAAGATAGCTAGCTAGGATGGCTACCATCTTGATGGTGATTTGCAACAGAAGCAGGATGGCTTTCCGCTGCTTGGGGAGTTGCGGAAGGAGCCCAACTGTTGGCTAGCAGAATGGCTCCCATCTAGTAGGGGCATCTACTAGAAGCTCAAAGGTTGACTACTTCAGATGGCTCCCATCTCATTGAGGAGTTAACAGTAAAAGCTCAGAAGAATCCCGGATACTTTTCATCTTGTTGGAGAGTCTTGTAGAAGCGCAGACATGGCTAGCTGAAATGGACACCATCCCGCACTATCCTCAGTGTGGAGTGACAGCAGAAAATCAGAAGTTGACTATCTCACATGACTCCCATCTCGTAAGGAGTCACGATAGAAGGTTTACTAGCTCCATTGATCCTGTGATTACAGAAAGTCAGAGTGTATGGATTGCTCAGATGGATTCTGTCTCATTGGAGTGATGACATGCTCAGAGGTTGGCTAGCTCAGCTCGCTCACGTCAGTGAAGACTGATGACAGAAGCTCTGAGGTTAGCTAGCTCAGCTCACTCCCACATCACTGGATAGCGCAGGCAGATGCTTGAGATTGGCTAGCTCAGCTTGCTCCCTCATCACTGGAGCGTGCCGGCAGATGCTTGAGATTGGCTAGCTCAGCTTGCTCCCTCATCACTGGAGCATGCCGGCAGATGCTTGAGATTGGCTAGCTCAGCTTGCTCCCTCATCACTGGAGCATGCCGGCAGATGCTTGAGATTGGCTAGCTCAGCTTGTTCCCACATCACTCGAGCGTGCCGGCAGATGCTTGAGATTAGCTAGCTCAGCTCGCTCCCTCGTCATTGGAGCATGCCGGCAGATGATTGAGGTTATCTAGCTCAGCTTGCTCCCTCATCACTGGAGAGTGCTGGCAGATGATTGAGGTTATCTAGTTCAGCTTGCTCCCACATCACTGGAGTGTGCAGGCAGATGCTTGCGATTGGCTAGCCCAACTCGCTCCAACATCACTGGAGAGTACCGGCAGATTCTTGACGGTAGCTAATTCGTCTGGCTGCCGTATCATCAGGAAGGAACAACAAATGCCCAGAGGCTGGCTATCTAGATAGGGCACCGTCTGCATGGCCTAGGCTGGCTATCTAGATAAAGCACCGTCTGCATGGCCTAGGCTGGCTATCTGGATAGGGCACCGCCTGTATGGCCTAGGCTGGCTATCTGGATAGGGCACCGTCTGCATGGCCTAGGCTGGCTATCTGGATAGGGCACCGTCTGCATGGCCTAGGCTGGCTATCTGGATAGGGCACCATCTGCATGGCCTAGGCTGGCTATCTGGATAGGGCACCGTCTGCATGGCCTAGGCTGGCTATCTGGATAGGGCACCGTCTGCATGGCCTAGGCTGGCAAGTCACAGATGGATCCCAGAGGTTGAACCTCCCAAGAATTTCTGTTTAGAGGCGAGGGGCCGGCTGGTGCTCTCCTGGGACACAGCTGGAGTTTTTGTTACTTTATTTTGATGGGTGCGGGTTGTGGGTGTGGGTGGGTGAGAAGAAGGGGTGGGGGGCTATAGCCCAATGCACGTGTGGGGGTGGTACACTGGATGGGGGTGGGAATGGGAACTTTTTATATTCTCAATGTATGGAGTGGGGTGAAGGATCTGGCGGAAGGACACAGAGTTCTTCTATGGGGACAAGTAACCACCTGCGCATGGAGGGCTTCCTGGAGGGATAAGGTGAGTCATGCATTCGTGGGGCTCTCATGGGTAAATGCAGGGGCCACCAGAGATCTGGGACATCATGAGGAGCGCACACTGTGCTGTGACAAAGAGGTGGGAACCAGCTCAAGGGAACAGCTCACGGTGTTGAGTATGGAGACCTGTCTGGGGTTTGCTGCAAGTAAACATGGTGGTTATCTTCAAGCAGCATGGTCCACCATCACTTCCCCACAGCCACATTGAGGAGTTACAGTTTCTCTTTTGCCTTAAAACAAACCTGTTCTATAAGAATGTTGGGTGTTTTTAGGGAGCAAATGGCCTTGGGTTGCAGTGGATGATTGCTTGTTTCAAGACAGTCACAATGCTGATTGCAGTAGGGCTCCTGCAGCGACTGTCCCCATAGCAGGGCTCTCCGATCCTTCCGCTGGACACTCTGGTCCCAGCATCCTCGCCTCAGTCTTCCAGCTTGAAACCTACGCTCAGTTTTTGCTAGTGTCGCATGTTTTGATATGTGATAACGGAAACAAGAAAAAAGCAAACCATTATAAATATATTATATATATATATATATATATAAATATATATATACGAAAACATTATATCTATATTG
The DNA here is from genome assembly GCA_963921515.1 of Calotriton arnoldi. Taxonomy (NCBI): domain Eukaryota; kingdom Metazoa; phylum Chordata; class Amphibia; order Caudata; family Salamandridae; genus Calotriton; species Calotriton arnoldi. The sequence goes on along the minus strand of CAWUFW010003207.1, from coordinate 1,724,715 downwards.
TTACGACCAGAGCTGTGACGAAGGCATGTGCAGCCCAGGGAAAATAAAGGCCTTGTGACCTCACGATGCACCTTTGTCTCGTCTTTATACCCACAGGTTTAAAACATTAGTGGTGGATCCTGCCTTCTGGTCTCCATTCCTTCCTTTTAACCCCATTCACTTTTTTTAATTCCCCCTTTACCTTTCTCCCTCTTTTCCCTTCTCCTCACCCTACCTTTGTTTGTTCTTCCTTATGCTCGATATGTTATGTTAGGTGGACTTGATATAGCACGACGAATCACCCACGAGGGGGTATCTCGGCGCTGAAACGCAATCGAGGTAAGGTGAAAAGAAGAGAAACAAGAAATTAAAATAGCCAGGTTTTTAAAAGTTTTTTGAAAGTGGGCAATTTCAGAACAGGCGCAGGTGTGCTGGGGGAGTTTGTTCCAGTGATGGGGGCCAAGATATGAGAAACAACGGCTGCCTTGTTTGACTGTGCGAATATGGCGGGGGCAGAGCAGGTGCTTATCTATGGATCTCAAATTTCTTGTAGGAGGATAATGGTGAAGTGTGTTATGGAGGAAAGCAGGGCCTTTCCCAGAGAGGGATTTGTGTACCAGGCATAGTAGCTTAAAGATGTTGTGTTTACTGATTGGAAGCCAGTGAAGGGATCTGAGGGTGGGCTCTGAGCGAGTGTGGGGAGGAAGTTTACAAACAAGGCATCCTGCATTATTCTGGACTACCTGAAGTTTTGATAGTAGGGTTTCATTAGCTTCAACTAAAAGGGAGTTTCCGTTATCCAGGCGGCTGACTATCAAGGCTTGCGTAAGGGTTTCTCTAGTTTGGAGAGGTAGCCACTGAAATGCCTCCTAAGCATTCACGTGATTCTGAAACAGTCACCGCATGTAGACCCAACCTGCTCTTTCATCATGAGGTTCTCGTCTATAAGGATGCCTAGGTTTTTATGACCTTTTTAGGTTGAAGGGCAACACCCATTTCGGGCAGCCATCAATCATCTGTTTGGTAGGTATGGGCATTGCCGACCAGCAAGATCTCAGTTTTTTTGCTGTTCAGCTGCAGGCAGTTTTGCCAAATCATTGTAAAGCATAGGGCAAGTATTTTTTGCGTCGCTGTCCTAAGCCAAATCGAAAAGCCAGGAATGCACCCTATTTATGAGATACAGTGCATTCCTGTCCTTACAACCGGCACACAATTTGGTGCCTAGCGCCAACGCAAGGACCCTTGCACCATGGTGCAAGGGCGTCTGCGTTGCCCCAAGGCCCATATACTCTTGACATCTACTTGGTGCAAAATAGTGAAATCTTTTGTTGTCCACCTAGATTACACTGTTGTCAGAAGCCCAGTAGTCTGCATAAAATGCATCAGCGTGCTTCTCAGTGGCGTAATGTATTTCTAAAACACCTTCTTCAAGACTAAACACGTAATATCCGAAGAGAAATATGCTTGAGGGAAAGTCCAAAATTTAAGTCACAATACCTTGCCAAGGCTTCCCCCATATACTTCAACTGTACTCTTGTAAATAAACGTCTCCACATTGGCTTCATAAGCAACATTACAAGAACTGGGCACCGTAGACATTTGTGTTTGTAAACTCTGAGGAATGACTGAAAGACACATCAACCTGGGTTTGTTGATTGCTGGGGTCCACTGGATCCCATCTGTGGTTGGCAGTGTTTTTATTCAGGGCTCATGATGTCCACAGCAGACATCACAGCCTGCGTGTTCACTCGCCCTGCCATCCCAGTGAAACCGGTTCCTTGGTGGGTAGCAAAGGTCTCCAGCCGAACCCCTTTGGTACAAGAGTAGGTTTCCCCTGCCTGGGTGAACCTCAAGCCTCTCCTGTTTCCTTTCTACTGGCCATGGTATTGGGAGCAGCTCTCCAGAATGCGGCTAGCACACACCACGCCTGAGCCAGTCAGAGCAGGCAATGGGTGGACATAGCACAGGCAGCCTGTAAAATCTGTCCAGCAACAGGGCTGGTGGGGCCCTCAAACATTTGAATTAGGCAGATACTTTGATTTGATCTGGCATCACTAATTAACCTAGAGAAAAATAGAACTAGTGGTTCCCTCAGCCAGTCCTTGTTTCTAGAAATCATTGTAGGAGATGAGACTTCAGATCAGTTTCTACCGGACTGTCACCCTCCCTCCAGCCTGGACCTGTCTAGGGAAAGCCTCTGGAGCCCATTGCTGCTGTGACCAGGGATGACAAGGAAGACCTGACCGCGTGCACTGGAGATGCACTTTGAGGACTGACCAGGTTCCTAAGAAGATCAACAGAAGGTCCAGATGTCTGGAAGGACTTGCATAAGGACAGCGTGAAGATAAGAAACTGTACGCGAGTCACAATGGCTGCCGGAGAAGCAAGAAGGGCATCCAATTTGAAAAGCAACTCTAGGGCCTTCCAATAATCAATAAGGGTGAACCTGCATCATCCCTGATCTGGCTTGTGGCAATAGGCTGCCCTACTCACCTCATCACAGCCATAGAGGGGCCAGGAGGCAGCGGCTCCTTACCAGTCCATGTGGGGTTCTGTTGGCTGAAAGAATCTGTCTTCAATCAGAATGGTTCTGGAGCAGTGTTGTACACCTTACAGAGTTACCTCCGATTGGAGTTACTGTCCATCTTCAGCACTGCCCAGTGGCCAGTAGCTACTGGTGTCACCCTGGACTACTGTAGATGTCCTGGTGCCAGTCGCTGCTTCACAACACACGGGAAAAGCTCTTGCGCAATGGTAGATTCTGAGATGGAGGCAGCGGAACATTTAGACACCCCTAAGGAATATTAGTGGGACCTTCTACGCTTACTTCTCATGTCCTCAAGATTAGTCAAGGGGACTAGTCGGGCCATAAACTGATATCTGGGCACCAGTGAGTAAACTGTGATCCAAAATGGACACTAGTGAAAGGGCATCAGCTCACCTGGACACATTTGGGGGACTTCAAGATTCTTCCTGAATGAGGAAATCTTGGTTCTAGGGTTTGCCTGTCTTTCCTTGAGCATCTGCTGGGTACCAAGCCAGAACATCAATGTAACAACATTCACGTTCCAGTATCCCTGCCTCTACCCCATCAATTCAACACCTTTTGAACTAAAGAGACCCGAGTGCCAAGATTGTAATATTAGCAAGAGAGAGAAAATCGGGGGACTCCATGTTCCCTACTGATGTACATTGAAGCAAAGGCAATTGTATGAGAAAGACATCTAAACAAAAGCGCTTTTGGCTTAAAAAATCAGGGGTCTCCCACCTCAGATCTATTGGCATTTAAGCTTCCGGAATTTGCCAAATCCTTTCAAACCGTCCTACATAAACATTTGAAACCACCTGGTGTAAATTAAATAGTTTGCTTGAAATAGGGTCCATTGTTCATGCATTAACCAGGAGGTAAGGGGCATGAAAATACCCTCTAATATACGCACACTTATAGTAAAATCCATTCCCTAGAGTCATCAGATAACCTTCACAGGTGCCTCTCCCAGTGGCAGATGGCAAACCTATTGATGAGCAGCCCACAGGTGGGAAAGCTTCTATCACCTGTAAGGAAGGGGACGTCATATCCTTCTCACCCTGAGTGCGAGCCTCATAAAGATAGGACACACATACACACGCAGGGTAGTATGTATTTTAGTGATTGCAGTGAAGGGGATATACAATTGATATATTTGCCCACACTCCTCTTTGTAGCGGAGCACAGGCGCTCTATGTTTTGCGTGGGGCAGGTCTACACCAGGGCATATTATAGTGTATGTGTTCTGTGTGCATGACAGCGCCCTGTGCTGTTGCTCCCTAGGCTGCACTCTTCAGATGGAAGCTTCCACTTCTCCAGTCTGTGATTTACCTCTGCTCTTAGTGAGAGAGGTGCCTGCTGTTGCCAGTACCTCATACGCCTGGCACTGCTGTGCTATTCAAATAAACAATGACTCATAGCTGCCAAGGTTTCAGGTTGCCTATGTGTGACATTTTCATATTTCAGTGAAATTATGAGTGACATTCAATGACTATGAGTGACACTTTCTCTGGAGCAAAATCGAGCAATGAAGACGAGGGATACACCAGAAATTGCACCCATTTGAGTAGTAGATTGTGAATTTTTAAATCTAGCTTTGAAGGAACAGCATGTTTTATTTTAATTCAGACCAGGGTCAGAATTTTCTAAATCTGTTTCAATGTCTAGTGCATTCACAGTTAAGCATTACTCTACCTGTTTGGACCAGATTAATTAGGGATAATGGTGCACTGCCTCACAGCTTATGTTGCTCCATGCATGCTGTGTGTCTTCTACTGTTCAACATTTTTTTATATCTGCGTAACGGAACAACCTCGGATCTCAGTCGACCCGATCTCATTTTCTAATAACTATACTAGTAGCTAATTACAGCTCCTTTAGGCCTCTGTAACAGAAAGCGATGGTGTTAGCTGGGAAAATATGTTCTGATCCTTTAGGAGAATCTCTGTTATCAACTCCTTTGTTTAAACAAGAGTCCCATTTTGGCACAGGCTTTAATAAATGCAGGATCGACAATTTTAATCTCGAATGTCTCTTCATTTATGCAAAATGTACAAGTGATGGGTCGCACTGCATTATAGCACAACATTTTGACACTTAATCTAAAAAGTGATCAGAAATCAAACGTGGAATACTCACCACATTTGAAAAGTGCATGGCGTAGCACGCTGTCTTTAAAGCCTTTAGGCCCTAGTCAGCACCTCTCTCACCGTGACTGGACACAGCCCCCGGAGAAGGTCGCCCCCACACACAAGCATGGGAAGGCAGCACGTACCGACGAGGACACTCCTTGTCCTTTATTTTAATTCCGGTGTTCTGGCAGCAGCAATTCTGGGTTGCCCGAGCTGGCTGCAGCAGGAATTTGAAAGTGAAAACATCCTACCTGCGCCGACTGGACCTTGTCAGTCCCTGTCAGTCCACACGAGGCACCTGCTGCACATCTTCATTTAGCTGCACTGACACCGACGGACTGCCTGGCAGTAGTAAACTTCGTTGTGTGGGCAGGCCAAATGGCTGCACGTACGTGCGCACTACTACTAACCAATTAGTGCCGGGGGAGGTAGACAGGTCAGCCTGCGCTACCAACACATACAGAACAGTCCAGTAACCAGCCCGGTCCCAGCAAGGCATAACAGCACGAACATCGACTGCTGTGCACCGCCCGCAACCTCACGAAATATTCAACTCTACAAAGCATGAAAACAGGTAATATACACAGCTTTTTAGTAAGCTGATTTGCGTGACTATCTTTTTACATGCGGTAATGTGACTTAAAATGCGTTAGTTTACCGCGAGATGTGTGACACTTGGCAGGGCTGATTGACTATAAATAATTTGGTGTGAGTACGTGCAAGCTAACCTCGCACATTGCGGTGCTTACTGCGCCTGTCTCATGTCTGAGGGATATTCGCATTCATAGTTGCCACGTTTGCCAGGTCCATGTATGATGTGCTGCTCCAGTCCAGGTTTTTTCTTTGAATTCTGGGACTGGACCAACACATCATGCATCGACCTGGGAAACTTGCCAGCTAAGCTATGAAGTCTACAAATCCCAGTATAAAAAAAACCTGAAATGAGCTGCACATTATGAATGGACCTGGGAAACCTGGCAGGGCTGTGTACGGCTACAAATTCTGCATCTGTTCTGTGTGTACAAGTAAGGAAGCCTGCACTCATCACCCATTCTGTGTATGTGTGGTCTGCAAGTGTTTTATCCATGTTGGACCGCTCTCCTGCTCATGCAAGACATGCCCACGCATCAGCCCATGCTTTACCCCTTCTGTGTACATCAAAGTGTATATTTCTGCTACCCCTCAGTATACATTCCTCGTCTACACGCTCTACGACTTACACAATATGATTAATGGCAATAACTTATTCTCAAGGCATCTTCACGCAACAGAGGGCTGTCTGAAGAATGAAGGGGTTCCCGGATAATGGAACTCGTGGCTTTCACTGCACCGCTGAGGACAGCGGCGGGCGTTTAATTCAACCTGCGCACAACAAAGCGTGGGAGTAGTTTGGTTCAGGCTTCGAACACGGCTACTAGGCCTCAACGCTAGCCTCTTACTCCGTCAGCCAATCAGAGGAGGCACACTCCTCACTGATTGGAGCAAATCCACCCAATCAGAAGAGAGCTGTGACTACAGGCTGGCAAGTCCTCAGAGGAAGAGTCGACAGTGTAAACGGACAAGCCGCTGCTTAGGCAGCGGCCATCTTGCCTCTCTCACGACTTCAGGTCGCAGTACATTTTGTAGCCTACAGTCGTCGTTGAGTGCACAGCGCCCGTCTTGATTTTCACGCAGAGTTGCCCTTCCGTTTAGAATTTCCCAGCAGCACCTGCGCCTGAAGTTATCTTCAGGTGACCCAAATGAGCTGGACTAGAACAGCACCGGACTGTACCATTCCGAGCAGAGGGGGGTGCAGGGGGCACAGGAGGAGAACAGGGGCTAAAGAGGGGTGCAAATGAACATATTCCCTCGCCTTCTAGGAAATATAATTAATTAAAGCTGTCTAGGTAAACACATGCTAGTTGGAAGCAGAAAACACCAACAATAAACACTCATTAAATATTGGCACCCCTGCTGATGAGTGGATCTATCCAAACTGGGTCAATCACTGTGAAACTGGAAGGAGAAAAGAAAAAAAAACAAATGTGGGAGAAAAAAAGAACCGGAGAGACGAGAGATGGAGGAGGCGAAACAGGGTAATAATGAGCTCAATGAGGGGCAATTACTGAGCCAATAAAGGGAGTTTGTGTGTTCTGGGAGTGTGGCAGCCCCGGGTGTAATTACAGAGGTCCGTTATTAAGTGTTAATGACACAGGGGGCGTCAGATGGTGGGGGCTCTGTGTGTTATAGTTCAACAGCACAGGGTGTAATTACAGAGGTCCCATAGTGCATTATTAAGTGTTAATGGCACAGGGGGCTTCAGATATTGGACTGGGCTCTGTATCTTATAGAAGATGGGTGTATTTTCAGAGGACCCCCGGTGCCTTATTGAGTGTAAAGGGCACAGGGGGCTTCAGATGGGGGCTGGGCTCTGTATCTTATAGAACATAGGTGTAAGGACACAGGGCTTCAGAAAGGGGCCTGGGCTGTGTGTGTAATAGAAGTGCAACAGCACAGGGTGTAATTACCCAGAGGACCCCTGGTGCCTTATTGAGTGTTAATGACACAGGGGGCTTCAGATATTGGACTGGGCTCTGTATCTTATAGAAGATGGGTGTATTTTCAGAGGACCCCCGGTGCCTTATTGAGTGTAAATGACACAGGGCTTCAGATGGGGCCTGGGCTGTGTGTGTTATAGCAGTGCAACAGCACAGGGTGTAATTACACAGAGGTCCCCTGGTGACTTATTGAGAGTGTAGATGACACAGGGGGCTTCAGAGGGGAGGGCTGGGCTCTGTGTGTTATAGAAGTTCAATAGCACAGGGTGTAAATATGCACAGAGGACTCCTGGTGCCTTATTGAGTGTAAATGACTCAGGGGGCTTCAGATATTGGACTGGGCTCTGTATCTTATAGAAGATGGGTGTAATTACAGAGGACCCTTGGTGCCTTATTGAGTGTAAAGGACACAGGGGGCTTCAGATGGGGGCTTGGCTCTGTGTGTTATAGAAGTGCAACAGCACAGGGTGTAATTACAAAGGACCCCTGGTGCCTTATTGAGTGTAAAGGACACAGGGGGCTTCAGATGGGGGCTTGGCTCTGTGTGTTATAGAAGTGCAACAGCACAGGGTGTAATTACAGAGGACTCCTGGTGCCTTATTGAGAGGGTAGATGACACAGGGGGCCTCTGATGGGGGCTGGGCTCTGTGTGTTACAGAAGTGCAACAGCACAGGGTGTAATTACAGAGGACCCCTGATGCCTTATTGAGAGGGTAGATGACACAGGGGGCCTCTGATGGGGGCTGGGCTCTGTGTGTTATAGAAGTGCAACAGCACAGGGTGTAATTACAAAGGACCCCTGGTGCCTTATTGAGTGTAAAGGACACAGGGGGCTTCAGATGGGGGCTTGGCTCTGTGTGTTATAGAAGTGCAACAGCACAGGGTGTAATTACAGAGGACCCCAGGTGCCTTATTGAGAGTGTAGATGACACAGGGGGCTTCAGATGGGTGGGCTGGGCTCTGTGTTATACAAGTGCAACAGCACAGTGTGTAATTACAGAGGACCCCTGATGCCTTATTGAAAGAGTAAATGACACAGGGGGCTTCAGATGGGTGGGCTGGGCTCTGTGTGTAATAGAAGTTCAATAGCACAGGGTGTAATCACACAGAGGCCCCCTGGGGGCTTATTGAGTGTAGATGACACAAGGGGCTTCAGATGGGTGGGCTGGGCTCTGTGTTATAGAAGTTCAATAGCACAGGGTGTAAATATACACATAGGACCCCTGGTGCCTTATTGAGTGTAAATGACACAGGGCTTCAGATGGGGGCTAGGCTCTGTGTGTTATAGAAGTGCAACAGCACAGTGTGTAATTACAGAGGACCCCTGATGCCTTATTGAGAGGGTAGATGACACAGGGGGCCTCTGATGGGGGCTGGGCTCTGTGTGTTACAGAAGTGCAACAGCACAGGGTGTAATTACAGAGGACCCCTGATGCCTTATTGAGAGTGTAGATGACACAGGGGGCTTCAGATGGGGGGGCTGGGCTCTCTGTGTTATAGAAGTTCAATAGCACAGGCTGTAAATATACACAGAGGACCTCTGGTGCCTTATTGAAAGTAAATGACACAGGGGGCTTCAGATATTGGACTGGGCTCTGTATCTTACAGAAGATGGGTGTAATTACAGAGGACCCTTGGTGCCTTATTGAGTGTAAAGGACACGGGGCTTCAGATGGGGGCTTGACTCTGTGTGTTATAGAAGTGCAACAGCACAGGGTGTAATTACAGAGGACCCCTGGTGCCTTATTGAGTGTGAATGACACGGGGCTTCAGATGGGTGGGCTGGGCTCTGTGTTATAGAAGTGCAACGGCACAGTGTGTAATTACAGAGGACCCCTGGTGCCTTATTGAGTGTAAATGACACAGGGGGCTTTAGATGGGGGCCTGGGCTGTGTGTGTTATAGAAGTGCAACAGCACAGTGTGTAATTACAGAGGACCCCTGGTGCCTTATTGAGTGTTAATGACACAGGGGGCTTCAGATATTGGACTGGGCTTTGTATCTTATAGAAGATGGGTGTAATTACAGAGGACCCCTGGTGCCTTATTGAGTGTGAATGACACAGGGGGCTTCAGATGGGTGGGCTGGGCTCTGTGTTATAGAAGTGCAACGGCACAGTGTGTAATTACAGAGGACCCCTGGTGCCTTATTGAGTGTAAATGACACAGGGGGCTTTAGATGGGGGCCTGGGCTGTGTGTGTTATAGAAGTGCAACAGCACAGTGTGTAATTACAGAGGACCCCTGGTGCCTTATTGAGTGTAAATGACACAGGGGGCTTTAGATGGGGGCCTGGGCTGTGTGTGTTATAGAAGTGCAACAGCACAGTGTGTAATTACAGAGGACCCCTGGTGCCTTATTGAGTGTAAATGACTCAGGGGGCTTCAGATATTGGACTGGGCTTTGTATCTTATAGAAGATGGGTGTAATTACAGAGGAACCTCGGTGCCTTATTGAGTGTAAAGGACACAGGGGGCTTCAGATGGGGGCTGGGCTCTGTATCTTATAGAAGATGGGTGTAATTACAGAGGAACCTCGGTGCCTTATTGAGTGTAAAGGACACAGGGGGCTTCAGATGGGGGCTGGGCTCTGTGTGTTATAGAAGTGCAACAGCACAGGGTGTAATTACAGAGGACCCCTGGTGCCTTATTGAGCGTGTAGATGACACAGGGGGCCTCAGATGGGCGCCAGGGCTGTGTGTGTTATAGAAGTGCAACAGCACAGGGTGTAATTACATACAAGGCTGCTTGTGTTTTGTTGGGAGTGAATGCATAGGATGCTATGTGTATTACTGTAATATGACAGCACAGGGGTGTAACCGGGCACAGGATTACTTCTGAGCTGTTGGGGGTGCCTCTGTATGGGGCACGGGTATGGCAGTGAGCTGTGTGTGTTATAGGACGCTCGTGGGTATGTCACAGGAGTGTAACGCTGGATTGCAGGGCGGGCTGTTTGTGGGCCATAGTAATATTAATGTGTACTGTACCCCAATGGAGGTTGTGTCTTATTACAGGAGAGTGACAGCACGGGTCTTGGGATGGTAAGAGTATTTATATAGCGCTCGCAGCTCATAAGGATTTGTGAGCAGGTCTGACGCTTTGCGGGGATGCACCTGTGTGCTTGTGATCTGTGCACTTTCACTGCAGTGAGTGTCCTAACCGTGTAACATTCTCAGGACGTGTGTCCTTGCATTAGAAACACATGACTCTTCTTTCGTCTGCAAAGGGCTATTTTAGAACAGTGGAACTTCACTACTAACCACTGTAGTGTGTCTCTAGGCACCGAGAGTCACATTGTGACCTTGGTTGCTAATCTCCACCCAGCACTTTTTCCGAGTTTGGTGGTACATTCCCAGCGCCAAGAAGCATCTTGGTGCAAGTGCCCCCCCCCATTACTTCATATATTCATTCATTCACAGGTACTGTGTGTATTGTACAGTTGTGTGTTGCTGGTTTGGAGTCTGTGTGTGTTTTCCAGGAGTGTGACACGTGCCTCATTAGTGAACCGTAAGTGTAAGGGGCTTGGTAGCAGTTTATCTGCTTGGAGTTGTGGCCCTGTTCCTTACATCATACCTGCACGTGACTGTTTGTGTTCCGAGAGCAGTGGAAGCCACATGTGCCAATGCTAACACCTATCATTACAGCGCTTAGAAAGGAGAAACTAGTGTCGGGTGCTGTATAAAACACATAAGTGATTAACATTTCACCTGTGAGATAGCGCTGGAAACCACCCTATTTGCTTCTTCCCTCCAGCGCCCTCGCCACCCTCTACAAGAAGAGAGCAGCGGAAGCCACCCTGGCACGGGGGTCCTCCAGCTGAAGTCCACCAGTAGAAAGAGAAGACGGCCTACTCTCTCTCATACTATCATTTTATGACATACAGTCAACTCTCCCTGCCCTCACAGAGGTGCAGAACTCACCCCTCCTTCTATGGTCTCCCCAGGAGCAGTGGGGGCCCTTCTCGTTCTGCTGGAGCAGGAGAATGAATGAATGAACCTTTACCTCTTGTAACAGAGCCTGCCTGACGGAAACAGAAGAGATGTTAAAATGTGTAGTTGTAGCCTGGATGTAAAGCGCTCTGATACCTCCGAGTCTAGCCAGCGCTATATAAAACTCGTCAAATAAATAAATAAATAAATAGAAACTAAAATGCAGTATGGAAGCCTCAAGCATGTAGCAGGGAGGGAGGGGCCACATTGTATGGATGGTTAATAAGGAAGGCCTCTCTCTGCAGTGAGATGGGACTCTGAGTCAGTGCCACAATGGGGGAGCGGTGGGACACGGGGCCCAGTGGGTAACTTCCTGCACGATTCCTTGGTTTTTTGCCGCCCCTGGAGTCTGATATGTCACAGTCGTTATAGTAAAGAAAGACGAGTGTGGCCAAAGTCCGGGGCGGCCCAGGGTGCAACGCACCCAAAAGTCAGTGTTTAACTTAAAACGGGTGATAGATAGAAGCACCTGAGGTGTCCATTAAGACTTGGGTTTGGGTAAAGCTTCGATGGAAGACAACACAGTAGAGCCCCGGCTCTTCCTGCTTGCAGCCGATGGTGAGGTCCATGGACAAGCAGGGCCCCAGCTTCAGACTTATTCTGGGGGTGTCATCAGCAGACAGGCTCCAGCAGCCTGGGGACAGTAAACCCCTTCTGTGCTGGTTCTGCGCCGCCCGCTCCAAACCCTGAGGCCTTAATTCACAAACACCACTTGGCCTTTGGATTCCTCTCTTTCAAAGTCCACGAAGAAGAAGATTAAAGATTGGAAATAGGGATTGTCTCTGACTATTCTCTAAATGGACAAGGGCAGTGGAAAGGTAGCTTTAGGAAGACTTGGAGGTGGGAAAGGAGTTGCAAGGAGTGCGGGCTGAAGGGTCTGGCTGTCGCACGGTGTAAGGTGGCCACGAGGGGCTCTGCTCTGGGAAGAAGAGCTCCAGTCTATGGCACTGGCAGAGTGTCATGGTGATTAAATCTAAGGAGTGACCCACACACATCCATTAAAACTGCTCTACCTAAAATGGCCAGTGTGGTCCCAGCAGGCTGATGACGTACTGGTGCTGCGCCGTAGTTTAGCACAGGAACATGCTGCCTATTCTTCAAGGTAGCCCAACCCCACCCCTGTGGACCTCCCTGGATCGCCTCAAGGACCTGGGCAAAACACAATGTCCAGGACGCTGCTCTGGTTGGTGAGTCCATTTGCTATCGCACCTCCAGATCACGCTCTGCATTGATATGATTAGGACACCCGCGAGTGGGTTTCTGGTTGAAGGGGTGAAATCCTACTCAAGCAGAAACCACAATCCTTGTCAGGGTAAAGTCACAAGCAAACTCCAAATAACCTGTGTTCAACCCTCTGGTATCGTGGAACAGAGCAGTCCGGCTTAACTTGGAGGCAATGTGTAAAGTATTTTTGCAACACTTCAAACAGTAACACAGTGAAAACACACCACACAAGAATACCACACCAGATGTAGAAAATAGATTCATCTTTAATAAACAAGACCAAAACGACAAAAATCCAATCAGTTTAACTGGAGATGTGCAATTGTAAAGATTCCATGGAAATAGCGCCAAATAGCACAAAGTGCCAACTATGGATATCTGGTCACGCCGGACTGGGACAAAGTCACAAGTTCAGGCCGACCGTGATGGAGCGCGAGCTGGCTACAGGGACCCAGAACAAGATTAGCTTAAATCTTGGTTGCGGTTTGTGAGGTCTCATGACGAGGATGCGTCACTCAGCCAAGGCGATGAGTTGATTCTGAGGAGTTGCGAAGCTGATATGCGAGGTCCTCCGTCATTGTCGGGGATCCAGTCGACAAGGGCTTGCGATGTGAAGTCCGGTGTCGGACAAGATTCCCACAGCAGCTGTACCAATGCTGGCTGTGAGGTCGATGCAAAGTCCGTGCGCTGAAGGAAACCTCACAGCGGAGGCGATGCGTCGGTTCCGCTGGGTCCACAGATGGCCTGGCAAAGCACCTTTAGGCACCTTCCAAGGGTGCAGGACTGGGGTGTCACCACTGAACAGGGTAGGGCTCACAGAAGTCCAGGCAGAGTCCAGGTGCTGGGTTCAAGGTTGTTGGAGCCTTCTGTCCCTGAGTCAGGAAGCCAGCAAACTAGCCATTGGAGTCACTCTGGGATCCTGGGTTCAACAGATGTAGATTCCGTCTTTCTCACCCAGGCAAGAGGACAGCAGGCAGCAGGTCAGCAAAGCAGGGCAGCCGTCCTTCAGAGTAGCAGTCCAGCAGAGTGGCAGTCCTTTCAGCAGCACAGCAGTACTCGCAGCACTCCTTCTTTGTGGCAGAGTATTCACAGGTCCAGAAGTGTACTGAATTATTGGTGTATGAGGCCCAATATGTTTACCTGGGCCTTCCTTTGGAGTGGGAGAAGCTTCTAAAGGTTTCCCTTTGAAGTCCACAGGCTTACTGCCCTCCCTGCACTGGCTCCAGACTAACTACATGAGGTATGCAGTCTTTGTGTGGGGGCAGGACAGAGACTATTCAAGTGTAAGTAGAACTGTGCCCAGCTCCGCCCTCCCATCTTGCCAGTGATGGCCCATCCAGGAACACCTAAGCTGTCTATTGTGTGTAGCTGTCTAGGAGGAATACACTAAGCCCATCTGTCAGCTACACCCAGTCCTGTGACGCAGACATAGGCTGCAGGCACTAAATGACTAAGGCAGGAAAATGCCAACTTTCTAAAAGTGGCATTTTCAAAATTGTAATTTAAAATCTGACTGTACCATAAGATAGGAGTCTTTATTACAATTCCAAAGACACCAAATATGAACTGGTTACTTGTTCCCATCTGGAGGCTACAGCTTATTAAATGAAATAAGGTACTCCATTGTTATACTATGGGAGAGGTAGGCCTTGCAGTAGTGAAAAATAATTTAAGAGTTTTTCACTACCAGGACATACAATACTTAAAAGTATATGTCCAACTCCCTGCCATAGGGACTGTCCAGAGCCTACCCTAGGGGTGATATATATGTATTAAAAAGGAAGGTTTTATCCTGGCATAAGGTTTAGTTTGCCAGATCGAAATGGCAATTTAAAACTGCACACACCGGCTTCAATGGCAGACCTGGGACATGTTTAAGGGCGTGGAAGAATCAGTGCTACAGGCCCACTAGTAACATTTAATTTACAGGCCCAGGCACAGGTAATGCCACTTTATTAGGGGCTTGCAAGTAAATTATATACTCCAATGGGGATAAGCCAATGTTACCATGTTCGCTCTGGTTAGCAGTGGTAAGGTACACTGAGTCCTCAGGCCAGTGAAAACGAGATCAGCAAAAATAGTAGGCGTGAAGGCAAAAAGCTTGGGGGAAGACCACTCAAAGGCTAACAGGTCTAACAATAGCACATACTACACATGTAAATACAAGGTCTACGTAGGCCTTAGAGAGACCCTCACCTGCCTTCCACCACCTGCCACAGGAGCACCATGTGTAGCCCAGGCCCCCTCCATGGACAGTCACCCCCTCCTCTATCCTCACTGAGGAGATCTTCCATGGCTGCCTCTTTGGGCCTTCATAAATTGAATCCCTGTGATCCAGAGCCTGGTTTGTTCTCATTAGACCGCTAGGTCCCTGCAGCCCCAGCACTGCAACCATACTAGAGTTAGTGCTGTGGCTTTTAAGCACTGCAGGAATGTGCTCAGTAAACTGCTCACATTGTTCACTGGTGATACACTGGAGGCAGCACTTGCGATGATTAGGGACTTAAATGATTAAAGAGTGAACATGGGGATAAAAACTGCCCTTGTCATAAGAAGAGGATTCAAGTTTTAAGAAACTTCAGTCCAAGATCTGTGAAATGGGATGGGTCTGTTCCTAACCCTGTGCCACAGATCAGCCTCTGGTCGGTACTGGCATGGGAAACCTAGCGCTAGGTTGCCAAGCGAACAAAGGGAGCCCCAGTCAACACCCGCCAAAGAGGGAGCCTTCCCATGTGCCATAGTCTTAGGTCAGGTGCTGGAGGCATGTTGACGCTTCTGATGTTTTCTGCAGCTGGTGATCCCAGGCTGGAAAATCGCTTGTTCCACAAGATACTGTGCTGACGAAGTCTTTTGCTGGTTGTCATTGCAGGATTAAGAAAGGCTGCTTGTGAGTTTTGTTAAGGTCTAGATTGTCATTTCTGCTGTTCCGGGGAGCTTGGTGTCCTGCCCCACGTGTTCTCTGCTTGGCGAGGTGTCACTCTGGCCCACTTGAGCTATGAAGTTTGCATGTGGGATCCATGAGGGTGTAGCCTGCCATTACCTTTGTCTTTGGATGCTCATTGGCCCATCTTTTCTCCATGCGTACCCTTTGTCCTTTCACACCGCCAGGGGGAAAGGATGTGTCTACCCCTCTTCTTTGTGGTTATGGTGGTAATGTAGGGTTTGGTGGCCTCTGCTCCACTTCTCAACAGGAATGGTGGTGTATGCAGTGGCCCTGCTAGGGTAGTGGTGTGGCGGCCCCTGCTCTGCTTCTCTGGAGGAATGGTGGTCGTGTAGTGTGTGGTCTCCCCTGCTACGCTTCTCTACTGGGGTGTTTGTGTGTGTGTGTAATGTGCCTTACCTTGCTTCTCTACAAGAAGGTTTGTGCACTTTACGGTGGTCAATGCTCCACTTCTCTGCTGGATGTGGTCATGTAGTGTGTTGTGAGCCCTGCTTAGTTTCTCCGCTGTGGATGTGGTGTGTGCAGTGGTCCATCCTCTGTTTCCCTGCAGGGATAGTGGGGATGTATGCGGTGGCCCCTGCTCTGTTTCGCTGCATGGGAAGTGGTGTTGTGTTTGGCTGTCCCTGCTCCACATCTCTGCAGGGATAGTGGGGATGTATGTGGTGGCCCCTGCTCTGTTTCGCTGCATGGAAAGTGGTGTTGTGTTTATCTGTCCCTGCTCCACATCTCTGCAGGGATAGTGGGGATGTATGTGGTGGCCTCTGCTCTGTTTCGCTGCATGGAAAGTGGTGTTGTGTTTATCTGTCCCTGCTCCACATCTCTGCAGGGATAGTGGGGATGTATGTGGTGGCCCCTGCTCTGTTTCGCTGCATGGGAAGTGGTGTTGTGTTTATCTGTCCCTGCTCCACATCTCTGCAGGGATAGTGGGGATGTATGCGGTGGCCCCTGCTCTGTTTCGCTGCATGGAAAGTGGTGTTGTGTTTGGCTGTCCCTGCTCCACATCTCTGTAGGGATAGTGGTGATGTATGATGGTCTCTGCTCTGTTACTCAGTAGAAATGGTGGTTTATGGGGTGGACAAAGCAAACACAAGGAGATGATGGACGGAGCGCTGAAACTTTTCAGACACTCACCCCAGTCACAGATCTGGGTTGAATCCATCATCGTTCTTTAGCTCACTTCGCCACCCCAGTTCAGACCCAGCTATATGCAAATCAGTCTTGACCCTGTGCCTCATGGGAACAGTCCAGCCCGAACTGCCAAGCCATGTCTTCCCTGGACCGGAAACAAGCATCCTGGGAAAGGTTTCTGGCTATTCAGCCGTCATCAGCCAGGCTAGCTTGAATCCAGTGGCAAAGTGAGCAAGGGACCCACGTCTGGGCATACCCTGCCAACTTAGGGCAAACAAAGCAAACACAAGGAGATGATGGACAGAGCGCTGAAACTTTTCAGACACTCACCCCCAGTCACAGGTGGCCCATGCTCTGCTTTTCTGCTGGGGAGATGGTGGTGGGTGCAGTGGCCCTGCTGGGTGGTTGTGTGGTGGCCCTGCTAAGGTGGTTATGTGGTGGCCCTGCTAAGGTGGTTATGTGGTGGCCCTTACTCTGCTTCTCTGCTGGGGTGGTGGTGTGTGTGGTGGCCCTGCTAGGGTGGTTGTGTGGTGGCCCTGCTAAGGCGGTGGTGTGGTGACCTTTCCTCTGCTGAGGTGGTGGTGGGTGCAGTGACCCTGCTAGGGTGGTTGTGTGGTGGCCCATGCTCTGCTTCCCTGCTGGGGTGGTGGTGTGTGCAGTGACCCTGCTAGGGTGGTTGTATGGTGGCCCTTGCTTTGCTTCTCTACCCGTGTTGTGTTGTTTGCAGTGGCCCTGCTAGGGTGGTTGTGTGGTGGCCCATGCTCTGCTTCTCTGCTGGAGTGGTGGTGTGTGCAGTGGCCCTGCTAGAGTGGTTGTGTGGTGGCCCATGCTCTGCTTCTCTGCTGGAGTGGTGATGTGTGTGGTGGCCCTGCTAGGATGGTTGTGTGGTGGCCCTTCCTCTGCTTCTCTGCAAGGATGGTGATCGTGTAGTGTAAGGAAATTCCTCTTTCTGCATGATCACCCCCAAAGTGTTGAACTGATTCTGCTGGTTTTTCAGCTCTGAAAGTGCACTGAGGCCTGATAACCAGACCTCAGTGCCAGTGCTCTGACCCTTAAAGTTATACGTTTGGTTGGCTTACACCCAATTGACATAAGATAACTTACTTATAAATCCCTAGTATATGGTACCAGGGGTACCCAGGGCCTGTAAGTTAGTGTCTCCCAGGGACTGCAGCACTTATTGTGCCACCCTGAGTCTGGCAAAGTGAAAGTGTCTCCCAGCCTGCCACCGCCGCCTGGAAGAGCAGCTTGAGTTGTTAACTCGAGTTTGCCATCTATTCTAATGACAGTGCAAACCTCCCTTTCTTAAATATATGTAAGTCACCCCTAGGATAGGTCTATCGATGCCTAAGGGAGGGTGCTGTATAGTAAAAAGTAGGACATGCACTTTTATATGTCCTAAGAGTAAAACCCCCGAATTTTCACTTTTACTGTGGAAAGGCTAGTAGCCCATTTGTGAGTACAGGGTTACGCGCTTACAACTCAGCGGTGCTAACTTCTGAATGGGACTACTAAAGTTGGTACTTCAAGGTGTCAAATTAATCATTGCATTAAACCCAACTTGATGCCGAAGTCAAATTTAATGTAACTTTTAAGTATATGCAACTTTTAGAAAGTTGCGACAGTGTTGCCTAAGTTTTTCTGCGGCCATTTGCAAATATTGGCCACAAGACAGCCTTCTGTCCTCTTGGGAAGTGCGAACAACTCCCAGGAGCGGGAATAATCTAGGCCTGCAGTTGAAAGAGGTGTCACTTCTTTCTGGCTGGAAGCCCCACAGGGGTGAGCCCAAAAGGCAAGCTTCAAAGGGAAAGCCATGTTAAAGGGCAAGTGTTGAGCACGCATAAGAAGGACTACTCTTTTTTTGTTCAGGTAGATGCCCTGATGTCAAAGACAGTGAGAGGAAAACGATTGCTAAAACGGTTTCCCATGGGCGTGTAGCTCTCGAGTAGCCATATCACTCGAGTGAGCTCCCGAACTCTACACACCGAGAAAGGGGTTCAGCCATCTTGGGAGTGGGCCGAATAGTGCACTCTGGGATACTTAGTTGCCATACATTGCAGGAAGTCGTCATCAAGTTGGAGGGGACTTGGTAGCCAATTGGCTAATAACCATTTTTCCCTACTGAGGGTGCCTTTTGGGCACAAATATGGCACCCAGACCTAAGATCACATCTGGACTGGAGAGAGGACCGAAGGAGGACTGCCCTGCTTTTCCCTGTGCCTGGCAAGAGAGGCTGTGCCAAAGACTGGACTGCAGCTGCTCATCCTTGGACTGGCAAAGAGAGGATTGTGCCTGTGGTGCCTAGCTTGTGGAAACGTCACTCCAGAGCCCCATACAGAAGAAATGAACTCCAAGAGTCAGTTGACTGACTTCTTATTACAGCACCAGGGCCACAAATGCGGAAGAAGCCTATTCTGGCAAGTCAGTAGCCACAATCGCTTGACCACCACTGATTGCCAACACGCAGCCTAGGAGACTGAATCTCAATGCTCAAAAGATGCCCCCGAGTCTGCTGGACCCAGAAGAGTCATAAGAGTGTAGTTTGGTCACCCAAGACGGACACTAGCCTTCATCAAAGGGAAACTGCTTGTTTTGCTATGACCAGAGACCTGTGGTTCAGGGGCAACTGGACTTTTGCTGGGCCAAAGAGGACTTCGAGGGACATCAACCCCTGTGGCTAAAATTACCCAAATGGGACTGTGGACCCAAGGAGTAGTCCCAGAAAGACTCCAGTCGACCGCACAGCATCCTCAGCATCTTACAGGATCTTCAGCCTTCCTGTATCCCTTTCATCAGGACCACTCCATAAAGTCTATGATGGTTCGCCTGTAGAGCTTGGAACTGGACTGGAGACTGCTTTGGTGGCAACATAACTGTCCTATACCTCCTTACTCACCCCCTTGACCTCCTCCCTTCCAGAGTTGGTTGCCTAAAGCAGGCCGGAATAGCCGAATACATTACAAAACTTTTACAAAGTTTCTAAACCTTCCGCTTACCAATGATTGTTGGATTTTTGCTTGCAAAGCAGTGATTTACGATTTACTTAAAAATCTATATCTCCGGAATCCTTCGGTGGATTTTGTTCATTTTGTGGTCCAAAAATCTCTGAAAATAAGATCTATGTTTATAAATTGCTGATTGAGTTCTTTTGTGTTGCGTAACTTTCTAATTTTGTTGTTTGGTGCTTCTAAATGCTTTACAGTTGTTCTTTTGTTTAACCTTGACTGCTCGAAGCCACAGCTACCCAGGGTTGCGGGAAAGGTTTTACAAATGAGTCTGACTGGACCCAAGATGGTATTGTGAGTGTATCACACAGTGAGGTCTCATATCCACACTGTGTAATACACCACTTTCCTCACACGTAGTGTGTAATGGACCCTGCTGTGCTTCTCCGTAGGAATGGTAGTTGTATGGTGACCCTTACTCTGCTTTTTCACCGGTGTGGTGGTGTATTCAGTGACCCTGCTAGGGTGGTTGTGTGGTGGCCCATGCTTTGCTTCTCTACCTGTTTGGTAGTGTGTGCAGTTACCCTGCTAGGGTGGTTGTATGGTGGCCCTTGCTCTGCTTCTCTGCTGGGGTGCTGGTGCATGCAGTGACCCTGCTAGGGTGGTTGTGTGGTGACCTTAGCTCTGCTTCTCTACCGGTGTGGTAGTGTGTGCAGTGACCCTGCTAGGGTGGTTGAATGTCGGCCCTTGCTCTGCTTCTTTACCTGAGTGGTGGTGTGTGCGGTGACCCTGCTAGGGTGGTGGGGTGGTGGCCAATGCTCTGCTTCTCTGCTGGGGTGGTGGTGTGTGCAGTGACCCTGCTAGGGTGGTGATGTGTTCTGTGACCCTGGTGGTGAGTTGGTCTCGGACACTACAGTTCAGTATGAGCTCCCAACCACAAGACTGCCTGTGCCCTGTCACAGGCTCAGTCACAGCCTGCTTCCCATTCATGGACTCCTATGGGATCAGAGCATCAGCTCGACATATGCTGCACGTTAACTGAAGATGAGAAGACAAAATAATATCCACTCCCAGAGAAGCGCCGGCATTGCCAGTAGGCCTAGTTATACCTGAAGTGTTTATATATTTACAGTGAGGGGTAAGCATATCAGCGGTCAATCACCTCGAAATGGTATCGTGCACAGTGTATAGACAGCATAATACCAACCTACCCTGAAAGAACAATAGACTTAAACACATGCTCTTCACAATAAATTAGACAAGCCTATTGCTTTTGTCATAACATTTCATTATAAACATTTTAGACTTGTGGTATAGGACATAACTTTTCCAAAGTGTAAGAAATTGGGTTTTTGAGGGGACTAAGTACCCACCTCATGTAATAATCACAATTGTTGTCGAGGTGAACCCCCAAAGTCACTAAATCACCCTGAGCTCTACCCCCTGGTAGCTATGGCACGGAGCAACCAGGCTTAACTTCGAGGCAATGTGTAAAGTATTTATGCAGTAATAAAACAGTTATAAAGTTGAAATACAAAACCATACACATCACAAAACAAATTTGAGAAAAGGTTAATAAGCAAAATTACACCAAAATGACAAAAATCCGATTAGAGGACTTGGAGATACAATTTTTTAAAGTTTTAAGTAGAAATAGCACCAAGAAGCACAACGTGCCAATGATAGTCAATGGTCACGGTAAAACAGGACCTAGGTGCAATTTGATACGGACCACAAAGGAGCACGGGTTGGATACCCAATCAAGGTTCATCCTGGACAAAGATTTTACGTTCTGATGTTAGTCCTTTAAGCTGCAATCCACTACAGGAGTACACTTCCAAAGCCCCCAAGACCTCGAGAGTCACTTAGAGACTCACAGGGTGGCAGGCTGAGGTCCACCGGAGGGTCCAGTCCAGGTCCAGTTGCCACTGGTCATCTCAGCAGTTGCAGGAAGGGCCTCTTGTACCTTGTTGTGTCCCTGTAGCTTTAACAGGAGGTCAGCCATATGACCCTTGAGTTCATCTCTTTGACAAGAGGGAGAGCAGGGCCAGCCCTTTGGGTCTCTTCTCAGGTCTCAGACAGCAACTTCAGTCCGCTCCTGATCTTCCACCGGTCCAGAAAGTGTTGTGAAGTGGGTGCCTGGAGATGCCACATTTATGCATGGCTCGAGCTATGGGTGGGAATGACCCCGGGGGATGCTCTATCCAGGGCCGGACTGGCCGTAGCGGGCACCGGGCGTTTCCTCGGTGGGCCGCCAGGGTGGGGGGTGGTTTTAGACCCCTGGGGGGGCCGTTTTTGTTACCGGGGACGGTTTTGCTATATCAGCCCCCAGCAAACAAAAGCAGCACAAAGCTTTCCACTAGCCTCCCAGGAGCCGGCCAAGCTCTTTGCGAGGGCCGGTTTCGGTCCCCAGTCTACCCCGGCCCTATCCAATGCAATAAAGTTTTCCATGGCCAACCCTACCTGCTTTGGGCCACTCTAAACCTGGGATCTGAGCCTGGGGGTGTGGTTGGGGAATGTACTGTGTCAATCCTAGCGTACTCCCACATCTAACACTAAATCCAGCTTGAGGCAGGTCCTGTACCCACAACAACCTCAGAGACCGGAGTCTGGTAGGAGAAAAGCTGGGCATTCAGAAACCAAACAGTGGATAGACCAGAATTATTTTGGCATCCCCTTTCTCTCCTTGAAGTGTTCCACAGTGTCATATGAAAAACCCCAGCAGACTTATCAAGCAGGATGTGACATTCAAGCAGGATTTGCCCCTTTAATGTGTAATGGCATGCTCACTGCCCGACCCTACATATTCAGTCAGGTTCCGATGGGTCGGCTCTGCCCATGCAGGACAGACTATTGTTCCTTCAGATCCTTCTTGGAGACCCTCACTTTCACAGCTCCTTCAGATCCTTCTTGGAGACCCTCGCTTTCACAGCTCCTTCAGATCCTTCTTGGAGACCCTCGCTTTCACAGCTCCTTCAGATCCTTCTTGGAGACCCTCGCTTTCACAGCTCCTTCAGATCCTTCTTGGAGACCCTCGCTTCCACAGCTCCTTCAGATCCTTCTTGGAGACCCTCGCTTTCACAGCTCCTTCAGATCCTTCTTGGAGACCCTCGCTTTCACAGCTCCTTCAGATCCTTCTTGGAGACCCTCGCTTTCACAGCTCCTTCAGATCCTTCTTGGAGACCCTCGCTTTCACAGCTCCTTCAGATCCTTCTTGGAGACCCTCGCTTTCACAGCTCCTTCAGTTCCTTCTTGGTGACCCTCGCTTTCACAGCTCCTTCAGATCCTTCTTGGAGACCCTCGCTTTCACAGCTCCTTCAGATCCTTCTTGGAGACCCTCGCTTTAGCAGCTTGTCTTTTTTCTCTCTACGTCTCTGCTCTTTTTAAATGTGTCAATTCATTTGGTTATTCAGATATTCGGGGACTCTCTCCATGTTTGCCTGTCTCTAGAGAATTAAATTAGCTGTTCTTTTGTAATGGCAGTCCTGAGTTTGCCTTTTGTGCACCTCGGTGCCTTCGATCTGTGCTTTTGAGAGTTTATACAACAGTCTGACAGAAAAGGAAAAAAAGGAAAAAAATTGTCAAAGACTGAATCAAATCCTTCAAAAACTCTCCTGTGGAAACAATAATAAAGGCTCAAGTGGAGAACAAGTGCATTTGTGAGGTGCGAACACGCGTGCAGATCTTTCCCTCAGAACTGTAAGGCCATCAAAACACTTTCTAATCCTGGTCAGATCTCTTTGTTGACGTCTGGCAGAATCTTTTCATTTGAGTTGGCGCTGTTTGCTCCTGTATTGGAAGGTTTACATCCTTTTAGGGCTTTAAGAGGGTGATACTGAGAGTGCTGGCTTAGTTTCTGACTCTGCAGGTTGCATTCTGTTTGGGCACCCTGGCATCTGTCCTATTGAGGCACAACAGCTGGTGCTAAAGGTGGGTTGATCAAAAGGAATATTGATGGACATTGGATTCCTGGCAGAGGGAGTGATGCAGGGAGAGTCTCTCTCACATGGTTAGTGACCCCGGTGTTGGTGACCCCGATATTGCATGTACCACCAGAGACGTGAGAGCAGCCTCAGTAGGCGGTGAAGCCCCTGTTGTTGTAAGTTGGATCGCTGAAGCATTAAATCTACTGCTGCCGAGGGCTCTGGCAAGAAGGATCCCAGAGGACTCTGGAGGACAAGGCGTTGGCATTCGCATCTAACCCTCCAGCTAAGAGTGATAGAACCCAACTCTGGGCCATCGCCTGGAGAACACCAGGATGGAGTGATAATCTGGAGTGAATGAAGTTCATTAAACAATTTGATGTCAAGGGTATCAAGAACATATGGACGGCCAAGAACATAAAAACATCTACTCCTGTCAGTCTATTGTCTTCTGCTGTAGTAAGAGCTATGTGTCAACCCTCATGAGTGGCCCTGGTGTCCGCAGGTACTCATTGCAGACACGTGTCTCACGAACATACCGTCATCTCAAGCGTGCATTATTTTGGTGTGTTTGCACATGGTGTCCTTTCACTTCGGCTTTGCAGCAAATTTGTAGCTTTTCAAGTTTTGCTTCTGAAGAGAGGTCAGATCCGAGGGGTCTAATCTGAAGGAGGAATTACTGGACTGTCCTGGGTGGCAGGACATCCTGCTGTAGGCAAGTGAAAGAGCGCCAACCCTGCCGGAGGAGCTGATCGTGGAAGGGGCTGCCATAATCGACCCTGGCGTAGGGTCCATCTGACAGAGACTCGCTAATTTGTAAGACTCGTACATTATACAATCTCTTATAAAGTCACTGCTGTAAAAGATGCAGTCAGACAGGGCTGAAGTCCAGGTCACCTTGAGTGTGGACACAGATGCAGCATTGATAATCCCACTGCAGATAGTGGAAATGCATCACTTGCAGAATCTAGTTCCAGCTGTTGATAAAATTAAAGATGAATTCCAGCTGGACCGAATTGTACGCCCACTTGGCCACACGAGGGCAGGGAGAGAACTATCTAGAAGATGTTGAGATAAATAAGGTCCGCTTTGGGCAGATGTCCTATAGGTTAGTCCAAGGAGCTCTGAGATGTTCATCGAGGGACTCTCTGCCCAAGATGAGCTCGTTACCAGATGATCCTAAGCACATAGTTATTGGCCTTCAGTGAAGGATACACATAAGACACTTCATAAACCCTCCTGCCAGCGCAGGTAGACGGTTTGCTGAGGAGCGTTGATTTAAGAAGCAGACCAGAGACATTTTAAGGCATGGGCAAAGTGGGCTCTGGCTCAGGGCCCCCTGATAGAGCCATCTCTATTCTGCAGAGAGGCTTGCCCTGATGCCCTTGAATAATTCTTAAATAAATTGTTTTAAATACCATCTTCCCTTAATGAGTTTTTAATGTGGGTGATTTGTGAGAGTCTAGTACATGGGTACTCACAAACTTTCTCTCGGGGGCCAAATTTACAGTGTGGTTTGTGGCCGAGGGCCGCACCGGTGGGGGCAGGGTCAGTGGGGGAGGGGGCGGGGCTAGAGCAAAAAAAAAACTATGACCATGAGGTTGAACACAGGCCCCTGCAGCGGACGCCTTCGTCCACTGAGCCACCAGACCCGGCATACACACCTCTCTATCTCTCTATCTCTCTCTCACTCTCTCTCTCTCTCTCTCTCGCTCTGTCTCCCTCCCTCTCTCTATCTCTCTCTCCCTCCCTCTCTCTCGCTCTGTCTCCCTCTGTCTCACTCACTATGTTTGTCTCCCTCCCTCTCTCTCCCTCCCTCTCTCTCTCTGTCTCCCTCCCTCTCTCTCTCTGTCTCCCTCTGTCTGTCGCCCTCCTCCCTCTCTCTGTCTCCTTCTGTCTGTTGCCCTCTGTCTCCCTCTGTTTCCCTCTCTCTGTCTCCCTCCCTCTCTCCCTCCCTCTCTCCCTCCCTCCCTCCCTCCCTCTCTCTCTCTCTCTGTCTCCCTCCCTCTCTCTCTCTCTGTCTCCCTCCCTCCCTCTCTCTGTCTCCCTCCCTGCTTGTCCTATGTATT
Source organism: Calotriton arnoldi (assembly GCA_963921515.1). Taxonomy (NCBI): domain Eukaryota; kingdom Metazoa; phylum Chordata; class Amphibia; order Caudata; family Salamandridae; genus Calotriton; species Calotriton arnoldi. The sequence goes on along the minus strand of CAWUFW010003207.1, from coordinate 1,699,325 downwards.
CACCAGGTGGCAAAAGGTAGCGTTCAGGGTTTGACAGTTGTCATGTTGGTTGAATAGAGCTTCCGCGTCCCTAAGGCTGCTTCATAGCGCTAAGGAGAACAATATCAGTTAAGAATAGAAGCATCTGTTAATTACAGCGCCAAGAAACAGCAGACGTTTCTGTCAAATAAATTAGCATTATTGTATAACAGAAGTGAGGAGAAAAAAAGAAGAAAAAAAAGACAGTAAATTGGGGATCTTTCAGTTTGGACATATCAGTGGCCTGTACTCTGTCCAGTCTAAGCCACCCTGAGGAGCACTTCGAAGCGCTGGGAGGAACAGAGGTACGCTGAGCACCGACAGTGGAAGAAGGGGCCTTGAGGTTGACTGAGGATGTATGAGCTGCCAGCATGACAGAAACCAGGCATTGGAGTTAAAAAAAGCTGGGGCTGTATCACGAGGGACGTGCGTCTGAGCAAACATGACTTGGCGTCCCTCCGTTGGCAGACGTACACTCACGTCTCTGTGATTTATACCCTAATCACCAGTTGTACACTGTCGTGTGTGTCGGCCCGCGCTGAGACTGCTTCCCGGGCACACACAGCCGCACCCGAGTACTTCACAGGTCTTTAAAGACCATTCACTTGTTAATGAGGCTTTGTTGTATTCACCTCTTCTAGCGCCCTGCATCTCCACTCAGTCAGAGTGGAGATGCAGGGCCGCTAAGAAGAGGTGACATACAACAAAGCCTCATTAACAAGTGAATGGTCTTTTAAAGAAAAATCAGAGGTACGATTTCTGCAAGGTCCGCGGGCCGCCAAGGAAGGCTTGCCGGGCCGCTGGCGGCCCGCGGGCCGTACTATGAGTACCCGTGGTCTAGTACAAAGATTTTGCAGAGAAATGTGTTTCATGCAACATCCCTAAAAAGCTTCTTCTAGATGGCAACAGGACCTTACATATGAGAAATGGGAGGGTGTCACAGAGATTATTTACAGTAACATTAGTGAGCTGCTGCTGCTGTGTTACAATATTGAAAAACACACATCACGATCCCTGAATATTAGATGTAAACTCATTTAGAATTTGGAGGAGTGCGCCTGTGCACTGTCAGTGACTTGGCCAGAGAGGGCACGAAAGAGCTGTAACTGGATCATAAATTCAAAGCAGTAGTCCAGCCTGCTGGTGATCCGTCTGGTGTTCTGAGGCAACCATTGGAAGATCTTTCACAGCATGCATAGGATGCGGAAGCAGGAGGTGCACACTGCGCTGACTTGAGCTTGTTGTCTAGGATGATCCCTAGATTTCTTGTGTGGTCTGTGGGGGTTGGTCCTAGCTCCGACGGCCACCAGTTGGAATCCTATGGGGAGGTCTTGTTGCCGAAGACCAGTACTTCTGTCTTGTTGGAGCTGAGCTGCAGGCAGTTGGTTCACATCCAGTCCGCTACAATGGTCATGCAGCTCTGAAGCTGGTCCTGGTGGTGGTTGTCTTGGCAATCAGGGAGAGCACGTTTTGGGTGTCATCGGCGAAGGAGATGATGTCTTGTGATAGGATGATATTAGGGAACAGTGTCATGATCATAGGTTCTGAACCTTGTTCTGAACCGGGAGAGGTGCACCAAAGGCACCATCGTAGTGACAGAGGACTAACCATGTCGCAGGTTTTGTGCGTAGAGAGTAGTGGTGGCAGCGTACCGTGGTTGGGGAGTTCTAGTGACAGGCGTTTTACATGTGAGACATGAATGCGTGCATACAGGCCCATTCAACTGAAGTTCTGCTCCTCACGATGAACCTGGAATCCTGAATGCCAACATCCCGTGCGCTGTACTTGTGCGTGTGTGCTAGGATTGGTAACATGCCGTGCACAAGTGATACAGACCTGTGGGTTCCCATTTGGAAGCCCAGGACCAGAGTACAAGATCAATCAATCAATCAATCAGGAAATTTGTAGAGCGCACTACTCACCCATGAGGGTCTCAAGGCACTAGGGGGGGGGGGGTGAGCTACTGCTCGAATAGCCAGGTCTTGAGTAGCCTCCTGAAGGTTAGTAGGTCTTGGGTCTGCCGTAGGAGGATGGGGAGGGTGTTCCAGGTCTTGGCAGCGAGGTAGGAGAACGATCTGCCGCCGGAGGTCGCTCTTCGGATGCGGGGGATGGTAGCGAGGGCGCGGTCGGCGGAGCGGAGCTGGCGGTTCGGGGTGTAGAAGGTGAGTCGTCTGTTGAGGTATGCTGGTCCGGTGTCGTGGAGTGCCTTGTGTGCGTGGGTGAGGAGCTTGAAGGTGATCCTCTTGTTGACGGGCAGCCAGTGCAGGTCTCTCAGGTGGGGTGTGATGTGGCTGTGTCGAGGATCAGGCGGGCAGAGGCGTTCTGTATGCGTTGCAGTCATTTCAGTAGTTTGGCCGGGGCTCCTGCGTAGAGGGCGTTTCCGTAGTCCAGCCTGCTGCTGACGAGGGCCTGGGTGACCGTTCTTCTTGTGTCAGTGGGGATCCACCTGTAGATCTTGCGGAGCATGCAGAGGGTGTTGAATCAGGAGGATGAGACGGCGTTGACTTGCTTGGTCATGGAGAGCGTTGAGTCGAGGACGAACCCCAGGTTGCGTGCGTGGTCGGTGGGCGTTGGTGCTGCTCCCAGGGCGGTCGGCCACCAGGAGTCGTCCCAGGCTGAGGGGGTGGAGCCGAGGATGAGGACCTCCGTCTTGTCCGAGTTCAGCTTCAGACGGCTGTTCTTCATCCATTCTGCGACGGCTTTCATTCCTTCGTGGAGGTTGGTTTTGGCGGTGAGGGGGTCCTTGGTGAGGGAGAGGATCAGCTGTGTTGGCGTAGGAGATGATGTTGAGGTCGTGTAGTCTGGCGACGTGGGCGAGCGGGGCCATGTAGATGTTGAACAATGTCGGGCTGAGGGATGATCCTTGGGGTACGCCGCAGATGATCTTGGAGGCTTCGGAACGGAAAGGGGGGAGGCGGATGCTCTGGGTTCTGCCGGAGAGGAAGGAGGTGGTCCATTCCAGAGCCTTGTCTCGGATCCCTGCATTGTGGAGGCGTGTGCGTAGGGTGCGGTGGCAGACCGTGTCGAAGGCGGCTGATATGTCCATGAGGATGAGGGCCGCGGTTTCGCCGTTGTCCAGCAGGGCCCTGATGTCATCGGTGGCGGCGATGAGGGCAGTTTCGGTGCTGTGGTTGCTGCGGAACCCGGACTGGGACGGGTCCAGGATGTTGTTCTCCTCGAGGTAGCGGGTCAGCTGTTTGTTGACGGTTTTCTCGATGACCTTCGCCGGGAACGGGAGCAGGGAGATGGGCCGGAAGTTCTTGAGGTCCCTCGCATCTGCCTTGGGTTTCTTGAGCAAGGCGTTGATCTCGGCGTGCTTCCAGCTCTCCAGGAAGGTCGCGGTTTTGAAGGAGATGTTGATGGCCTTGCGGAGATAGGGTGCGATGGTGGCGCTGGCTTTGTTGAAGATGTGGTGTGGGCACGGGTCTGACGGGGAGCCGGAGTGGATGGTGTTTATGATTTTGATGGTGTCGTCGTCGTTGATGTGAGTCCAGGTGAGCAAGGGGTCGTTGTGGGTGGTGGTCGTGGGGTCTGAGGTGTCGTTGGCTGTCGTGGTGGTCTGGTTGTCGAAGCTTTCGTGGATGTCTGTGATCTTGCGATGGAAGAAGGTGGCCAGGGAGTTGCACAGGTCTTGCGAAGGTGGGATGTCGTTGGTGTTGGAGCTGGGGTTGGAGAGTTCCTTCACGATGTTGAAGAGCTCTTTGCTGTTGTGCACGTTGTTGTCGAGGCGGTCCTTGAAGGAGGTCCTTTTGGCGGATCTGATGAGGTGATGGTGTTGGCGCATGGCGTTCTTGTTGGCTGCGTGGTTCTCCGGTGTCTGTTCGTGGTGCCATTTCTTCTCTAGTCTTCGGCAGGTTTGTTTGGAGGTCTGGAGGTCCGCGGAGAACCAGCTGGCCTTCTTGTTGGTGCGTCTGTTGGAGGGTTTCTTGATCGGGGCGAGGGTGTTGGCGCAGTCGTTGATCCAACGCCTGAGGTTGCTGGCGGCAGCGTCGGGGTCGGTGGGGTCGGCGGGTGGGTTTCGGGCGAGGGCGGTGTTTAGCTGGTCTTCGGTGATTTTGCTCCTGCAGCGGCGGGGGATCTGTTGGGTGCGGTGGTGCGTGGTGGGTTTCCGGAAGGTGAAGTGGATGCAGCGATGGTCGGTCCAGTGGAGTTCGGTGGTGTGGCTGAAGGAGACGTGGGAGCTTGAGGAGAAGATGGGATCAAGCGTGTGGCCGGCGGAGTGGGTGGGCGTTGTGACGAGCTGTCGGAGTCCGAGGTTGGCGAGGTTGTCGATCAGGGTGGTGGAGTTGGTGTCGTTGTTGTTCTCGAGGTGGAAGTTCAGGTCTCCGAGGAGGATGTAGTCCGTGGAGGCGAGGGCGTGCGTGCTGACAAAGTCGGCGATGGAATCGCTGAACTGAGGTCGGGGTCCGGGGGGTCTGTAGATCAGAGTTCCTCTGAGGGTGGTGTTGGGATCAGTGTGGATCTGGAAGTGCAGGTGTTCGGCGGTCCCAAGATGGAGGAGAGGTTGCTTTTCTCCAGACAGCATGTCAGGAGATGTGACGGGGGGGGGGGGGAGGACCAGAAGCTATAGTGAGGAAAGAGGAGACAGGCTTTCTTAAGAAGCTCAAGGGCCCTTTCTTATACGCGAGTCTGACTGCAGCTGACGTTAGGTAGATGGCAGTGGGTGCCTGTTGAGGCCCACAGTATCTGTTGTTATTGAAAGGCCCCAGCCTAGCTCTCCCGTGCTGCTGCCCCGCCCTGCTTCCTCTCCTTTTTTCTGAGTGCTTGCTCCTGCTTTTACCTTGTTTTTCACCACTTCTCCTTGTTTTTATTCCTCTATTGCCACTCCCATCTGCCGGCCGTTTTTCTGCCTAGCCCCGCCCACCACCTCACAGTGCCCCTCCCTTCTCACAGGACCTAGTTAATAGAGGCCGCAGCGCGATCAGATCGAGCAGGACCAAGGCCTAGCTCTCCCGTGCTGCTGCACCACCCTGCTTCTGTTTTTCTGAGGGCTTTTCCTGCTTTTGTCTCACTTTTTACTGCTTTCTCCTTCCGCCTGAAGGAAGTGGCCCGAAAAGGGCCACCCGGGTTTTCTACAACCTCCTAATCGCCTTCCACAAAATGAAGAGTCGGTCAGACAGTAGAGAATACAAAACAGTTGTTTATTACCAATACTCTGCAGAGGAGTCCAATCTGACCTGCACCCTAAGATGTCTGCCAAGGGACTGACCCCCCAACAGTCTGCAACGCATAATCATTCCTCCCAAGGGCCTCCCAACCACGCCCACAATGGAAAGTTACCAGCTTGGGCCGAACATGAACAAAGAAGGCACAGAAGGATGGGCTACCACCTGCTAGATGGGTACACGCTATCACTATCTCAAGGTTGCCGTGCTGGGTTTCGGCGTCTCCTAACGTGGGAGCAGAGATACACACAAGGATAGGTATGCGAGGGCAGAATGGCCTATTCATTAGCAAGTCAGAAGGCAACCTTGAACAGAAGAGAAAATAATAGCTGAATACAGTGTTCTGCTGTGGCAAGCAATACGAATTGTGAGTCCTGGTACAGACACAGCCTAATTGGGATTACGAAATACAAAATGGAGTCACACTCGCTAACTAAAGCTCGCACATTGCAGGGATAACTCAGTGGGTTGCATAACGTGAATACGAATGGTGGCTAATTTAGCTGCACACTGCTAACCTAACATAACGTAGAACAAGTGTATAACGAGAATAAGAATTTCAAACCTAACAGACCCTCCTTTTAGCAGGGGAGGCTAAATACTTTATTGACGCTATCGGGTAGGGTCTTTACAATTCTAAGCAAGGAAAAAGGAAATGCATAAGGACAGTAATATCAAAGGAAAAGGAAGCAACACATGTATGGCAAGATATGTTTAGTACTCAAAAATACCCTCATCTATCTGCATCATATCCTGTATTTCTTGCATCATCATATTAGAGACTTTATCATTACGGCCTGGCAATTTAGGGGTAGGGGTGAGTTTACTCACACAATAGGTGCAGCATGCTGGAAGGCAATTGACACATAGGCAGCACGTGAAGATGACACCTGCGATAGCTACTAGGAAAAGAAGCATCTTCCAACCCCAGGATGATAGCAGACCCCAAAACCACCCTGTGAAGGACCATGAATCAATATCCTGATGAATATCGGATGCAAGCCTATGTAGCTTCTTGATAGCTGCCTATGGTTTTTGTGATAGTTGGACGGTGCAATGTAAACGGGAGGTAAAAGAAAAGAGACATAACACCGGCCAGACCATCCCCTAGGGAGCCATGTATAAGCCTGTTCCCCACAAACAAAGTATACATTTGGGGGGTGAGCAAAGGTGGGCTACTAGTAGTGTTTAATCGATAGGTGTAGTTGCAACTGCTCTGTCCCACTGGAAAATTCCCAAAACCTTCGACACAGAAACTAGCTGCTGTATGAACCACAGGTACGGGCATGGCTTTATCTTCAGTGATATTTCGTGCATGGAAACATTCAAAGTATTCAGTAACATTGAATCCCTGAAAATCCAACATTTCATTTTGCAGCCATGTGGCATTCTTGTTACCTTCGTAAACATTCATGTAAGCATGTGGATGTAAGGTACCCTCATTTCCCCTGTTCCAGGTGTATAACCTTGGTGTACCACTATATATTCCAACACTGCTTCATAATCAGACTCCGTCATATTCATAGCATCAGTGTGGTAATGTATATACACTATGGAAAGCAACAGGAACCATGCCTCACAACTACTCCGGTACGACAGGGGTAAAGACACCAGTAAATCGTTCTTGTGCATAACTGAGGGGAGTAACCCACACACCCAACAATTCATGGCATTTGTTGTATTATGTACCTGGTGAAGCATTTGCAGGAAAACATTTTCGACATATGTCTGTCTATGTCTCTCTTTATGTGGGGCAACGTAATGAACAGATGCTCAGGTGGAGACGGGGTAGTCCCTATCAAAGTGTGCACAGGATGCTGTTCTTCTAAATACCATACTACTCCAAACCGTGTTATCATTACTATGAGGATGAACACTACCACTACTATCTTACTCTTAATAGACCAGCTAGACCACACAGGACTACTCTGCCCTGGTGGTGGTGCCGCTAGGGACTGTTCTTCCTCCATGACAGCATGGCCAGATAGGAACATGAGAAGAGCCTTATGAACTGGAGCCACAAGAATACAACCGACCACAGGGGCACTGTTTACCCAGTGTCCTTTTAGAGCCTCGCTGGCAGGCTCCTATCGTTCATCAACGATGGTGCTTCGAAACACTCCCTCGAGGGAGCCGCGCGATCACGGCCCTTGCTGGAAACAAATCCTTCTTGCAGGATAGGGCACCCTCCCTCCTGGGCAAGTACCCTCAACGATCCTGTCCAGTGTCTCAGGCAGTGCACCAGTGTTGTTTACCCTAATATGACGCAGGCACTGCAGACATAGTACCGAATCTCAAGTCCTTCCCTAACTCCTGGACTATCCCTCTGGCGCACTGTCCTTCTTTTGGGGGCGCAAGTTATACCTGTCAACTCCAGGCACTGTTTCATCAACAAAAAGGGGGTGAAACTCAGGCTCAGAAGGGCATGGGGATTCAGGTGCCAGTGGATCAGATGGGGCAGAAACCGGGGCTGCCCCTATCTCCGGAGGGACCGCCTCAAGCAGGGCGGCGTCACTCTCTGCTTCCGTCGGCGCCCACCTTAGCCGGGCGTCAGAGAAGGGAACAAAGCGGGGCACCCTTTCCCCTTCCTGGTCAGCAATGCCGTCGAGCACCCACTTGTCGTAGGGAAGTGGGAGAGGAACCCTCTTGCAGTGTGTACCATGCACCCAGTTTTTCCGGCCGTCGAGTTTCACCGCCGTTCTAGTGGCAAGAAGGACCAACAGGGGGGCCCTTCCAGCGGGGCTCCAAGCAGCTCTTCCTCTGGAAGTTCTTGACGAGGACGTAATCTCCGGGCTGTAGCTGATGTCCGGGCCCCTCTGGTGCCGGCTGCAGTGTCTCCTGAATCTGTTGATGAAGAGAACGAAGATCTTTAGTTAACTCATACAGATAGTCTATGAGCACCCCTTGCTTATAGACTATCTCAGAGAAGCGCTTTGGCCTTGGAACGCCCCAGATATTGGCAGGGCGACCAAACACTACCTCATACGGTGACAACCCTGTCCTAGAGTGTGCCGTCACCCTGGTGGATAACAAGGCCAGGGGCAACGCATCTGGCCATCGCAATCCTGAGCTTACCTGTATTTTTGCTAACTTCAGCTTGAGAGTGCCGTTATATTTCTCAACTAGACCTGCTGACTGGGGATGGTTAGCTGCATGAAACTTCTGCTTGATGTGCAAACCTTCGCACACCAGTTAGATGACCTTGGATTTGAAGTGACTTCCATTGTCACTCCAGACCACACGCGGCAATCCGAAGCGCGGGAAGAACTCTTTTAAGAGCGCCTTCGCCATGGCCGTATTCTCTTTAGTGGGGTAAGCCTCAATCCATTTACTGAATGCACAAATCACTACCAGCACATACTTCAGATTGTTGACTCGTTTCATTTAGATGAAATCCATCTGGAGGACCTCGAAAGGGAAGGAAGGCGGTGCGAAGTTACCAGAGGGTGTAGGGGTACCTTTCCCAGGATTGTGTCATACAAATCATACAGTGTTTTACTAAATGAGCGGCTGCTTTGGAAATATTGTCATTCTGCCACACTGGGTCCAACACCTTACATATTCCCCTGGCGCTAATGTGGGCTGGGCCATGGGCCATGGTAACCACAGGAAGTACATAGGCATTGGGCAGCATCCATCGCTGTTTCTTAGACTTATCGGTCCAGCACCCATCCTCATCCAGACGCCCTGTACTCTCCTGCCATATTGCCAATTCGTCTAGGGTCGCCTTGCTTTGTATCTCCTTGACATTTTCTAATGTGTCCTCGAACATTCCATTGTCCGGGACCCACCTAGCAGGACCTGCCACAAACCTCTTTTTCATCTTTGATCAAGCTGTCTCTTTAGCTGTTTGATCTGCAAACGCATTTCCTCTCCCAACATCATCTGTTATTGCTTTGTGGGCACTACATTTTATTATTGCTAACCTTTTGGGAAGTGTTAGGTCTGACTAGAGTCTATGTATCAATGGGCCATTCTGTATTCGTAATCCATGTGATGTTAAGAACCCTCTCTCTGCCCAGAGGCGTCCAAAGTTATGGGCGACCCCAAAGGCGTACTGGCTGTCAGTATAAATATTGACAGCCAGTCCCTCACTCAACTCACAAGCCCGAAGAAGGGCAACCAACTCTGCAGCTTGGGCTGATTGGTATGGGACACGGGATGTCTCAACTATAGTGTGTAACGTTGTAATTGCATATGCTGCAGTGGTGGTGCTATCTGGTAGTTTGAAACAAGAGCCATCGACATATAGTTCCCCTTGGGGTTCAGATAGGGGAACATCAGTCAGGTCTACCCGTCCTTTCGTCTCCTCTTCCGTTCTTTACACACAATCATGTACATCTGTGTCATTACTTGTCGAAGGGAGGGTAGGTTCTCCTCCTTCCTTCGAGATAGAACACAAAGATTCAAGATCAATCAATCATTATCCAAGCCCACTCCAGTCACCCTGGGAGTACCGCAAGGAACATCACTCTCACCTACACTTTTCAACCTTTTTATGGAACCACTCACCGAACTTCTCAGGTCCTCAAACATCCATTATCACATGTACGCTGATGACACACAACTTTACATAAAGATCCACTCACTTGAAGACATCAAGTCTCTCAATGCAACGCTCCAACAAACACAGATCTGGCTGGCCAAAAACCATCTGAAACGAAACACCCTCAAAACCGAATTCCTCTTAATAGCCCCCCCAACCAATCGACCATTATCCTCGAGTGGTTGAAACACCTAACAGCACTCAACGGTCAACCCCTCATTATTGACTCAGCGAAATCGCTGGGAATAATTCTAGACAATAAGCTAAACATGCAGAAACACATCAGCGCCTCCACAAAAGGAGCACATTTTCAGATGAACATCCTGAGAAAACTCAAACCCTTCCTGCCCGCAAATGACTTCAAACAGTCAGTTCAAGCGCTAGTAATCCCTAGAGTGGACTATGGGAGTGTTGCTCTCTGCGGCCTTCCAAGATCTATGACGGCCCCTCTTAAGAGCTTCAATCAACTCAGCTGCTAGACTCATCACAGGCTCCAAACGAAACTGTCACATCTCCCCCGACCTGCGTGCCCTCAACTGGCTACCTTTCGAGGCGAGAATCCACTTGAAAATCGCCTGTATGACACACAAGGCACTACATCACAAAACACCTAGTTACCTAGCTGACAAACTGGTGCTCTCTTGTGGTTTCAGATCCAACAGGAGCTCAAACAACCTACTATTGAAACCACAACGATTTGCTAAGAAGAAAACTTACAATCGGACCTTCTCAGGAATGGCTCCCAGGATTTGGAATGCTTTGCCCCCAGAAACGAGACGGAACCCTTCCACGGCATCATTAAAAAAAGTGAAATCTATTCTTATGGCCAAATTTACCTGAACTATTGGTGTATCCGTGCTTTTATTTGTTAATTTGTACTAGTTTACTATATCTGTTTTATGCGAATCTATATTTTTGCTATTCCTGTCTCGTGTACTCACAATTGCCTGTAAAGCACTCTGATACCCGCAAGGGTCTTGTTCGCGCTATACAAAACCTTCAAAATAAAAAATAAAAATAAATAAGTAGTAACGTGGCTGGGTTCAGAGTGGCACATCTTTTGATGGTAATGTGCAGAGCAAACAAAGTTAGTTCATATCCAGTCAGACGTGCACTGGTAAGGTGCTGTGTCTTTGTCTTATTCAAAAGCGTATCCACAGCATGGGGTACCATTACCGTGAGAGCAGTATCAAGAATGAGCCCCGCCGATTGTCTGATAGAAACTGCCACCGCCGCGGCAGCTCGGGAGTGCTCTGGCGACGTTATCCAGCATAGCGGAAAAATAAGCGCAGGGTCTTTGCTTACCACCAACACCCTGTGTTAAAGCAGAAAGCGCGCAACCGTCTTCCTCATGTACGTAAAGCACAAAAGGCTTCTGGTAATCAGGAGAAGCAAGTACAGGAGCAGAGCAAATCACAACCTTTATTTGCTCAAAAGCTTGCTGGCATGCGGATGTCCAAGGCAGGGGTTCATGCACTTCTTTGGTGGTCAGGTAAAGGAGGGGTTTTGTTAGTAAGGAATAATTGGGGATCCAGTGTCGACAATACGAGGTAATACCAATAAATGCGCGTACTTCACGTTGAGTCTTAGGAACAGGCATATTAGTGATAGCAGCTATGCGCTCAAGTGTTAGTCTGCGACCCTCCTTCGACAGTAGGTGACCGAAGTAGGTGACCTCCTGTCGACAATATTGAAATTTGGAAAGGGATACCTTATGGTCATGGCCCGCCAAATGTAACAGCAATTTAACAGTGGCATCTTTACAGCCATCCTCAGTATCAGAGGCCACAAGGAGGTCATCCACGTACTGCAATAGCACATTACCAGTGGGAAGTACCAAAGAATCCAATTGAGTTTTTAAGGCTTGACTATTGATACTAGGACTTTCTGTATAGCCTTGAGGAGCACGGCAGAATATAAAGCTCCTGCCGGCTAGGGCGAATCCAAACAGATATCTGCTATCTGTATGAATAGGAATGCTAAAGAAAGCATTCTTCAGATGAATCATGGAAAAGAACTTTGCTGATGGGGGAATCATTGTCAATATCGTGGTGATGTCTAGGACTACAGGATATTGGGGTACTACAATTTTTTTGACCTCTCTGAGCTCAATTACAAAGCGATAAACATCAGGATGAGCGTCAGAAGAGTCCAAGGGTGTCTTCTTGAGAATCGGAAGGATAGGGCTATTGCACACATTCGCCACTGTCTCCTCAACCACGCCAGACTCAAACAAATCCTGTATTATTTGCAACAAGGCCTTTTCTCCTGTTTGTGAAATCTTGTACTGAGGAATACGTGGCAAGACAGCATTGTCTTTAATCTGAATAGAGATCGGCGGGATCTGGAGTAACCCCACATCCGTTGTTGCCCATAGACTACGGGGCACCTCTTTGAATTCAGCGGGGAGGGGTGCGTCCTCTGCAAAGCATTGTTTGACACGAGCCACTTGTGGCCCCACGGTCATGTAAACACCATCTGGAGAACAAAAGATGGTGGCATGTAATCTCTTCAACAAATCCAATCCCATCAAATTCTCCCCACAATTTGTCGTTAACAGAAACGGTGAATCCACTGTAAAGGGACCAATAGTCAGAGCAAGAGGTTTGGAAATGGGGCTAACAACCGGCATGCCTGAGAAACCTACCGAAACATTGTTTTGGCCAGACAGAGCTGCCCCTAGGACCAGCGAACGAGAAACAGAGCTATTCATAGCACCTGTGTCAAGTAAGAACGTCTTGGGCGTGCCCTGTAAATCCGCAGTGACATAAGGTCCCGCTGATCTACAGGCACTGGAACCGGTCCCTTACCCTGTCCCTGGCTGTCCTAGCTGTGGGACATCCCCGTCACTTCGTCCATGTCATAGTCGTCATGATAGTACTGCCTTCCCCGGGGTTCGTCGAAATAGTTCGTGCTCTGCTGAGCATACGATGTATCCTCAAACTGTCCCTCTCTTCGGCCCCCTCCCCCTCTACCATGTCCTCTAAAACCCCTACCTCTCGGGGCCTCAACTTTCTGCAGTAACTCCGGACACTCACTTCGCCAATGCCCCTCCTTTTTACAGTACGCACATTGGTTGTACCCCACGGGTACACCCAGTGTACTGTTTCGGTCAGACCGGGACCCCCACTGGGCCGGACCCAAACTCCTTCCTCTTCCGTTTCCCCTCACCACTTGCTGCATCAACACCCTTGTCTTCAACTCCTTTGACTTTTTCTCCAACTTCTCTTTGTCCTCATTCTCTCTATGCTCGTAATTCTGTGCCATACTCAATATTACTGACTGGGAGGAGGTGGTCCAAGTACTTTCCGAAGCCTGCAACCTAGTCGCAATCTCGGGAAGCAAATTAGTAACAAACCTGTTGACAAACAAACGAACACCACCCTCCAGTGACAGATCTTGGCCACTAAAATCCAGAAACACCCCTTCAAACCTAGTAAAGAAATCGGACACACTTTCATCCTTCTTCTGACGACACGCAGTCAACTTGTCCCAATCCACTCGTCTCGGCGGGATAAGGGAATGCATGTAAGTGATAATACGCCCGGCAAGGCTAATAACTCCGACTTCGGTTTCTTGTCGGGCCTGCGCTCCTTATCCCATGCCCTGATCTCATCCCATGTTCCACCCAATTCCACCACATGATCCTGCATATGCACCTGTCTCCATATGTCTACCGGTACCAACAGACCGAAAAACAACTCTATATCAGCTAATGTCATCACTGTGGAGGAGGCCGCCTCCGTCAATTCTTTATAGTACGCAGTTGAATTTTTCCGAGGGTCCGGCAACTGTCCTTTTAGGGATATTACCTCACTCCTCTTCCAAGGAGTGTAGATCCACTGTTCCTGGAAATGGGCCGCCACTCGTGGGCGAGTAACAATATTATTCCCATCTCGCAACTCTGGTATTACGGGGTGGTAAATGGGATGAACTTCCCTCATGGGGAACTGTGACGCTGTCGTCGGGACCTTCTGGAGCAATCTACCCCGATAACCCACCAATGTCGTCGCATTACTGAAAACCTCATTTGGGGCCATATCTGTAGTATATACCCTATCCCGAATGTCATAAATTATCTGCGGTGCAATACCCTTGAAACACTGTTCCCACAATCCTATCAGCGTAGCCGACACATGCTTAAGAGCATGTTGCTGTATAAACGGCTCATAATCTTTCATCACGCTCCACACATCTTCCACACTATAAATCGGATTCCAGGCCCACTGTGCAGCCTGGTCAGCCACCATTCTCTTTTCCTCATCACCCACAGCAGGGCGCACCAGCACTTTATCCTTGCGCTCACGTGCCGCTGCCCAATTCACTTCATGCACTCCATGCATAGGCGTCTCGGCATTTCGCAATCCCTGAGGTAACACACTCAAAGGGGAAAGAGCCGAGGAAGAAACGGGTACCATCGCACACAAAGACTGTGTTGCAGGAGTAAGAGGAGGCGTGACCACAGATGCGGAGCTGGGAAGCAGAATAGGGGAACTGACGGCTCCCGCCCCTGCAACTTGCGAAGATGGGGAAGAAGCAGGTTGGGCCGGGGCCGAAGCAGTAGAGCCAGAAACAGGAAGGGTAGGAATAGCAGAACCAGAGGCCGAAGACTGAGGTGTTGGGATTATGGGATATATCCGCTCGGGGGCATAAGGAGGTGGGGGTCGAGAATCCAATAACTCCTCAACGAAAACATCACCTTCCTCTCTAGCAACATAACATTTATCACTCTGCAATCGAAACTTCCTATCTGCACATTCTATGCCTTTCTCGATCTTTTCTCTGTCATACGCTACTGCTTTCTGCGTTATCGTTTGCTTCTGTTCCCTCCGAGCTTGCTTCTCTGCCCGCAAACGTCGTTGCTTCACTTCCTTCTGCCATGTCCTCAGAGAATCAAACATCGACTGCCTGCTCTTTTTGGCGAACAATTTGTCCTGCAAGTAATTCAACTTTTGTTCATCAAATGTGCCAGTAAGCGGCCACTGTAACTCAACATTGTCCCTTGTATATTTATTCCACAAAGTGCTAAACATAATAGGGCCAATGCCATACTTGACGTATACATCAAAATTTGGGGTACCCTCTGGAGGCGCCGGCTGCCTTTCTTCCAATCGAGCTTCAGTGGAACAACACCGACATCCAAAACACCCTAACTTACTTAGACAAGGCGTCTTAATGTAAGACACATACACTGTCCCCAATGGACAAATAGAACACCAACCAACAAATGGTCCAAGAACCAAATCAAAGCGGTCCAAAACCGCACAAGACAGTCCGCAGACTGTACCAAGACAAGACAGTCCGCAGACTGTACCAAGACAAGAAGACAGGCTCTAGCCCCAGACCTTTTGAAGAATGGGCCGAATTTCCAGTTGGCCTGGTAGACCGTTCACAAACACTCTGTGTCTTTTCAAGGGTCCGCAAACCCACCAAGTTCAAGACAAGACAGTCCAAAGACTGTACCAGACACAGCCCGTAGGCTCATGCCGTTCAACCATGGCGCCACATTTTTCAAGAATTCAAGTCACTCACCTGGTGCACTCAGGTTGAGCAATATTATTCTCCACTGCCGACTCTTCGGACCAAACGGTCAAATCCAAGGTTCTGCCTTCTCAGGACCCCGGCCGGTGACCACTAGACGAGGAGTCGCCCGATCAGACGGGCGGGGCAGCCAAGAGAACCGGGCTCTTATCGTGTGGGGATCCCCGATCTGCCCCACTGACCGGACGCCACCCCGACCCTACAACGCGATTACGGGCGAGTCGGGTCACCTTGCGGAGTCCCTGTTGGGGCGCCAACTGAAGGAAGTGGCCCGAAAAGGGCCACCCGGGTTTTCTACAACCTCCTAATCGCCTTCCACAAAATGAAGAGTCGGTCAGACAGTAGAAAATACAAAACAGTTGTTTATTACCAATACTCTGCAGAGGAGTCCAATCTGACCTGCACCCTAAGATGTCTGCCGAGGGACTGACCCCCCAACAGTCTGCAACGCATAATCATTCCTCCCAAGGGCCTCCCAACCACGCCCACAATGGAAAGTTACCGGCTTGAGCCAAACATGAACAAAGAAGGCACAGAAGGATGGGCTACCACCTGCTAGATGGGTACACGCTATCACTATCTCAAGGTTGCCGTGCTGGGTTTCGGCGTCTCCTAACGTGGGAGCAGAGCTACACACAAGGATAGGTATGCGAGGGCAGAATGGCCTATTCATTAGCAAGTCAGAAGGCAACCTTGAACAGAAGAGAAAATAATAGCTGAATACAGTGTTCTGCTGAGGCAAGCAATACGAATAGTGAGGCCTAGTTCAGACACAGCCTAATAGGGATTACGAAATACAAAATGGAGTCACACTCGCTAACTGAAGCTCGCACATTGCAGGGATAACGTGAATACGAATGGTGGCTAATTTAGCCGCACACTGCTAACCTAATATAACGTAGAACAAGTGTATAACAAGAATGAGATTTTCAAACCTAACACTCCCCTCCCCCCCTTTTCTCCTGCTTTTGCCTAATTTTTTTTACTGCTTTCTCCTTCCTTTCCCACTGTTTTTCTGAGTTCTTTCTCCTGCTTTTCCCTCGTTTTTCACTGCTTCTCCTTGTTTTTATTCCTCTTTTGCCACTCCCGTCTGCCACCCATTTCAGCCCCACCCACCACCTCCCAGCACCCCTCCCTCCTCCCTGGACCTACTTTATGGAGGCCACATCGCAACCCCATTGAGCAGGACCCGGGCCCAGCTCTCCGGTGCTGCTGCACCGCCCTGCTTACGTTTTTCTGAGTGCTTTTCCTGCTGTTGCCTCTTTTTTTACTGCTTCCTCCCTGTTTGTCTGAGTGCTTTTCCTGCCTTTGTCTTGTTTTTTACTGCTTCCTCCTTTTTCTGAGTGCTTTCTCCTGCTTTTGCCTCGTTTTTCACTGCTTTCTCCACAAAGCAGCTCGCAACTCCAGCGCCTTGAGACCCTCACGGGTGATTTGCGGCGCTTGATAAATCCTGATTGAAAGGAGTTCCTTTAATGGGCACAGGTTGTTGTCTCGTTTCCTGATCTCTGTGAGGAGGAGTGGTAAATAGCTCTATGCGGTCTACTCAACACTTCTTTGTACTTCTGTGGAGCGCACTCCACCTGGAGACTGTCCTACTGGGCACAGCATCATTACAGACAAAGGGCAGGTATGGAAGAAGGCCGGGTCAAACACAGGAAGGGGGAACTGATCCACATCAGTTCCAAAGAAGCATCCCTGGAACGCATCCTCCATCTGCGCTATCGGTGTAAAGATGGGAGCCCAAGACCATCGTACTCCGCAGAGTACTTGGGGACATCTAAGTAGCCCAGGGTTGGTGTGGCACTGACAGTCAACTCCCCAAAAGTGAGGGAACATCCCCTAGAGTCCTATCTGAAGGAGGAATTACTGTGCTACCAAGGGTGCGAGGACATCCTTCTGTAAGCAAGTGAAGGAAGTACCAACCCTGCTGGAGGAGCTGATCGTGGAAGGGGCTGCCATAATTGACCCTGGCGTAGGGTCCATCTGACAGAGACTCACTAAGCAAGTGCAACACGGTACTGCCAGACCAGTCAGTGATATCTTTGCCATTTATCCCCATCGTAGCTACCAGGACACCTGGAGCTGTGTCCCTCTGTGGTAGACCCGACTGAAGTCGGGTTAAGCACCTGCTGGTGGTCTGTGTGGCGCGCGTGACTGCGACACTGCCAAACTGTGCCATTTGGTCTGGGCCTGTGCAGAGAGATGCCCTGGGGGTGCCTCAAGAAGAATCAAGGTAATTGCCTCGCGCCACTGTTTGCCAGAGACAGCGACTGGTGACCGCCTCACCAAAGAATCATTACTTTTGAGCCGATCGTGTTTAAAAAGAAGCACTAAGTACTCCCTGGATTGTCAGAGTGAGCCGCACCGTGAGTCAAGTACCCACCTGTGTGAGTGGCGATACACAGCTAGCCTCCGGAAGAGGGCCACCAGCAGAATCCTCCACGCCTGCTGCGACGGTTAGAGTGTTGAACTGCGCAGTCAGCTGCTGCACAGCCCAGGAAAGACTGCTGTGTGCCACCTTGGAGCTTCCTGCTGCTCGTGAGATCCCACTGCCACGGGAGGGCCTAACATGGCCCAGCGCTGCTCGCAAACTGGGTGAGAGACTGAACGGCCTACGCACAAGAGACTGAGTGCTAAAAACTAAACAGGGGTTGGCGGAGATAGATTTGCACCCATAAACCTTACCTCAAACTCTGAACCTGGGGGCGACCCAGAGAAAGGGGGAACCCACCATAGACAGGGTGAGAGGTACCTGGGTTAGTCGGCAGAGGCCCCTGAGAGCGCAAAGATTCACACCCGTGAATCGTGCATTCATGCCTTATTGAATGAGTATGGAATTTTATGTTTTATGTTTCATAAAGTACTTGTGTTTTTTACACAAAGAGAAGCAGTGGGCTAGAAATGATCTTCTTGAACTGCTGGGGGGGCGGGGGGGCATGCATTCCATAGGCAGAGTACTTCCAAGCACACCTCACTGAGAAACCTGGGACTGCTCAACCCACACTACCTGCCTGAGAAACCTAGGACCGCTCGCCCCACACTCCCTCCCTGAGAAGCCTGGGACTGCTCGCCCCACACTACCTCCCTGAGAAGCCTGTGACCGCTCGCCCCACACTAACCTCCGTGACAAGCCTGTGACGGCTCTCCTCACACTACCTCCGTGAGACGCCTTCGACTGCTCGTCCCACACTACCTACCTGAGAAGCCTGTGACTGCTCAACCCACACTACCTCCCTGAGAAGCCTGTGACTGCTCACCCCTCACTAACCTCCTTGAGACGCCAGTGACTGCTCTCCCTCACACTACCTTCATTAGAAGCCTGTGACTGCTTGCCCCACACTACCACTGTGAGAGGCCTGTGACTACTCGCCCCACACTAACCTCCCTGAGAAGCCTGTGACTACTCACCCCACACTACCTCCCTGAGAAACGTGGGACCGCTCGTCCCACGCTACCTCCCTGAGAAGCCTGTGACCGCTATCCCCACACTAACCTCCCTGAGAAGCCTGTGACTGCTCTCCCCACACTACCTCCCTGAGAAGCCTGTGACTGCTCTCCCCACACTAACCTCCGTGAGAAGCCTCTGACTGCTCTCCTCACACTAACCTCCGTGAGAAGCGTGTGACTGCTCTCCCCACACTAACCTCCCTGAGAAGCCTGTGACCGCTCTCCTCACACTAACCTCTGTGAGAAGCCTGTGACTGCTCTCCCCACACTCCCTCCCTGAGAAGCCTGTGACTGCTCTCCCCACACTACCTCCCTGAGAAGCCTGTGACTGCTGTCCCCACACTTCCTCCCTGAGAAGCCTGTGACTGCTCTCCTCACACTACCTCCTTGAGAAGCCTCTGACTGCTCTCCTCACACTAACCTCCGTGAGAAGCCTCTGACTGCTCTCCTCACACTAACCTCCGTGAGAAGCCTCTGACTGCTCTCCTCACACTAACCTCCGTGAGAAGCGTGTGACTGCTCTCCCCACACTAACCTCCCTGAGAAGCCTGTGACCGCTCTCCTCACACTAACCTCCATGAGAAGCCTGTGACTGCTGTCCCCACACTAGCTACCTGAGAAGCCTGTGACTGCTCTCCTCACACTACCTCCCTGAGAAGCCTGTGACTGCTCTCCCCACACTAACCTCCGTGAGAAGCCTGTGACTGCTCTCCCCACACTTCCTCCCTGAGAAGCCTGTGACTGCTCTCCTCACACTACCTCTGTGAGAAGCCTGTGACTGCTCTCCTCACACTACCTCTGTGAGAAGCCTATGACTGCTCTCCTCACACTAACCTCTATGAGAAGCCTGTGACTGCTCTCCCCACACTAACCTCCCTGAGAAGCCTGTGACCGCTCTCCCCACACTAACCTCCATGAGAAGCCTGTGACTGTTCTCCCCACACTACCTTCATGAGAAGCCTGTGACTGCTCTCCTCACACTACCTCCATGAGAACCTGTGACTGCTCTCCCCACACTAACCTCCGTGAGAAGCCTGTGACTGCTCCCCACACTAACCTCCATGAGACGCCTGTGACTGCTCTCCCGCACTAACCTCCGTAAGAAGCCTGTGACTGCTCTCCTCACACTACCTCCCTGAGAAGCCTGTGACTGCTCTCCCTACACTTCCTCCCTGAGAAGCCTGTGACTGCTCTCCTCACGCTACCTCCTTGAGAAGCCTGTGACTGCTCTCCCACACTACCTCCCTGAGAAGCTTGTGACTGCTCTCCCCACACTACCTCCCTGAGAAGCCTTTGACTGCTGTCCCTACACTAACCTCCCTGAGAAGCCTGTG
This sequence comes from Calotriton arnoldi, assembly GCA_963921515.1. NCBI lineage: Eukaryota > Metazoa > Chordata > Amphibia > Caudata > Salamandridae > Calotriton > Calotriton arnoldi. The sequence goes on along the minus strand of CAWUFW010003207.1, from coordinate 1,679,274 downwards.
ACTGCTCTCCTCACTCTACCTCCGTGAGAAGCCTGTGACTGCTCTCCCCACACTACCTCCCTGAGAAGCTTGTGACTGCTCTCCCCACACTACCTCCCTGAGAAGCCTATGACTGCTGTCCCTACACTAACCTCCCTGAGAAGCCTGTGACTGCTCTCCTCACTCTACCTCCGTGAGAAGCTTGTGACTGCTCTCCCACACTACCTCCCTTAAAAGCCTGTGACTGCTCTCCCCACACTACCTCCCTGAGAAGCCTGTGACTGCTCACTCCACACTACCTCCCTGAGAAGCCTGTGACTGCTCGCCCCACACTAACCACCGTAAGAAGCCTGTGACTGCTCTCCCCACACTAACCTCCGTGAGAAGCCTGTGACTGCTCTCCCCACACTAACCTCTGTGAGAAGCCTGTGACTGCTCTTCTCACTAACCTCTGTGACAAGCCTGTGACTGCTCTCCCCACACTAACCTCCGTGAGAAGCCTGTGACCGCTCTCCCCACACTAACCTCCGTGAGAAGCCTGTGCCTGCTCTCCTCACACTAACCTCTGTGAGAAGCCTGTGACTGCTCTCCCCACACTAACCTCCCTGAGAAGCCTGTGACCGCTCTCCTCACACTAACCTCCGTGAGAAGCCTGTGACTGCTCTCCTAACACTAACCTCCCTGAGAAGCCTCTGACTGCTCTCCCCACACTTCCTCCATGAGAAGCCGGTGACTGCTCTCCTCACTCTACCTCCCTGAGAAGCCTGGGACTGCTCTCCCCACACTAACCTCTGTGAGAAGCCTGTGACTGCTCTCCCCGCACTAACCGCCGTGAGAAGCCTGTGACTGCTCTCCTCGCACTAACCTCTGTGAGAAGCCTGTGACTGCTCTCCCCGCACTAACCTCCCTGAGAAGCCTGTGACCGCTCTCCCCACACTAAACTCCGTGAGAAGCCTGTGACTGCTCTCCCCACACTAACCTCCGTGAGAAGCCTGTGACTGCTCTCCCCACACTAACCTCCGTGAGAAGCCTGTGACTGCTCTCCCCACACAACCTCCCTGAGAAGCCTGTGACTGCTCTCCCCACACTAACCTCCGTGAGAAACCGGTGACTGCTCTCCTCACACTACCTCCCTGAGAAGCCTGTGACTGCTCTCCTCACACTAACCTCTGTGAGAAGCCTGTGACCAAACCTCCGTGAGAAGCCTGTGACTGCCCTCCCTCACACTACCTCCCTGAGAAGCCTGTGACTGCTCTCCTCACACTAACCTCTGTGAGAAGCCTGTGACCAAACCTCCGTGAGAAGCCTGTGACTGCCCTCCTCACACTACCTCCCTGAGAAGCCTGTGACTGCTCTCCTCACACTAACCTCTGTGAGAAGCCTGTGACTGCTTTCCTCACACTACCTCCCTGAGAAGCCTCTGACTGCTCTCCCCACACTTCCTCCAGGAGAAGCCTGTGACCGCTCTCCCCACACTAACCTCCGTGAGAAGCCTGTGACTGCTTTCCTCACACTAACCTCCCTGAATAGCCTGTGACTGCTCTCCTCACACTAACCTCTGTGAGAAGCCTGTGACTGCTTTCCTCACACTAACCGCCCTGAGAAGCCTGTGACTGCCCTCCTCACACTACCTCCCTGAGAAGCCTGTGACTGATCTCCCCACACTAACCTCTGTGAGAAGCTTGTGACTGCTCTCCCCACACTACCTCCCTGAGAAGACTCTGACTCCTCTTCCCACACTAACCTTCGTGAGAAGCCTGTGACTGCTCTCCTCACACTAACCTCCGTGAGAAGCCTGTGACTGCTCTCCTCACTCTACATCCGTGAGAAGCCTGTGACTGCTCTCCCCACACTTCCTCCCTGAGAAGCCTGTGACTGCTCTCCTCACACTACCTCTGTGAGAAGCCTGTGACTGCTCTCCTCACACTACCTCTGTGAGAAGCCTATGACTGCTCTCCTCACACTAACCTCTATGAGAAGCCTGTGACTGCTCTCCCCACACTAACCTCCCTGAGAAGCCTGTGACCGCTCTCCCCACACTAACCTCCATGAGAAGCCTGTGACTGTTCTCCCCACACTACCTTCATGAGAAGCCTGTGACTGCTCTCCTCACACTACCTCCATGAGAACCTGTGACTGCTCTCCCCACACTAACCTCCGTGAGAAGCCTGTGACTGCTCCCCACACTAACCTCCATGAGACGCCTGTGACTGCTCTCCCCGCACTAACCTCCGTAAGAAGCCTGTGACTGCTCTCCTCACACTACCTCCCTGAGAAGCCTGTGACTGCTCTCCCTACACTTCCTCCCTGAGAAGCCTGTGACTGCTCTCCTCACGCTACCTCCTTGAGAAGCCTGTGACTGCTCTCCCCACACTACCTCCCTGAGAAGCTTGTGACTGCTCTCCCCACACTACCTCCCTGAGAAGCCTTTGACTGCTGTCCCTACACTAACCTCCCTGAGAAGCCTGTGACTGCTCTCCTCACTCTACCTCCGTGAGAAGCCTGTGACTGCTCTCCCCACACTACCTCCCTGAGAAGCTTGTGACTGCTCTCCCCACACTACCTCCCTGAGAAGCCTATGACTGCTGTCCCTACACTAACCTCCCTGAGAAGCCTGTGACTGCTCTCCTCACTCTACCTCCGTGAGAAGCTTGTGACTGCTCTCCCCACACTACCTCCCTTAAAAGCCTGTGACTGCTCTCCCCACACTACCTCCCTGAGAAGCCTGTGACTGCTCACTCCACACTACCTCCCTGAGAAGCCTGTGACTGCTCGCCCCACACTAACCACCGTAAGAAGCCTGTGACTGCTCTCCCCACACTAACCTCCGTGAGAAGCCTGTGACTGCTCTCCCCACACTAACCTCTGTGAGAAGCCTGTGACTGCTCTTCTCACTAACCTCTGTGACAAGCCTGTGACTGCTCTCCCCACACTAACCTCCGTGAGAAGCCTGTGACAGCTCTCCCCACACTAACCTCCGTGAGAAGCCTGTGCCTGCTCTCCTCACACTAACCTCTGTGAGAAGCCTGTGACTGCTCTCCCCACACTAACCTCCCTGAGAAGCCTGTGACCGCTCTCCTCACACTAACCTCCGTGAGAAGCCTGTGACTGCTCTCCTAACACTAACCTCCCTGAGAAGCCTCTGACTGCTCTCCCCACACTTCCTCCATGAGAAGCCGGTGACTGCTCTCCTCACTCTACCTCCCTGAGAAGCCTGGGACTGCTCTCCCCACACTAACCTCTGTGAGAAGCCTGTGACTGCTCTCCCCGCACTAACCGCCGTGAGAAGCCTGTGACTGCTCTCCTCGCACTAACCTCTGTGAGAAGCCTGTGACTGCTCTCCCGCACTAACCTCCCTGAGAAGCCTGTGACCGCTCTCCCCACACTAAACTCCGTGAGAAGCCTGTGACTGCTCTCCCCACACTAACCTCCGTGAGAAGCCTGTGACTGCTCTCCCCACACTAACCTCCGTGAGAAGCCTGTGACTGCTCTCCCCACACAACCTCCCTGAGAAGCCTGTGACTGCTCTCACCACACTAACCTCCGTGAGAAACCGGTGACTGCTCTCCTCACACTACCTCCCTGAGAAGCCTGTGACTGCTCTCCTCACACTAACCTCTGTGAGAAGCCTGTGACCAAACCTCCGTGAGAAGCCTGTGACTGCCCTCCTCACACTACCTCCCTGAGAAGCCTGTGACTGCTCTCCTCACACTAACCTCTGTGAGAAGCCTGTGACCAAACCTCCGTGAGAAGCCTGTGACTGCCCTCCTCACACTACCTCCCTGAGAAGCCTGTGACTGCTCTCCTCACACTAACCTCTGTGAGAAGCCTGTGACTGCTTTCCTCACACTACCTCCCTGAGAAGCCTCTGACTGCTCTCCCCACACTTCCTCCAGGAGAAGCCTGTGACCGCTCTCCCCACACTAACCTCCGTGAGAAGCCTGTGACTGCTTTCCTCACACTAACCTCCCTGAATAGCCTGTGACTTCTCTCCTCACACTAACCTCTGTGAGAAGCCTGTGACTGCTTTCCTCACACTAACCGCCCTGAGAAGCCTGTGACTGCCCTCCTCACACTACCTCCCTGAGAAGCCTGTGACTGATCTCCCCACACTAACCTCTGTGAGAAGCTTGTGACTGCTCTCCCCACACTACCTCCCTGAGAAGACTCTGACTCCTCTTCCCACACTAACCTTCGTGAGAAGCCTGTGACTGCTCTCCTCACACTAACCTCCGTGAGAAGCCTGTGACTGCTCTCCTCACTCTACATCCGTGAGAAGCCTGTGACTGCTCTCCTCACACTAACCTCCGTGAGAAGCCTGTGACTGCTCCCACCACACTGACCTCCGTGAGAAGCCTGTGACTGCTCTCCCCACACTAACCTCCATGAGAAGCCTGTGACTGCTCTCCCCACACTACCTCCCTGAGAAGCCTGTGACTGCTCTCCCCACACTAACCTCCGTGAGAAACCTGTGACTGCTTTCCTCACACTAAGCTCCGTGAGAAGCCTGTGACCGCTCTCACCGCACTAACCTCTGTGAGAAGCCTCTGACTGCTCTCCTCACACTAACCTCCCTGAGAAGCGTGTGACTGCTCTCCTCACTCTGCCTCCGTGAGAAGCCTGTGACTGCTCTCCTCACACTAACCTCAGTGAGAAGCCTGTGACTGCTCTCCTCACTCTACCTCCCTGAGAAGCCTGTGACTTCTCTCCTTACTCTACCTCCGTGAGAAGCCTGTGACTGCTCTCCCCACACGCTAACCTCCGTGAGAAGCCTGTGACTGCTCTCCTCACTCTACCTCCCTGAGAAGCCTGTGACTGCTCTCCCGACACGCTAACCTCCGTGAGAAGCCTGTGACTGCTCTCCTCACTCTACCTCCGTGAGAAGCCTGTGACTGCTATCCTCACTCTACCTCCCTGAGAAGCCTGTGACTGCTCTCCCCACACTAACCTCCCACAGAAGCCTGTGACTGCTCTCCCCACACTACCTCCCTGAGAAGCCTGTGACTGCTCTCCCCACACTAACCTCCCTGAGAAGCCTGTGACTGCTCTCCCCACACTAACCTCCGTGAGAAGCCTGTGACTGCTCTCCTCACTCTACCTCCCTGAGAAGCCTGTGACTGCTCTCCTCACTCTACCTCCCTGAGAAGCCTGTGACTGCTCTCCCCACTCTACCTCCCTGAGAAGCCTGTGACTGCTCGCCCCACACTAACCTCCCTGAGAAGCCGGCGACTGCTCTCCTCACTCTACCTCCCTGAGGAGCATGTGACTGCTCTCCCCACACTAACCTCCCACAGAAGCCTGTGACTGCTCTCCCCACACTACCTCCCTGAGAAGCCTGTGACCGCTCGCCCCACACTAACCTCCGTGACAAGCCTGTGACGGCTCTCCTCACACTACCTCCGTGAGACGCCTTCGACTGCTCGTCCCACACTACCTACCTGAGAAGCCTGTGACTGCTCAACCCACACTACCTCCCTGAGAAGCCTGTGACTGCTCACCCCACACTAACCTCCATGAGAAGCCTGTGACTGCTCTCCTCACTCTACCTCCCTGAGAAGCCTGTGACTGCTCTCCCCACACGCTAACCTCCGTGAGAAGCCTGTGACTACTATCCTCACTCTACCTCCCTGAGAAGCCTGTGACTGCTCTCCCCACACTAACCTCCCACAGAAGCCTGTGACTGCTCTCCCCACACTACCTCCCTGAGAAGCCTGTGACTGCTCTCCCCACACTACCTCCCTGAGAAGCCTGTGACTGCTCTCTCCACACTAACCTACCTGAGAAGCCTGTGACTGCTCTCCCCACACTAACCTCCGTGAGAAGCCTGTGACTGCTCTCCTCACTCTACCTCCCTGAGAAGCCTGTGACTGCTCTCCTCACTCTACCTCCCTGAGAAGCCTGTGACTGCTCTCCCCACACTACCTCCCTGAGGAACCTGTGACTGCTCGCCCCACACTAACCTCCCTGAGAAGCCGTTGACTGCTCTCCTCACTCTACCTCCCTGAGAAGCCTGTGACTGCTCTCCTCACTCTACCTCCCTGAGAAGCCTGTGACTGCTCTCCTCACTCTACCTCCCTGAGAAGCCTGTGACTGCTCTCCTCACTCTACCTCCGTGAGAAGCCTGTGACTGCTCTCCTCACACTAACGTCCCTGTGAAGCCTGTGACCGCTCTCCCCACACTAACCTCCATGAGAAGCCTGTGACTGCTCTCCTCACTCTACCTCCCTGAGAAGCCTGTGACTGCTCTCCCCACACTCTAACCTCCGTGAGAAGCCTGTGACTGCTCTCCTCACTCTACCTCCCTGAGAAGCCTGTGACTGCTCTCCTCACACTAACGTCCCTGTGAAGCCTGTGACCGCTCTCCCCACACTAACCTCCATGAGAAGCCTGTGACTGCTCTCCTCACTCTACCTCCCTGAGAAGCCTGTGACTGCTCTCCCCACACGCTAACCTCCCTGAGAAGCCTGTGACTGCTCTCCCCACACTACCTCCCTGAGAAGCCTGTGACTGCTCTCCCCACACTAACCTCCCTGAGAAGCCTGTGACTGCTCTCCCCACACTAACCTCCGTGAGAAGCCGGTGACTGCTCTCCTCACTCTACCTCCCTGAGAAGCCTGTGACTGCTCTCCTCACTCTACCTCCCTGAGAAGCCTGTGACTGCTCTCCCCACACTACCTCCCTGAGAAGCCTGTGACTGCTCGCCCCACACTAACCTCCCTGAGAAGCCGGTGACTGCTCTCCTCACTCTACCTCCCTGAGAAGCCGGTGACTGCTCTCCTCACTCTACCTCCCTGAGAAGCCTGGGACTGCTCTCCTCACTCTACCTCCCTGAGAAGCCTGTGACTGCTCTCCTCACTCTACCTCCGTGAGAAGCCGGTGACTGCTCTCCTCACTCTACCTCCCTGAGAAGCCTGGGACTGCTCTCCTCACTCTACCTCCCTGAGAAGCCTGTGACTGCTCTCCTCACTCTACCTCCCTGAGAAGCCTGTGACTGCTCTCCTCACTCTACCTCCGTGAGAAGCCTGTGACTGCTCTCCTCACACTAACCTCCATGAGAAGCCTGTGACTGCTCTCCCCACACTAACCTCTGTGAGAAGCCTGTGACTGCTCTCCCCACACTAAGCTCCGTGAGAAGCCTGTGACTGCTGTCCCCACACTAGCTACCTGAGAAGCCTGTGACTGCTCTCCTCACACTACCTCTGTGAGAAGCCTGTGACTGCTCTCCTCACACTAACCTCAGTGAGAAGCCTGTGACTGCTCTCCCCACACTAACCTCCGTGAGAAGCCTGTGACTGCTCTCCCCACACTTCCTCCCTGAGAAGCCTGTGACTGCTCTCCTCACACTACCTCTGTGAGAAGCCTGTGACTGCTCTCCTCACACTACCTCTGTGAGAAGCCTATGACTGCTCTCCCCACACTAACCTCCGTGAGAAGCCTGTGACTGCTCTCCCCACACTTCCTCCCTGAGAAGCCTGTGACTGCTCTCCTCACACTACCTCTGTGAGAAGCCTGTGACTGCTCTCCTCACACTACCTCTGTGAGAAGCCTATGACTGCTCTCCTCACACTAACCTCTATGAGAAGCCTGTGACTGCTCTCCCCACACTAACCTCCCTGAGAAGCCTGTGACTGCTCTCCCCACACTAACGTCCATGAGAAGCCTGTGACTGCTCTCCCCACACTAACGTCCATGAGAAGCCTGTGACTGCTCTCCTCACACTAACCTCCATGAGAAGCCTGTGACTGCTCTCCCCACACTAACCTCCGTGAGAAGCCTGTGACTGCTCTCTCCACACTACCTCCATGAGAACCTGTGACTGCTCTCCCCACACTAACCTCCGTGAGAAGCCTGTGACCGCTCTACCCACACTAACCTCCGGGAGAAGCCTGTGACTGCTCTCCTCACACTAACCTCCGTGAGAAGCCTGTGACCGCTCTACCCACACTAACCTCCGTGAGAAGCCTGTGATTGCTCTTCCTCGCCACCACTGGGAAAGATTTGTTCTTCGCCCAGTTTGTAGAGCCATAGTAGGGCAGACCCTGGGGCTGCAGTAGTGAAAGGCCTCGAACCCCATGGTTGTGGCCCTATAGCCCTTGCCTGCCCCATGGCCTCCTGAATGTGGTCTGATGCTGTAAATCAGGGAGACAAAGGGATTTGGGTACCAACATCTCTGCCTTGTACTGTGTCCATTACATGCAGGCATGGACAGTTGCAAACATGATGCAGTTGTTAACGGGGGTGTATAGGGGAGCACTAATCTGAACCCGTTACCAGACCTGCCAACTTAAAAAAAAAACCTCACTGTGTGAGAGGAGGAAACTTTGAGGGAGCAGGGTGTGGGAGGGGACACAATCTCGAGCCTATTACTTCTTCAGCCATCAGAGTGTTTCATGGAGAGGTGGTGGGGTTTTGTGCAGATCATTGCCCGAAAGCCACTCTAACTCCCTTCTAAACAAAACAACCAAAGCCTCCAAGGCCGCCACTGATGTCCAGGGGAGGATGCAAAGTCAAGATGGACATCAGCTGTGCTCAGCCTTCACACAATGAGATGGAAACCCACTCTCTGCCAAGGTTTCCAGCTGACTTACTGGGTGACCATGTGAAAGGATCCAATACTGTGAGACACACCGTGTCGCCGTGTGATTTCGGCCCCTCACTGGGTGACCGTGTGAAAGGAGCCGATATTATGAGACACACTTTGTCAATGTGTGACATCAGCCCCTCACAGGGTGACTGAGTGAAAGGAGCCAATATATCGTGAGACACTTTGTCACTGTGTGAAATCGGCTCCTCACTGGGTGACCGTGTGAAAGGAGCCGATATCATGAGACACACAGTGTCACTGTGTGATATCGGCCTCTCACTGGGTGACCGTTTGAAAGGAGCTGATATTGTGAGGCACACTTTGTCAATGTGTGACATCAGCCCCTCACTGGGTGACTGAGTGAAAGGAGCCGATATATCGTGAGACACTTTGTCACTGTGTGAAATCGGCTCCTCACTGGGTGACCGTGTGAAAGGAGCCGATATCATGAGACACACAGTGTCACTGTGTGATATCGGCCTCTCACTGGGTGACCGTGTGAAAGGAGCCGATATCATGAGACACACAGTGTCACTGTGTGATATCGGCCTCTCACTGGGTGACCGTGTGAAAGGAGCCGATATTGTGAGGCAAACTTTGCCATCGTATGATATCGGCTCCTTACTTGGGGACTGTGTGAAGGGAGGCGATATTGGGAAACATACTTTCTAGGTCGAGCCTAGCAGCAGCGCGCATGCGCTTCTCGCTCTGCGAGGCATGCTGTATTGGAGTATGCACTTGAAGCCCCGCCCACTCTCCGCCCATATTTGTCATTGGTTTGTGTCATTGTCCTTCGTAAAAGCTGGCTTCTGATTCGTAAATAGGCTAGTTAGTCCCTCCTTGGTACCACCTTGTCTGCATTTGTTACCTCACATAACGACTGGACCTTTTACTTTGCTTGTTACACGGTCTGCATTATAAGTCGGTGAGCACTATTTTGTTTGACACTGATGGGGACAATGGCGGCTGCTTTTTGTATTTGCCGCGCGCCCACACAGGACAATGGCAGCTGCTTTTCTTCTGGAGCGCTATGCCGCTCTAACTTGCATGCTGAGCGCGGCGCCCGCTTCAGGGACACCGCGCTCAGTTCAAATTTTTTTTTAAAAACGTTCATGATGAGCGCGGTGCCCGCTTCAGGGACACCGCTCTCTGTTTAATTTTTTTTTTTTTAACTTTAAGAGTGAGCACGACGCCCGCTTCAGAGATACCGTGCCCTTTTTCTTTTTTTTTTTACTTTAATAGTGAGCGGGGCGCCCGCTTCACAGACACTGCGCTCTGCAATACAATAGGTATTGCTTTTGCCAAAGATTGAACTATTGGTATTGTAAATGACAATGCCTTTTAATATTATAAAAGGCATTGCCATTTACAATGCCAATAGCTTAAAATCTCGCAATTGCGAGACCTATTGCATTGCAAATGCTTGTTTACTGTGTGACTTGTCAGGTCTGTGTTAGGTTCTGAAAGTCTAGAGCTCCTTGAAGCCCCTTGGATTGGTTCTTCGACTTTTATCTCTGAGGAGCAGCTGGATTTAAAGGAGTCTTATCCTGCTCCGTGGAGTCCCTCAGGCAGTGCTTAATTTGTATAAAACGAGGTGCCAGGGGCCAAATATTTCTTGGGAGTCCACTGCAGCTGGCGCCCCAGCTCCTGCCACAGCTGACAAATGCGACTGACAGCAGTAACTATCTGCTAGTTTAAAAAAAATATACTAAACTGCCAATGAGGAATTGTGCAAAAAAGGCACATAGCGTTACCATGTGGTGGATAAATATGTGCACAAAATAAGCACTGCCCTTAGGGTTGCCTCTTTCACCAAGGCCTTTTCATTATCTCAAATCCACTTCTGGTTCTGTCCACATCGTTCGTTGAAATCATAAGAAGGAAGTAGGTGCCTAACGGTAACAAGCATTTACAATGCAATAGGTTTCGCAATGACATTGTTTTGAGCTATTGGCATTGAAAATTTTATTGTTTTTTTTTCCCCCTTCGTGAAGCATTAATCAAGTAATGGCGTTGTAAATGACAATGTCTTTTACCCCCTGTTGACCCCCACATACATAGAAACCGCACTACAAACGGGCACACATGCATGCACACGCTGAGAAACACACGCACCCCGTGAGACAGACACACTAATACATAGAGGCACACGGTGCACCGAAGCACGTGAGCACACACGCAGGCACACTGAAGCTTTGGGTCTGGCAGACTAGCCGACACACCAGACACTGTCACACTGAGTAGAGGCACACAGGTGCACCGAAGCACGTGATCACACACGCAGGCACACTGAAGCTTTGGGTCTGGCAGACTAGCCGACACACCAGACACTGTCACACTGAGTAGAGGCACACGGTGCACCGAAGCACGTGATCACACACGCAGGCACACTGAAGCTTTGGGTCTGGCAGACTAGCCGACACACCAGACACTGTCACACTGAGTAGAGGCCACACATGCTGAGAGGGATGTTTTAATTATCAAGCTCCAGGTGCTCACTGTAAAAGTCAAGAGCAGTGGAAGACTGACGTGACGTTATAAAGTTGAAACTGAGGAGTTACACACGTCTGCAACACATGCTCAGCCTCCTGAGCACATATACCGGAGACCTTGACCCGATGCACTTCCATTGTGAGCCTGGGGATCCTGATGGTAAGTGCTGCACTTTCCAACATCATCCTCAGGCCGGGGTTGGGTGTTGGTAATGATGATATATAGACTCACCATCTGGAAGAAGCTGTAAGTGCCCGGGGGAGGGCGTGTAAATCCCAGAATGCCAGGGGCCACCAGCTTAAGAAGTCAGGAATGCAAGCAGCCAGTACCACCTGTTGCTCTGAAACATGTGCAGACTGTATTAACTTCTTTGCAGCTTTGTGCCTTGGAGGGCAGCTGTCAATTCAGTGCAAGAATCAGCATTTTCTCAATAGTTATCGCGAACATTGCAGATTTATATAGCGCAAACTCCACCTGAAGGTACTTGAGCGCTTTCCATGAGCACTCGTAAAGATGAAGGGGTTTGCCTAGAATCACAGACCGGTGACCAGACGCCAGAACATGGTTCCCCAGTTCCAAAGTCGGCAGCTCTGGCCCTAATCTCTGCTCTTCAATGCAGATCGCCTTCCTTTTTTCCTTAAGCACGAGATCATAATGAAGAAGTGACCAAAACTTTACCTAAAACAAGTTGGCAATCTGGCTCTGATATAGCTGGGGAAACATTGCTTTAAAGTTAGCAAGCAAGCCTGAATTTCAATGTGCTAATAACACGTTTACAAACTCTACTCGAGAGAAGTGCATTTGCCACTAATACTGTGCACATCTTATTCAATGTGACACACCTTCAGACAGCCCAGGCATGTCAGCGCGAGGGATCCGAAATCTGCGATTTGCACTCTTGCATTAACACGGAGAGAGTTGTGCGGCTCCTGTTTTAGGTCTGTGTCTCAGGAGAGTAAAAATACTGGATTACACTGCTTTTCCCCAATATTTCTACCTGCCTGGACTTGAAAATATAGGCCAGGCCGGTACGAACCTTTAGAGTGCAACCCTACTTATAACATTTGTCAAGTGGACAACCTTTCCTGGGCTCTAACCGAAACCTGCATGTAATGTAAACAGAAACGCTAATTGAAAGGTCATTGGCAACCTGAGCCCGCGTGTTGATCTCAGAAAAATCAGAGCTGAAAATTATTACTGTATTCACAAAGGACAACAAAATAACACGTCAAGCTTCAGAAAAAAAAACCTCTTTTGAATCATGGACAAATAATCAGAAACTCAAGGTTAGTTTCAACTCATTAACGACTGCGGGTTCACACTCATTTTGGGATTAGGCAAAACGTCTACTTATTAGAGGGTGTATTAAAAAAGGGGAAAAAGAGGCAGGGCTTAAGAGCTAAAGCACTTTCTTACAATTGCCCCTTGTCAGTTCATGGTCAAAGCAATGTATTGAACTGGCCAGACGACAGCATGCGACTGTACGGAGATAGCTTCGCGGGTGATATTTTGCATCGTTAAGTGATGCACGACAACGGATAACGTGGGCACTTTAACAGAGAAACCTTGAAATGACATCCATACGGAGTACGGACCATACCATTATCTTATTCTTACATCCGCTGTTTTCCAATCTTGAGTGCATTAGGATTGCGGTACTCAGTGCCTAAAAACTTCAGACCACCTCACACCGACCACTCTGGCTAGGGGACTCTGCTCCGTGGTCACTACCTTGGGCATCTTAAAATCAGCAAAAAACCTGGCAGTAGATTAGAATGGCCGTCTCTCTATATTTAAAGAAGGCTCTCCCCAATCGCTGGTTGGCCACCTACCCGTTACTGTGCCAGACATGCAAGTGCACCAAGCACTATGACTCGGGTCGCTTTTGGCTTGAACGGTAACCACGTTTAGAAGACCATCAGTATCACAGACTCCGAAAAGTCTGCCAATAGTTGCTTTTTTTTGCAATTTTATATAGCGCTTTACATGAGCGCCATTCACATTATAGAAGGAGGCATGGGGCGAATATGTGATTTGCCCAGAATCACAGGATGTTGAGCCGACGCCGAGACTCTAACTTGGTTCTCGAGTTCTCAAGTAGGCAGCCCTGGCTGTTAGTCCACATCCTTTACTTACAAGTGTACAATGTACAGCCTCTGCGGCCCAACGTGGAGCGGATCCCGAAGACCGTCCAACACCGCCACTCACAGAGCAATGGATGGGGAGGGGCGAGGACTGTGCTTGAACGGACGTCTCACTTACCGCGCTCTCAGTGGAGGCCCGAGGCGGCGGTTGGAGTGGGGAACTGGAGCCGTGTAGGTAGGCAAGAGCGGGAGGTCTATCCCCGTACCCGCACACCGAAGAAACACGGTGCGCAGAGTCACAGACCGAGGCTGTGAAGGCTCTCGGGCAGAGAAGAGAGGAAAGAACCGCAGGAAGTGATGCGCACGAAATACAAGTAGAGGCCGGGTGGCTCTCGGTTGCGGCGCTCGAGACAGACTGTGCTGCAAAGTGGCTTCCATCCACCATTGAGGACTCGGTGACCGTTACCTACCAGTACTGTGGCTCGCACGTATGTCGGGTAGCCCGCTATCCTGAGGCTCGGCGTCGGTCAGCCAATAAATCGTCAGCGGCTCTGTACCCTACGTCACTGGAGTAGTACCGTGACGAGAAGGGACGATCAGAGGATAAATAAAGTTCATGGGCACGTGCTCTCCTTGACCAGGACCATATGGTCAACAAGCGCGGCTGCGAAAGCGAGCGTGCTAAGGCCATGCTAATTAGAAACAGATGGCCTCCCTAAAGATAAGAAATTGCTTCGCGACAGCCGCAAAGCAGACGATCCAGTCCGGATGGGCCGGACGAAAAGGGGAAAGGGCAGCAACAAAAAAGGCTCAGTTCCAGTCCGAGGCCAGCGTTTCAAATAAACGATGACGCCAGCCAATGAAATTGAGGGGCGGGGCTTCAAGTCCCCTTCTGAAAACCCCTCATCCACAATAGATCTCGCAGAGCAAGCAGCGCATGCGCGCTGCAATGCTAGGCGAGACCTAAAAAGGTGATGATGCTGGAGAAATAAGGCCCTCCTGCCCTGCCTCAGGGACAACAATTATAGATGAGCTGTGGAGGACTCCTGGACATTCAAAGTACAGATGAGCTGTGGAGGACTCCGGGAGATTCAAAGTACAGATGAGCTGTGGTGGACTCCAGGGGCTTCAACGTACAGATGAGCTGTGGACGACTCCAGAGGCTTCAAAGTGCAGATGAGCTGTGGAGGACTCCAGAGGCTTCAAAGTACAGAAGAGCTGTGGACAACTCCAGGGGCTTCAAAGTACAGATGATCTGTAGAGGACTCCAGAGGCTTCAAAGTACAGATGATCTGTGGAGGACTCTGGGAGATTCAAAGTACAGATGAGCTGTGGACGACTCCAGAGGCTTCAAAGTGCAGATGATCTGTAGAGGACTCTAGAGGCTTCAAAGTACAGATGATCTGTGGAGGACTCTGGGAGATTCAAAGTACAGATGAGCTGTGGAGGACTCGAGGGGCTTCAAAGTACAGAAGAGCTGTGGAGGACTCGAGGGGCTTCAAAGTACAGAAAAGCTGTGGAGGACTCGAGGGGCTTCAAAGTACAGATGAGCTGTGGAGGACTCCGGAAGATTCAAAGTACAGATGAGCTGTGCAGGACTCCAGGGGCTTCAAAGTACAGATGACCTGTGGAGGACTCCAGAGGCTTCAACGTACAGATGAGCTGTGGAGGACTCCAGGGGCTTCAGCGTACAGACGAGCTGTGGAGGACTCTAGAGGCTTCAAAGTTAGATGAGCTGTGGACGACTCCAGAGGCTTCAAAGTACAGACGAGCTGTGGAGGGCTCCAGGGGCTTCAACGTACACATGAGCTGTGGAGTGCTCCAGGGGCTTCAGCGTACACATGAGCTGTGGAGGACTCCAGGGGCTTGAAAGTATAGAGGAGCTGTGGAGGACTCCAGGGGCTTCAAAGTACAGATGAGCTGTGGCGGACTCCAGGGGCTTCAAAGTACAGATGAGCTGTGGAGGAACCAGGGGCTTCAAAGTACAGATGAGCTGTGGAGGACTCCAGAGGCTTCAAAGTACAGAAGAGATATGGAGGACTCCAGAGGCTTCAACGCACAGATGAGCTGTGGAGGACTCCAGGGGCTTCAGCGTACAGACGAGCTGTGGAGGACTCTAGAGGCTTCAAAGTATAGATGAGCTGTGGAGGACTCCAGGGGCTTCAAAGTACAGACGAGCCGTGGAGGGCTCCAGGGGCTTCAAAGTACAGATGAGCTGTGGACGACTCCAGAGGCTCAAAGTACAGATGAGATGTGGAGGACTCCAGGGGCTTCAAAGTACAGAAGAGCTGTGGTGGACTCCAGGGGCTTCAAAGTACAGATGAGCTGTGGAGGACTCCAGGGGCTTCAAAGTACAGATGAGCTGTGGAGGACTCCAGGGGCTTCAAAGTACAGAAGAGCTGTCGACGACTCCAGAGGCTTCAAAGTACAGATGATCTGTGGAGGACTCCAGGGGCTTCAAAGTACAGATGAGCTGTGGTGGACTCCAGGGGCTTTAAAGTACAGATGAGCTGTGGAGGACTCCAGAGGCTTCAAAGTACAGATGAGCTGTGGAGGACTCCAGGGGCTTCAAAGTACAGATGAGCTGTGGAGGACTCCAGGGGCTTCAAAGTACAGATGATCTGTGGAGGACTCCAGGGGCTTCAAAGTACAGATGAGCTGTGGTGGACTCCAGGGGCTTTAAAGTACAGATGAGCTGTGGAGGACTCCAGAGGCTTCAAAGTACAGATGAGCTGTGGAGGACTCCAGAGGCTTCAAAGTACAGATGAGCTGTGGAGGACTCCAGGGGCTTCAAAGTACAGATGATCTGTGGAGGACTCCAGGGGCTTCAAAGTACAGATGAGCTGTGGAGGACTCCAGGGGCTTCAAAGTACAGATGGTCTGTGGAGGACTCCAGGGGCTTCAAAGTACAGATGAGCTGTGGTGGACTCCAGGGGCTTTAAAGTACAGATGAGCTGTGGAGGACTCCAGGGGCTTCAAAGTACAGAAGAGCTGTGGAGGACTCCAGGGGCTTCAAAGTACAGAAGAGCTGTCGACGACTCCAGAGGCTTCAAAGTACAGAGTTTTGGTGGCAGGTCCTCTAAGTATGGCTGAGCTGTAGTCCACTCTAGAATCATCAAAGTTTGGCCTGACACTGACCATCTCAGAGCTATTTTAGTCTTCCCTTTTGTGAACTCTGGTATTGAAGACGTGGACGTCCTTTATCTTACAATCGCCAAACAAAAAACTCGCTGAACTCCAAATGCTGAATGTGGTGACTGGCCTTAGGGAGCAGGACACCCCACAAGGGTCGGGTGACTGTAATATCCTCGCACACAGTGTGGCGTGCGCCACTCCCTCAGCGTTTACCCACACTGTCCAGGAGCCATGTGTACTTCCAGGAGCCATGTGTACTTTCAGTGGAGGTTCTATTTCCACATGGAACCCTCATGAGGTTGTGAACCTAGGAAGTTCAGTTGCACTGGACTCGCCTTCAGTTCTGATGTGTTGCTGTGCTGCTGGAATAAAACTACTTAAAAGGACAGCTTTGTGAAGAATTTGATGTGCAGCATTGGCGACGAGTGAGGAAACATTCCTGTCAACTAAAAGCAGGACAGGAGCGGAGAGGAAAAGAAGAGAAGAAATGCAAGGAATTAGTGTATTTTATTGGCTGGGCACTTTCTTATTGGCACGTATGGAACCTGTCAGCACGATGGATTTAAAGCGTGATGTCAAGTCTGAAGGTGAATACTCTTAATACTGGATTGTACTTCATGAAGCTAAGCGGAGGTGAACGGCAACTGCGATCGCACATTTTAAAAAGTAAGTACCTGGGTTCAAGCTGGTAGCCTCTGCCACGGACCAATCGGAACGCATCCGCCCTTGACATTGGGTCCGTGGACTCCACTGACTCAACAGGTGAAATGCAGCTGCTCCTGGGATTCTCCATGTAGATTCCGGAGGCCGCGCAAGTGTCACAAATGTCCAAGCACTGACACAAGGACGCAATGTGGTGGCCTTATTGAATTCAATTCGTCTTCCGGTTTTACACCATTTGCAGCGTTGGTGAGCACAGTATCCAGTGCCAGCACGATAGGTGAGAGCAGATCATTATACGCGACTAACCAGGACTGATATTGGGGGCAATTGGCATGTGTGGCCCAGAGGAGACGAAGACAAGGAGACAGGGACTGTGTTGGGAACGCAGTGGTTTATTATCCGTATTGCAAAGGGGTGTAGCGGATACAGGACAACAAAAGGTTCTTTCTCTCTTCCTTCAGAGAGTGGGGTAATGGGCCAGTCCTTGGTTAAACAGCACGAAAGGAGCTTCGCCAGCGTCTGCTTCCCGGTTCCTTCCTCGGTATCCAGACAGGTAACCCCAGAAAGAAAACAAAAAGACTCGTAAGGGACACGTTGTGGCACTTGGTAGGAAACTAGGGGAAAAGGAGTGAAGGAACAAACACCTGACCGACACCAGTGACGCCCTACTGCGCTCCTTGCTAGAGGTACAAGCAATATTCAGTTACCGCAGTCTGTCAGGCTAGCCGTCCCTTCCACCCTGCTTCCCTTTCTCCCACGCGGCCCCCAGCCGGTCCCGTACCTTTTTAAGCCACGACCCTCCTGGGCCGTGGCGGTCTTCCACGTGTTGCAGGATTGGGTCCGGCTCCCCTCTTTCCTCGTCTCAGGACGGCGGCGTTTCCGTCAGCTCCGTACCGGCTTCCTGCGCAGTTCTCGTCTTCTGCTCCACTCCTGCTTCCGTATAGCGCCAAAGTCCTCCCAGTCCTGGTCCGAAGAGAAAGGTTTGGAGTCCCGGTTCTGGCGTCTCCACGTTCGTAAAACAGGTCCGCTGTGTTTCTCTCGAGTCCTCCCTCTCTTCCTCTTTGAAACCCGCCTTACCAGCTGACCCAGTCACATGATCGGCCGGGGAGGTCAAGGACAGCGGAGCATTAAAGGGACAGCGTGCGGCACTTGAAGGGCTCTGAGAAAAGAGGAGGGGACATGGTGACAGGTAAGGCGGCACCTCCCCGATGTTGGAAGCCCCGGAGGAGGAGTCCGCTGGTGGTGCTCCGCCACAGCATGTAACCGTACAAGTAAGTTAATTCCACATTTATTGTGCGAGACATTTCACAGTTATTTAAGACATCACGTTATTTGGGCTGTGTTTAAGTCATCATCCTCTCAGTTACAAAAAATTATGCAATCATATTCCAAGTGTCCCTGGAAGGGCAAGTAACGTTTGTTACTTAACATGCAGTTTGAACCACCGGCAACATTTTCACAAAGTAAAGGAGAACCCTTAATTCCATGGACAAGATGGAAAGAAGAATTCTTAACTTATATGAGGGCAATAGATGGAGAGCGGATGGGTGCAGATAGGAAGAAAAGCATATTTTTACATTGTTTAGGGTCAGAAGGTCAAGTGGTATTTCGGGCATTACCTCAAGTTTTGGCAGTTGAAGGTGAAGAGGACTCAAATGTTTACAAGGAAGTCATTTTAAGAATGGAACAGAGATTTAAGCCTACCACAAATATTGCGCTAAATTGGTTCAAATTTTATACTAGAGCGCAAAAAGAGAATGAATCCTTTGATGATTTTTTAACTGCATTAAGGGCCCTAAGCATGCATTGCAACTTTGGCACGATGACGGACGAGATGATTAGAGATCAAATCATTGTACATGTTATAAGTAAAAAAATGCAGGAACAACTTTGGGTTATGGGAGATCCCAAACTTTCAGAAGCCATATCAACTGCAATGGCATTGGAGCAATCCGAAAAATGGATGCACACTGCGAGGAATGCCAACAACAAAGCGGAAGGAGTTGAGGAAATGTTTGCAGTCAGGCGCCCAGACGATCAACGCACAGTCATTAAACTCTGGGTCAAATATGTCACAGATGAGCATTAATGGGAACGTAAAAAGATATGATAGGCCTGAAAGGTCTAGTACATGCTATAGATGTGGTAGCAGAACACACGTGGCGTCGTATGGAGGGTGTCCTGCCATAAATAAGGAATGTAGAACATGTGGTGGGACAGGTCATTTTGCGAATGTATGCAAGGATCCCAGGAAGGGGTCTTATCAAGCATGTGGGGAAATGTCCTGTACTTCTGAGAAGTGTGATATCAAGCACACGTGTGAATGTGGTACGTTGAGTGAAAACAACAAGTTAATTGTATTGTCCATAGTGCATAGTGTAAAAAACTCAGGTAATTCCGAGGAGGGGATGGTCAGGAAGACTCCAATGTGTACGGTGGAAGTAGTTGGAGTAGATTGAGAACTCATGGCAGATTCAGGGTCCCCTTGGACTATTATTTCCAGAGATTATTACAAAGACAAACTAAGCAAAGCATGTAAACATGAACCGTTGCTACCACCTGATATCATCGCTGAACATTTTGACGGATCCAGTATTGAGATGGGTGGTTATTTGAATGTTTTGTTATGTTTTAAGGGAAGAGTTGCACAAATCAAGCTATACATCGCTATTAAAGGAGTGAATATATTGGGATGGAGAGACCAGTGGAAGTTAGGGATCATTTTAAATCCCCGTTCGAAGGAGCCTGTGTTTTTAGATGAGGGGGAATGGTCTAAACGGGTGGCAGTCATAGGGAATAGCGACAGAGAAACTTACATCAGAGAACAGTT
Organism: Calotriton arnoldi; assembly: GCA_963921515.1. Classification (NCBI taxonomy): domain Eukaryota; kingdom Metazoa; phylum Chordata; class Amphibia; order Caudata; family Salamandridae; genus Calotriton; species Calotriton arnoldi. Next base: position 1,659,506 of record CAWUFW010003207.1, on the reverse strand, counting down.
TAAAGACGTTTTCACTGACAAACTCGCAAGTTAAAGAGCTACACTCATAAAATTAAACTTAAAAGAAACACGATTCCCGTCAAATAGAAATTGCGGGGAGTACCCATCAATGTACGAGAAGAGCTGAGAGACATGCTGAATGAGTTGGTCAGTGAGGGCATTATAGAGGCCATTGACTCAGCTGAATGGGTTTCACCCATTGTTTTGGTCTTCAAACCAGATCAAAAATTGAGGGTATGTGTGGACTTAAGAGCGTTGAATGCAGGAGTAATTGTGGATTGTCACCCATTACCTAATATAATATTTTCCACCCTAGATTTAAGATCAGCATACCACCAGATTGAATTATCTGAAGATTCAAAAAAATTAACATCATTTATTACACCACAAGGTTTGTACCAGTATACTAGGATGCCATTTGGCTTGGCATCTGCCGCTTCTATATTCCAGAGGGCTATGTTTCATACTTTCAGGGATGTTGATATGTATATCAAGTGTTTTCAGGACTACATATTGATTTTTTCACAAAATGAAGAGGAACATATGAAACATTTAATGGAAGTGTGCGACAGATTGGCAAGGAATGGGTTGACACTTAAGGCTCATAAGTGCAAAATGTTTAAAAAATCTGTTGAATACTTAGGGCACACATTGTCTGGGGATGGTGTGGTTCCAAAGCAATCCAATGCAGAAGCTATTGTGAATTCTCCTGCCCCAACCAATAAGGAACAGCTGTTGTCGTTTGCTGGCATGTGTGAATATTACAGTAAGTTTGTGGGGAACTTTGCCACCAAGATGGAACCATTAAGGAAATTATTGAGACATAATGCACCGTATGAATGGCTGGATGAACAACAGAAAGCATTTGAGACAATCAAAAGTGAAATTGTTAAGGCTCCCACGTTAAAACCATTTTGTATGAAGAAGGAATGCATAATCCCCGTAGACGCAAGTCTGTATGGGATTGGAGGAGCGTTATCACAGAGGCGTATTAAGGAGGAATGGAATGTGGCATTGCCTCTCGTACTTTAAATGAGACAGAGCGCAAGTACGCGGTGATCGAAAAATAATTACTTGCTTGCGTGTGGGCAATTGAACATTACTGGAATTATGTGTGGGGCAGCAGATTCATATTAAGAACGGATCATAAGCCACTAGTGAACATATTATCTCCAGGTGGTGGTTGGAATTCCACGGCACGTATTGCGAGACCAACATCTAAACTGCAGCAGAATAGTTTTAAAACCGAATTTGTGCCAGGAAAAACAAATGTGACGGCCGATTTCCTGTCATGTCACCCGTGTCAACAAGATGAGTTGGAGGTTTTGAATGAATGTGATGTGGTGACAAGTATTACAGACATTTTTTCAGGGGAATTTGAGGATATTTCGGAAGAAAGGTGGAGGGTGTGTGAAGAGGAGGATGATCTTTGGCGAACCACTAAACAATGCATTTTGAATGGGTGGCCAAGGAAAAGAGATTTAAATTCTGAAGTTATGCCCATGTTCAATGTTGCGGACGAGTTGGAGATGGAAGGGGATTTAATGTACAAAGCGGGGAAATGTGCACCTCCCGAAGGAGTAAAAGAGCTGATTCTCAAACTGGCACATAAGAGTCATCTAGGTTTGTCTGCTATGAAATGCCTTGTGAGGAATTCTTTCTGGTGGCCTGGCATGGACCGCACCATCGATCGCACTGTTCAGGAATGTGATGTGTGTGCTTCGAGTTAGGAGATGTTAAGAGTTAGCACTCCGCCATTGAAGAGTGTGGAGAGGCCGGAGGAGCCATGGAAGAAGTTGGTTTTGATATATCGGGGCCTTTCATGTGTTTACCCAGTGATTCACGATATGCTTTGGTATTAGTGGATTATCATTCCAAGTGGCCTGAGGTAAAATTTGTTTCCCAAACCACCACTAAAGTAGTGATAGAGTTTTTTAAGGAGGTGTTCGCAAGAGAGTGGTGTCCTTCCACGTTAGTTACTGACAACGGGGTGCAACTTACGTCGACTGAGATGGAGGAATTTCTTAGGCACTGTGATATAAAACATGTTATGTCCACATTGTATGAACCACATGAAAATGGTCAGGTTGAGAGATTCAGCCATGTTGAAGGGCTAAATCACTGATGTCATTAAATTAGGAAGTGATTGGAGGAACTCTCTTAGGGAAAGATTGTGGTTATATCGCATTACACCGCACACGGTCACTGAGGTTAGTCCTTTTAGGCTATTAAAAGGGAGAGATCCTGCCTCTAAATTATGTCCATGGTGGTTCAAGGAAAAGTGCAAAGGTGAAAGAGGAAGTGAAAGTATGGTTGAAAGAACTGCAGGAAAAGTCAGTAAGAAGCAAAATAAGACTACGGTATGATATGATAACAAATGGAAAACAAAACCTCATAATTTCAGTGTGGGGGACTGGGTAAGAATACGAAGGCCAGGTCTCATTAGTAAATGTTCAGGCAGATTTGGAAAGGCCTTGAAAATCATTAAAGTTTTCTCCAACAGTGTTATCACCCAAGACGGCAGGTTGTGGAATGTTAGAAGAGTGGCAAGATGTCCTGACCGTAACGGTGAACCCAGGCATTTACTTTTAAAAATGTGCGATCGCAGTTGCCGTTCACCTCCGTTTAGCTTATGAAGTACAATCCAGTATCAATAGCATTCACCTCCAGACTTGACATCACGCTTTAATTACATCGTGCTGACCGGTTCCATACTCTGCTGCAGCTTCCAGTGGAAAGCAGAATTCAGGGTACAATTGTGGGCGTAATTTTCAGATGTAAATCATGAATCAACAGTGCATTTACAGCAGAGGTCTTCAAACTTTTTTACTCTGAGCCCCCCCTAAGCAAAATGTTTTGAGGTCGGGCCCCCCTCCAAAACTTTATGGGAAGGATTGGGGGAGCGAGAGGGACATGGCTGTGTTCAGGGAGCGGGGCTTATGAGATGATCTCATGAATACGTTTTCTATAGCTTATGAACCGCACTAAATATGAGACTTATAAAACAGCAAATGCATCAAACAAAAACAGATATTATCCCAAACAAACTGCTCCCCTTAATTGGGGTGTTGTGAGCCCCTCACATTCTTTGACCCCAATGCAACGACATCTGCTGCACTAATGATAACTGCAGTCCTGAGAAGCAGGCTACCTCCTCTGCATCTCTTACCTCTTGCCCACCATGACGGATCATCACCTCGGTCCTATTGCTTAAAAGGAAAATAAGCTCCGATGCCCCTTTTTTAAAGGTAGACAGTCAGTGGGGCCCTCAAATCCCTGGGTCCCAGTCCTGCTGCATCTGCTTCCTTAATGATAACCAGCAGTGGCCACTTACACACTTGGCTGCAGTACCAGCTTCACTAATGAATGAACCTTTTAAAAAACACTTATATTGTCCCCTTCTTTGGGGCATCTCTCTGAAGAAGCTGTCTCTGGCCATTTGTAAACATAAAAATGAGCCCCCGAACAGCGCTCCCTATTCTGGGCCTTCTCTCTGACAATATCTATGAATCTCGATCCTTTCCTCTGTCTCCTGGACCATTACTGTGGGCCCCAGGGATCGAGAGGATTAGGGCTCTGCATCTGAATGCAACCCTGCTGGCCTTCTACCTGCCACCCCATGGACTCTGCTTTCACAAACAAAATGCCCCTGAATGGTTAATACTGACTTTGAGGTGCTTCTGCCTGAAAGCGAAGGGTGTGATGGTAGTGCAGAAAGTTACAAAAGAAACCAGCCTTCTTACCAGCCATTAATTGATTGAGTCACTTAAAGCCAGGGCCACTGGAATTATGAGTTTCTGCAGCAGCATCGTTTTCCACATAATTATCAGTTTACTGCATTTGCTACATAATCCGCAGATTTCAGCAAAAAAACTTGATTCTAGCTCAAACGGAACAAAAGTTACTGAACGCGTGACAAAGTGTTCCGGAGCGGTGGAAGGCCCGTTGCAAAGATTGACTGGTAATCTTGTAGTTGCTTACTGCTGTATTTGGGTGTTAAGCTGGTACTAATGAGGTGAAATCTTTCCCCTGACAGAGTTACCGCGAGTCAAAATGACAAAATAATGAAGCAATGCTAACCGCAAAATGTGGCGCATTGTGCCGCATAATTTACCTTTTCTTGATGCATAATTTAGTTAAACCTGCCACTTAATGTGGTCCTCTTCTGCTGAATAATTCCAGTGGCTCTGCTTAAAGCTTCATGGTGGCAAAGCTTTATTCTTACATTATACGGGTGTTATCAGCTGAGATCTGGAATAGTGGAGACACTTACAAAAATGTCTGCATTAGATACATTTTGATTACTTATTACTAAAAAGTATATTTTGTAAGAACTTGTTTTATCTCAATCACTGCATCATTTTGCAGCAGCCTAGCTTAATGTATGTAAATACTGTTTAAAAATAATGACTTATATATTCACAGTGCTTTCTGTCACAGGCTGGGACCTCATAGCACTATAAACAGGGCCACTAGAATTATGCGACAGGAGAAGGCCAAATTATGCAGCAGGGTTGACTAAATTCTGCCGCAAGCAAAGGCGAATTATGCTGCATAATGCTGCATATTTTGTGATAGCATTACTGTATTATTTAGCAATTTTTACACTTGTTAACACTGTCCTGGCTTTTATTGCCCCTCATTAGTACCACATTAACACCAACATATAGCAATAAGCAACAGAAAGGTGACCAGTCGACCTTTAGAGAGGGCCGTCCGCTGCGAGGTAACCTGTTGCTGCATCTTTAGGAACTTTTGAACCGTTAGAGCTAGAAACAAGTTTTTTTTTTAAAAATCAGCAAATTATGCAGCAGATGATGGATTATGTGGCAAATGCGGGCAATCCATAACTATGCGCAAAATGCCAAAACCGCACAATTGCATAATTCCAGTGGCCCTGACTATAAATACAAAGGTCACCTATCCTCTGCACCAACGAGGGTTCAATTATGTGTCGCTCAACTTTAACACACACAGACATCAGCAGTGATGGTAGTCGCTAACTGAGGTTTCATAACCTAAAAGATTGCATTTATCACCAGTTAGTTTAACTTGCATTTATTATCCAATCAAGCTGTTATTGCATAATTTATACACATTTTGCATGACTGTGAAAACACAAAACACTTAGGCTTTTTTTTTTTAGCAATCTCTTTGACCCTGCCAGCACACCAGGGGCGCAACTAGACCCGAACTTTGGGGGGGGCTAACACTCCCAGCCGGGGCTGGCCCTAACACTGGTCGCACACAGTGCAACAGTCTTTTTTGGTGCCCCCTCCCCCATTTCCTCCTTCTCATTAAATTCCCTCACTTCTACTCACCAACAATACACCTCATCTCTCTATAGCACCTTTCAGACAAACATTTCATTTTTTTTTTATAGCACTACTCATAGTTTACTCACACTCAGTTCTGTAATCCGCATGGTATACGTTCTGTGTAGCAGGCACATTAACCTTCTGCGCTGTGTGGGTGGTGGGAGTGCCCATGTGAGTGAACGATGCAACAGTGTGAGAGTAGGGTAAGAGGAGTGACTGCAGTGTGAGTGAGGTGACAATATGATTTTGGGTGCTGATGTAAGTGCAGAGTGGGACAAATGAATGCATGGTTAGTGATGGGCTTGTTTGAGTGAGATTGCAGATTGAGCAGTGAGGGGGACAGGTGAGTGAAGTGTCACGAGTGCAGGGTGAGTAGTGTGCTCGTGTGACTGCAGGGTGAGGTACAGGGTGAACAGCGCAGTGCATTGTGAGTCCAGAGTGATCACTGTGAGTGCAGGGTGAGCGGGTGAATGGTATGAGTGTATGGTGATTAGTGTGAGTGCATGGTGATTAGTGTGAGTGCATGGTGATTAGTGTGAGTGCATGGTGATTAGTGTGAGTGCCTGGTGATTAGTGTGAGTGCCTGGTGATTAGTGTGAGTGCCTGGTGATTAGTGTGAGTGCCTGGTGATTAGTGTGAGTGCCTGGTGATTAGTGTGAGTGCCTGGTGATTAGTGTGAGTGCCTGGTGATTAGTGTGAGTGCATGGTGATTAGTGTGAGTGCATGGTGATTAGTGTGAGTGCATGGTGATTAGTGTGAGTGCATGGTGATTAGTGTGAGTGCAGGGTGATTAGTGTGAGTGCAGGGTGATTAGTGTGAGTGCAGGGTGATCAGTGTGAGTGCAGGGTGAGCATGAAAGTGAAGGGTGAGAATGAGGATTGAGTTGTCTAAATGCAGGGTGCATTCCCAGACACTTGAAGTAACTGAGCTTGTTATTGACGGCGGCGTAGGGTTTCAAATATAAGTTAAACTGTTGCTATTATGGCATTAATCCAGGATCGAGGGTGGAGGAAATAAATAATGCGCTGATCGTGCAACAAACTTCCAGTCTTATGATTGGGGCTGCCAGCTCATTATTTTGATGTCGCAGACGGTACAAAAATAAAGTCACCTAAAGCCGTATTTTCAGCACTTATCTGTGCATACTTCAAACAGCAAATATAAATAGAAAGCACTTTTAATTGTGTTCTAGAGCTGCCTGAATGATTCATGACTGATAATTAAAGAAAACAAAGACAGAAAAGTCACATTACAAATGAATACATACTTTTTTTATTTATAACCTATTTAGTGTCGAGACGAGGTCTTTGCGGGCTCTTTAAACAACACATGGCTGGCACTTTTCTTTTGACAACCCTACTTTATATTCCTTTTCATGAAATGCATCTCACACTGCAGCAGTAAATGTAAACTACAAATGTAAGGAATAGGCAGAGTGGGGGCCCTGGGGGTACTGGAACCAGAAAAAAACGATGCCTTGGTAACCAGTTCACAAAAGTATGTAAATGGTCTTTAAAGAGCTGTGGAAAACTCGGGCGTGCCGGAGATAAGACTCCAGACGCTGCCCAGCCGAGCCCACAGCAGCTCACTCACTGACCTCCGGCCCCACGTAAAGGAAGACAGCCTGAAAATGCAGCAAATAAACATTGCCGCACTTCCAGGCCATCTTCATTTACATGTACTTGTTGAGGCATTTGCGCCACCCATCCACGCCCCCCCAGGGGGGCGCGCCCCGCAGTTTGAAGACCTCTGATCTACAGTATATTAAAGCTGAGCGACGAAACATAAAGACCTCTCACCCTTCGAGATCTCAGATCAAATAACACAGATGCGGTGGTTGAATCCCAGTAAAGGCTTTACATGATGGGATAATGTTTGGGCACTCTAGAAGGGAAATTGTAATTGGTCTTCCCTCAGAATACTTAAGAGAATATGTGGCCTTGTTTAGGTGACAAAGTAAAACTTCCCTTTTTAGTTCTTTGTCTCCAGTTGAGTAGGTTCTCACTTGAAGGCAGCGCCTCGAAGCAGACTGTAGCTGTAACTGTGTACTGTAAAAATATCCCATTACCACTGACCCTCTAAGGGGCTGCCACCAGAGTTGTCTCCATCTGTCCTGCTCTTGTATACAGCTCTACAGAGGCATCTTCACCACCCAGTGTCACCCATCTGACCCCCAGCACCCCCGCTCTTCCAATGCTAGGAGTCTGCTCTACTGGACTTGCTTAAGATGCCCTGTCTGAGAGGAATAAGCCATGTTTTGTTCTTTCTTTGCAGTGAGATTGGGAAAGGTGGAGCGTGGAGACAATGTTCATGATGGAGAAGAAGAAGAAGGTGAGGACAGTGAGGGAAGAGAATGCTTTCAGAAGCCATCCTTGCTCTGCACCGAGCACCTGGAGCTGAACATGGCCGGGGAGCAGAGTGATGGTGCCTCAGACCTGGGCTCTGACCTGGATCTTCCATCAGCCACTTCCGGGACAAGAGTCGTCCCAGAGTTCCGCACGGTCATCATCGAGGATGACTCCGCAGACCTCATGGAAGGAAGCGAAGGCCTGGACCAGAGCGCGATGCTGGCCTCACAGGGAGATTACTGTCTTGTGCAGGTGACCGAGGCTGATCCTGGTGAGACCTTGCTGGCACCCTCAGGAGTACCCGAGGACTGCCAACTGAACTTTGTCACCGTCTGCAACTCCGAGTCTGGATTCTTCACTCGAATCAGCACCATCCCACGAGCATCCTCCACCGCCACTGACTGCGGCTTCTCCAAGGAGGCCCCTGGCCAGCAGGATCAGAAGCTGCCCTACTACATTGGTGAGGACGATGAGTTTGATGGCTCCGAGCTACACCACAACAAGGTGGGAAGCCACTCCTCTGATTCTGTTGACGTTTTTGGCATGCCGCAGTTCCATCCTGTTAACCTAAAGATAGAGCCTGGAAACGTGCCGCGACGCTCTGCGCGCTGTGCCGCTGCCAGCACCACAGGGCGAGCTCCACTGCGACTCTCGTCCTTCATGTACGACGCCAACAGCCATACTGGCACCAAGGCTGAAAAGAAGCGGGAAATCCCTGACGAGATGGGGCTGTTGGCACCAGTGAAGAAGAAGACTCGGACCCTGTACAGTGCTGGTAGGTGGGGCAGAGCTGGGACTTACTGGGTGTGTGGGGTGATGTTCTCAGACCTTCTCTCACTCTGCTTTTCGTTGTCTCTCCTTTCTTTCTGGTTTTATTTTAGGAGGGGTTCCTAGATCTGCTAAGAAGTTGGGTTTTTGGTTAATGCTTGTCACTGCAGCATTGTTTTTTGACCAGGAAGCCGTGGAAGTGGAAGACAACTTCTTGCCATCACTTCTACCATTTCTACCATTTTTACTCTTTTCTCTTTTCCATGGGGAAGGAAGTGTGAAGCTTCTGAGACTCTCTGTGTGCAAAATGGCGACCTGTGAGGACTGATGGATGTAGGGTTTGGACTGGCACTTCAGGTGAACATTGAAGGGATAAGTAGACCTTCTATGGTGGATGCAGAAGCTAGAGGGCAAGTAGGTATCTCACACACATGGCGGTAACTGGAGCAGAGAACACTTGATGCCGGCGATACTGATTAAATCCTCTTGCAGAGGTTTAGCTCGTGAGCACAGTCTATGAGCTGAGCTCTAGGACAAGGACAGGATAGGGAAAGGACAAGACGTGTGAGGGTCGTTCTAGTAATTCTTCAAGTGCAAACAAGACTGTTCAGAAGAGTGGATGGTGCATGGCTTCTGGCCTGTCCCTGATTGTCCCTGGTTTGCCCTTGGTCAGTTCTTGGTGAGCCTTTGATCAGCTCTTGATCGTCCCTCTTTGCCCCCTGGGTTGGCCCTCAGTCAGCTCTTGGTTGGCCATTGGTCGGCTCTTGGTCAGCCCTTGGCCAGCTCTTGGTCGGCCCTCGGTCAGCTCTTGGTCGGCCCTCGGTCAGCTCTTGGTCGGCCCTCGGTCAGCTCTTGGTCGGCCCTCGGTCAGCTCTTGTTCGGCCCTCGGTCAGCTCTTGGTCAGCCCTCGCCCAGCTCTTGGTTGGCCCTTGCTTGCCTCCTTGGTTGGCCCTCAGTCGGCTCTTGGTCGGCTATCGGTCAGCTCTTGGTTTGGTCCTCAGTCAGCTCTTGGTTGGCCCTTGTTTGTCCCATTGGTTGGCCCCCGGTCAGCTCTTGGTTTGGCCCTCGGTCAGCTCTTGGTTGGCCCTCGGTCAGCTCTTGGTCGGCCCTCGGTCAGCTCTTGGTCAGCCCTTGGCCAGCGCTTGGTTGGCCCTTGTTTGCCTCCTTGGTTGGCCCTCAGTCGGCTCTTGGTTGGCCCTTGTTTGTCCCCTTGGTTGGCCCCCGGTCAGCTCTTGGTTGGCCCTTGTTTGTCCCCTTGGTTGGCCCCCGGTCAGCTCTTGGTTTGGCCCTCGGTCAGCTCTTGGTTTGGCCCTCGGTCAGCTCTTGGTTGGCCCTCAGTCAGCTCTTGGTTGGCCCTCAGTCAGCTCTTGGTTGGCCCTCAGTCAGCTCTTGGTTGGCCCTTAGTCGGTTCTCGGTCCACCCTCCGTCAGCTCTTGGTTGGCCCTCAGTCAGCTCTTGGTTGGCCCTCAGTCAGATCTTGGTCGGGCCTCGGTCAGCTCTTGGTCGGGCCTCGGTCAGCTCTTGGTCGGGCCTCGGTCAGCTCTTGGTCGGGCCTCGATCTGCTCTTGGTCAGCCCTCGGTCAGCTCTGTCGGCCATTGGTCGGCTCTTGGTCGTCCCTTTTTTGCCCTCTTGGTCGGCCCTTGTCAGCTCTTGGTCGGGCCTCGGTCAGCTCTTGGTTAGCTCTTGGTCGGCCCTCGGTCAGCTCTGGGTCGGGCCTCGATCAGCTCTCGGTCAGCTCTTGGTCGGGCCTCGATCGGCTCTCAGTTGGCTTTCATTTTGCTCTCCATAAATTGGAGAAATGGTCTATTCTCCAGGAAGCGTTTTGGCAAATGTCCACCAAGTCAGACCAAGTTAGTTGGGCACAAATAAGAACAATGTTGCAGCCCAGATACTACTTCTCTCCAGGGCCAGATGTAGGGAAGAGCTCAGCTCCACCACATGGAAACAAATTAATACTGTTAAAAACAAGAAATAAACTAATGTTCAGGGAACTATACTTTAAAATATCATCATTTAGCTAAAACCTTGAAGTTGAAGTCTAACCCAAACAGGACCCACCAATCTTCCAATTGCTGCTTAACTTGTTTTCTCTGTGGAAATAGCTAAGTGGACATTCATGTGGTTTGACAAAGGACGGAATTAATCCTGAGCCACCGCCAGGGGAAACCATGTGGTGGAGGATCAGCAGCGAAGGAGAGCCCAGCACTCGCTGGAGAGGGGGTGCTTGTGTGCTGGAGGCAGAACAGCGGAGAGAAAATGGTGTTGTGGACGTGGACCCCGTACAGTGGTGAGCGGGCTTGCAATATAGGATCTTAAGGCAGTCTCCAAGAACGGAGAGTCTAGTGCCAAAAGACAGAAAGAGAAAATAGACTTCATAGTCTCTCCTTGTACACCATGTGCTACACTGTGAGGGCACTGCAGTGGGAAATAACAAAGGCAGGTAGTAGGAGTGGGGCCATACAGTAGCCCCCCTCTCCCCCAAGACTCCTGCTATACAGGTATCTTGGAATAGGATTCCCAATGTTGAAAAGAGTGGATAACATGAAAGAAATATGGAACGACCAGAGCAGGCTAAACCACCCACTGAAATTCAGTCCATTAAAAACACAAACAATAGCTCTACAAAAAGGAAAGCAGAAGAAACAATTGAAGCAAGTGAAACAAAATACTAAAGTAAGTTAAACAAACATGAAACAAAGGGTCCTAAAAGCAAGAGATAAGAGCCCAAGATAGGAAGGAAAGCTCCTGAGCTGTAAGAACCCATTATAACATTACACCCACAAGACCATATCCTGTGTCGATCTCCCTGCAGAGCTCCAATCTCTTCAAAATGGATGTGCAGAGGAACAAGGAGCGAATCACAAAATGTAAACCTGAAAATCTTCCCGGGACCATATAGTGGGCACACGTTCGGGTCTCACTATCAAGCACTCCTACACTTCCTTATCGAAAAGAGGCCAAAAAACGCAATATTACAGCCCTCAAAAAGAATCCCTAAACTTCTTGCAGGCACCAACCCTGGAAGTCAGACAAGAAAATCATTGGAGGACCGTCTGTTCTACAGAGGGTACATTCAGGGTTGAAGCTTCAGGGGGGTGTTGGGATATGACCCCCCGCCTGCATTCTTGGTTTGGTAGTTGGATCTGGGGGACTGAGCCGCATCTGCTGTGTCTGTGTTGATTTTTCTCCTCATCCTGATTTCACTAACAGGTTTGAACTTGTTCATTTTTTGTGTCGGGAACTTTAATGTACAAAAGTGGTAAATCAGCAGCCATAGAAGACCTACTCGAATGGAAGCAGATGGACTACTTTTAGTATTTACAAACATTGGCAGTAATAGCCTTGGAAGCTGTACTAGTCTCCAAAAGGTGATGGGACGAATTGTTGCAAATATTCTGACAACTGGAAATCCCTCGGGGTTAGTATTCCAAACCTCTGTTTTTTGCCAATGTGCCACTGTAGACAGAGGGCCTGATTTAGGGTTGGGCAGGCAGAGTAAAGGGAGAAAGGGTGGCGGATTACTTTACTGCCAAACTGCATTTACTCTGCCCACTAAATTTCGAGATGTCCGCCGGCCCTGCAAACATGTTTATACATTGGCAGGAACCAGCATCATGGAGGTTCCTGTCCATGTAGGAAACGTTTGATAGATGGCTCTGTCAAACACGACAGCTGGCCATCAAACTTTTCCAAACCTTTTATATTTTTCCAAAACATACTCCCAAAGCGAAAGTTTGTTTTTTAACAAATAAAAAAACAAATGACCCCCCTCGTCATGGTGGGAGTTTTCTCCCATGGTGTAGCAGTCATTTTTCTTTTTTTTCTGCCCTTCACTGCCAGGATATACCTGGCGATGAGGCACAGGTTAACGGTCGGATGGCTTACCTCTGACTTTGCATATTCTGTTGGGCCACTAGAGGAGGTTTTGCACAGAATACATTAAATTTTACTCCGTCAACTTAAAATTTGTAGACTGCCCGACTCAAAATTGGGCGTGCAGACCATGCGTTTGGCAGACAGTGTATTCCTTCGCCGTTGCAATGGAGTGCCTGTATGCCAAACTGTAAATCAGCCCCCACGTACCATCTAATGCAAATCAGTACTGATCCAGTGCTCAGGAACTTATAATTTTCCAAAGACAGGGCCCAATTTCCATTTCCCAACAAGCTCCTTTGCGCTGGGATTAGTGCGATTCTAAAAACGATACTAACTTACCGGTCTCCATTATTATGCTGTTCCTAATTTACCAAATATGGCGATGAAATCTTTGTTGTTGATCATGTAAACAAATCAATACTCGTGAATAAAATACTCTAATAAAGACAGATTCATTTGTATATTTATAATATTTATCCAAATAATGTAAAGTAATGCTCATAAAGAACTAAAATACAGCACCAATCATAGACTGTCACAAAGCAAACAACATCAGAAGAGAAAATGACAAATTCATAATCCGTGACAATGCATTAAGGAGTGGATAGGAGAAGAGACAAAAGATTCAGAGACAAAATACATTTGCAAAAGTTATGCAAATTCGGATATCAGGCTATACTAACCCAATTAGGAAACACTATCTCCTGGCCAGGGAAACAGCAAGGGCCCCTCAAGGAAATTTGAAGAGGCAAAGACTAAGTCAGGAAACTCAGGAAGATCAGCAAACCGACGACATGCGACGATCTCACCCCAACAGTCCTATTAATCCTATTAAACAATCCTATTAAAGCTGTGGTCACAGCTTTAATAGGATCTAGGCTGGACTACTGCAACGCCCTTCTCACCAGTGCAAGTAAGCGCAATATACACAAACTCCAGATGACGCAGAGTACCGCTGCTAGAGTCCTGCTTGGGCTCACTCGCTTTGACTCGGCTTCCAAGGCCCTCGCTGAGCTCCATTGGTTGATTATCAGCAAACGCATCCAGTTTAAAGCTCTTTGCATTGCGTTTAAGGCTACACACGGCAAGGGTCCTTGGCAACTCTTCAAGCCATATAACCCAGCCAGATCACTAAGATCGTCGGTCAGTGGCAATCTGTCCATTCCCAGGGCTCATAAAGTAAAATGGGGAGGTAAAAGCGTTGCCTCCTCCACCGCCAAACTATGGAACTCCTTGCCAACTCCACTCAAGAAGGAACCCAATCTGCTGCAATTCAGAAAGTGCTTGGAAACCTGGCTTTTTCAACCTTCCAGGTAATTCGACCTCTCTGCCTGCCTGCCTGTCTATCCAGCGCCTAGATACCTTCGGGTCAATGTCGCGCTTTATAAATTCCTCATTTCATCATTTCAAGATGTCTGTCCTAAACCCCTCCCTCCGGACACCTCAATTATACCCTAAAACCCAAAAGACCAACCCACAGAAGTATCTAACTTGGGTCATGCTTCACATTTGATTGGTTAAGGAAGGGGGTGTACTGTCACACCACTCTCAACGCGCACATACATTTTAAAGAGTTCTTTGTCTTACTCGTCCATATGACATCAACTTTCTCCCCAGGAATTAAAGTTCAAGTCTCTATCACTTGTTTCCTCTTCTACGCCAGTCATCTTTTACATTGTATTACTTTTTCCGCTGGGCGCCTCTCTGCAGAGGAAGCTTCCCTCCACGTTCATAATATTGTTCTTTTCATTCGGATCGTGGCAGGCACTCAGGATTCGAAGGACAAAGTCAGGTTCCTCTTTCCCTCTTACTCACATTTTCTCATTTTCTAGGATTTAATTTTCAACGCAGCTGACTTTAACCCTTTATCTGTCATGCAGAATGAAACCCATGCTTGTTTCTACAATGAACAAAACGCAAACATTTATTTTTCATTTGAAATACATTTCTCTACGCACCAGCCCAAATGCTGCATTTATCCCCGCGCAACCCATGTTAATGTTTGCATTACAGCTGTTATTAATAACATGCACTAAAAGCAGCCTTAGTCCTTTATTTTTCATTATTCAAAAGCGTTTCTGCGGCCTACTTCAATAGTTTAGTTCGCGCTTGCGCAGAAGCATTTTCCCATGTTAAGCTTTTTCTAGTTTATTTTTCACTGCTCACGGTTAATAAATGTTACTGAGGGTTCAATCCGAGCAGGTTTTATTTTACGCAAAAACCCTGCTCCATCAATCCCCCTTTGATGGCGTTTTAAGCCATCACCAAAATACCCACCAATACAGATTATCATTCCTTCGCAGGCAGATGTTCTCTCACGTTTAATCATTATCCCATCTAAATCCATCATGACTTCATAATAATTCCCTTTCATATCTTCTAATTCTATTTCTTCTCTTTCTTTTTCTTGTTCTCCTTTTATTATCTGACGTATCTCTTTTACACTTACAACATTTATAGATCAGAAAAATCATTAGTATTGCTGTAGCCACTGCAACAATAGGTGTTAGTATTCTCCCTAAAACACTGTTTCCAAAGGTAGAAAACCAATTACCCACTGAGGAAAAAGTCTTACCAAGTTTCTCCCAAGCACCGTCAACCTTCAATTCAGACAAATCTTGATGAAGATCTGTAATATTCTTAATATACCCCTCGAGACCTTTACTCTTATCAGGAATATAAGTGCAACATTGTTGTATTTTCAACATATTGCAGACTCCACCCTCTTTAGCCAAAATTACATCAAGGGCAAGTCGATTTTGCAAAACCATAGACCTAATTGCAACCATTTCAGTATCCACCATTAAGAATCCTCCAGCAGTGTCTGTTGATAAACGATCAACAACTGTGGACAATTTTCTTTTTTTTTTATTAAACAATCTTTATTCAATTTTTACAAAAAGGAACCCTCCCATCACCCTCCCCCCTTGTCAGACAGGAAAATAGATCCAAATTCATTATATAATATTGAACATCCTTATAACACCATCCAACGGCTTATTGCAGCAAATCATCAAATAAACAATCCAAAAATAAATAAATAAATAAATCCTGCTAAAAAAAAAAAAAAACATAAGTAACTAAATAAATACATAATCCAGGCCACTTTATTTAATCTTTTTATCTGATATGCCTGGGATACAAAGCAAGATTGCGATCGCTAAGGCCGCAATAACCAATACATTTACTGATAAGGCTGTCAAAAAAAGCATTAACTCAAAGGGAACCGGTCTATGAGGTAAACGAGCAAATCGGTCATCAACTTGCCGTCCGGACAAGACAACAGATCTCTTTAAATTTGATACGTGAGATTAATGATCCACTGTTAGGTCAGATAACCGACCCCGAACTTATAAGAGATGCCTTTTTGAGATTTTACCGGGATTTATATACCGAAGAGCTGGGGGGGGGACCAATTAGACGTCCAAAAGTATTTAGATAGTACTGTAGGTATAAAGTTTGGTATGGAAGATCAGGCTATCTTAGAGGATTTCCCTAATGAGGAGGAATTGGTTAAAACAATTAAAGGCCTGGCAAAAGGGAAAGCGACCGGATTGGACTGTATACCCTCAGAATTTTATGTTATCTTTATAGATCAGATTAAAATGGTTTTACTTGATCTTTTGATTCATATCTTTAAGGGTGGTCAACCCCCAAATTCTTGGTCTAGGGCAAAAATAGTTATTTTTCCAAAGAAGAACAAACCACTAGAGCAATTAGGGTCTTATCGTCCTATTACTTTAATTAATACCGACTCAAAAATATATTCAAAAATTTTGGCTAATAGGATCGCACCTATCATCCATAAAGTGATTTCTAAATGTCAACACGGGTTCGTGCCAGGGAGATCTACCATAAATCACATACAAAGAGTAATTACTTTATTCGACATTATGGAGGTTGCAGGGGACCCTATGGCATTGGTGTTATTAGATGCCGAGAAGGCCTTTGATAGGGTCTCCTGGCAATATCTGTGGGCTTCTATGTCTAGTGTCGGTATTAAGGAGGGGTATATCCATGCTGTGCAAAAACTGTATATTAAACCTACAGCAGCCGTGATGGTGAACGGTACCTTATCTAAAGAATTTATTATCTCCCGTGGAACACGGCAAGGGTGCCCATGTTCACCATTGTTATTTGCGATTTACATCGACCCCTTCATCCGTAGATTAGAAGCAAATAACATAATATTACCCATATGGTCGCTAGATTTCCCCACTAAATCTCTGGCTTACGCGGATGATATTGCCGTGGTAACGGCTGATCCTAATACGGCTATGACAGCAATTGAACAGGAGGCCAAAAGTTTTGGATCAGTCTCTGGGTATGCTTTGAATCAAGGGAAAATTCAGATTGTTGTGAATAATAATACTAATATGACTGACGCACGGGTAGTAGATAAGGCCACATATTTAGGGGTTTGTATCTCATCTAAACTTGATAATGTTGTTGATCTAAATCTAAAACCAATTATGGAAGCTATGCAGAAAGATCTCCAACGTCTTGATAATTTGCATCTCTCCATTATAGGTAGAGTTAATGTTGTAAAGATGTTGTGTTTTCCTAAGATTTTATATTTATTTAGAGCTATTTGCTTAGAATTCTCAGTACAATGGTTTAAATCACTAGAGCGTATGTTCTGCAGTTTTATTTGGGCTTATTCACAACCTCGGCGAGCTTATAAATTCCTCACCCTCTCCAGGGATAGGGGAGGGCTTGCTCTACCAAATTTGAAAGCATATTATTGGGCCTCTGTTTTATTATATTCTAGAGAGTTATTACAGAATGATAGTGAAGAGGCTCTTTCGGATAATATACCCTCTAATTTTCAACTTATGTTAGGTAGTAAAAGTAATGGATGTTTGTGGCGTCATCTGCATGATAGCTATTATAAAAAGTCCGGTATAAAACCCTACACAGTGGATTTAAAGTATGGAGTTCGCTTAGGAAAATACTTGGTATAGGGAGAACATCATTCTATACCCCCTTAATTGATAACCCAATCCTCCCGGAGATCTTTAGAGGGTTTTATATACAGAAATGGAGAGAAGCGGGAATTTTGCAGTTAGGCAATTTATTTTCCCCTGCAGGGATACAATCTTTTGAAGAATTAAAGAAAGATTTTAATTTAGATTGGCGAAATTTCTTCAAGTATCTCCAAATCAGAGATTTTTTGTCACGGAAGACTGGGGGATGGGTACAATTCAAAAAAATTGATATCGTGGAGAAATTACTCCGCGCTAAATCAAGTACTATCGGGGAGATCTACTCTCTTATTAATTCGGCTATCCCTGATGATTTGGATAAAGTATCACTACGGTGGCAGGAGAAAATAGGCATTTCTGGCGATGAATTTAATTATGCTTATTCCATGTCACAAACTATTCTCATGTCTACGAAACTACAAGCGCAGTTTTTTAAAACTTGTTTTTCTTTATATTATACGCCTGATAAAATTGCTAAATGGGCGAGTGGTAAGGGAACATATTGTCCAAGATGTATGCTATACAAAGCTGATAGCATACATATTTTTTCTGCTTGTAAAGAGTTGGAAACACTCAAAAAAGATGTGGGGAAATTTTTAACCGAAGTATTACAAACGGAAATTGTATTGACCAGCGATGTTATGTTATTGGGGGTGGCAAACACTAATAATATAAGAGCCGGTCATGAATTCATTTTTATTGCCATGGCGGTCTTAAGAATGTGTATAGCGACCGCTTGGCTGGACCCTAATCCCCCTCATTTCAGCAATGGTTAGCTAGGTTGTTAGCAATCTCGAATCTAGAAATGGCTATATATAAGCGTAAGGGTAGGAAAAAGCGTAGCAGAGGGTTAAAGATTTGGACCCCCATGCTGGAATGGAGTCTAAATAGTGCATAAATATCCGTATCCCAGGCATATCAGATAAAAAGATTAAATAAACTGTGGACAATTTTCTAATTCTGTGTGAATTCAGAATAACTCCAACTGAAGGTATCAGTGCTCCAAAAATATCTCCTACTATTTCTGAAAAACTCGCTCTCTTATTGCGTATTAGTCCATTCTTTACTTCATTGATTCTATGATTCTTATCCACATGATATATCTTCGGAAAGACTATACCAAGATAACAACATCCATACCAATGTGCAGGCAACCTATAATAGGCATTCTTACCACACACATAATAAATTCCCGGAAAAACAGGATCCGTTCCTCCTTTTATTCCCCATCCTCCCGTGATTAGAAAGGTATGATCACATTCACTAGAACCAATGAAATAATTATTGTTATCAGTCTTTTGTCTAAGCAAGCAAAGCTTCCCTTTATGATACCAATCTAGAGACATTGCAGCGTAAGTCTCACCTTTCTTGTAATCTCCTTCTCTGAAAGCCCATGGAGGTACATGAGACGTTTGCTCAGCAGCTTTTCTTTGAAACTCCTGTCTTCTATCTTCTACCATGTTAATAAATTCTATCTCTTCAAACCATAAGCTACATGTAAGATTGTGACTATGTGCATATACTGTGTCCAGTGTCTGTGTAGTATGAAAAAATTCTCCCATGTATTCCGCATTTCTAGCACTATTTATCTTATTCAAGTTCTTTCTAATAGGAATTTCTGAAAACACGAAATTCATATTCGATTAGAAATATTGCAATCTCCCTGTCTCGTAAAAGAGACTTGTTAGTACCCTACAAGACACACCATACGATAAAAGGTAGGGGATGGTAAGTCACCCCCTCTGAAACAGACGACGGTAATTGCATGCACACATAACAATCTCTCGCATCCATTGTATCCACATACTCCTACAATAGTTTTGTGAATACATTCAATGAAAAATCATTAATTGATTTATCATGATGATAGATACTGTCATCTTCCATCACTATACTAGTATTTGGATCTTCTTTAAGATTTTTAGTATCTACTTTTTCACTCATCACGCCATTAGTATTAGTGTTATTCTGATGATTAGTTACCATTAAGACAGGCACGATAACAATTAATATTAACCATAACACCATTAGTAGTAGAATACTAAATAAGCAAGCCTTAATACATCTTCGTTTAAAACTACGATTTTGATGTCCAGTCTCTGCTTTTTCTGCCATTTCTAATGAAAAATTTATAATAAATCTAAAAAAAACTAAGAAAAAATTCTCAAAAATGTTCAAAATTTCTTCAACTATCTAAGGTAGTGTACCACTTTACACTTTGACTTTCTTCTTTACCCCCTCTTTTTCTTTCTTTTTTTTTGTTTTTAGATCTTCTTCTTCAGTTTTCTTGCTTCAATTATTTTCCGCCATTCTTTCAATGAATTTTCAATTTTCTGTTTTCTGCACCTTAATTACACAGTTCTTTTAAGGTGGTTCAAAACTGTCTCCTTCACTTTGCTTTGTACCAACGTCTTGTTTGATCTGATCTGAATCTTCAACTTCTTCTAACACTATATATGTCCATTCCGGAGCTGTGTACTTTTTATTTGGAACCCTTATTCTTCTTGTCTTTCTAACTATTTCTTCTTCTGATTCACTTTGTTCAACCTGATCTTATACTTCTGTTATTGTTTCTGGTGATTTTTGTTGTATTTCAGTCTTTTCACTCCTTTTGGCCACACATCACCTTTTCTCGCTCTTTTAGCCTGTACTGCTTTTTCTGCTTCATTGTCATGATCGCAAGTTCTCTTATTCAGTTCTTTCTCTTGTTGTCATACTTGCGCTTGATTTTCATTCAACACTTCTCCATTGTCACTTTCAACAGCAGTCTTACGAGACCCATTAGCTGGTGCCCACTTTTCTCCTGTCCAAACACGTGTTCCACACTTTCAGAATCTGCAGCTTCAGACTCTGTGGCTTCACGTTCTACAGCTTCTGGCTCTTCTTGTCTCGCCACCAGTCGCTGTTCTTCTTGTCTTTCAAGTGGACTTGGGACTCTTCTTGTATGACTTGCGTGTATCCAATTTGGCAAGCCACCACACTTTACTGCTGTCATCGTTACCAGTATAATCTGGTAAGGCCCATGCCATCTAGGTTCCAAACACGACTTTCTCACATGTTTCTTCACCAGGATCCATTCACCTGGACCTAAATCATGTGCTTGCTCCTGCTGTGTTGTCGTTGCAATCTCTCCAACCTGATGAGACACAGAACGCTCCAGATCAGCCAATCCTTTGCAATAATCAAGCACTAGATCATCAGTTATATTCATCAGTTGATTTGCTGGTACAATCGGCTGCCTCATTGCTCTCCCCATGATCACCTCATGTGGTGATAATCCAGTCCTTTTATCAGGAATGCTTCTCAGACTCATTAATACCAAGGGTAAAGCATCTGTCCATTTCAGTGTTGTGGATGCACACACCTTAGACAGTCTAGATTTAATAGTGCCGTTAATTTGCTCGACCACGCCTGACGCTTCTGGTCGATAGGCACAATGCAGCTTTTGCTCAATTTGTAATGCTGCGCAAATCCTCCAAATTATTTCATTATTAAAATGAGTACCTCTATCTGTTTCTAAAGAGACTGGAAATCCAAATATAGGAATAATCTCTCCCAGAAGTAGTTTAGCAACAGTTAAGCTATCGCTCCTTCTTGTTTGATAAGCTTCTACCCAACGAGAAAACAGACAAACAACAACCAACACATATTTTAGTCCATTACAAGGAGGGAGCTCGATGAAATCGGCTTGCAACCTCGTGAAAGGTCCGGCCGCTTTACCAATTCTGTCCCAACTGACAATTGTTTTTCTCCCTGGATTCTGCTGCTGGCATGTTACACATCTTTGGCACAGACTCTCTGCAATGACCCTAAACTTGGGGTTATACCATGACTGCTTGAAGAGTCTAATCATGGCATCTCTTCCCACATGTGTAATTCCGTGGTACATCCTTGCCATTTGGGAAAGTAAACAATCTGGCATTACTACTCTGCCATCTGTATACACCCATATTTCATCATCGGGCCTCTTTATTCAACCTGATTTGATCCAAAGTTCTTTTTCTTCTTCACTAGCTTCTCCCTGCAACTGTCTAACTTCATCCCATGTTTCAACTGAAGAGAACATCAAACGACAATCTGTATTTTTCTTTTCTGATCCTTTGTTAATTGAAACTGAATTTTGTGCACAGAAACGAGCCACTTGGCTGCGTATCTGTTTCCACTAGTCACATAATCATGTCCTGATTTATGTGCCGGACATGTGACCACTGCCATCTCTTTGGGTAATTGTAATGCATTCAACAAATCTTTTACATCTTTACTATTGCGAATCGGTGACCCTGAAGAAGTCAGAAATCCCCGTTGCATCCACAATTGACCAAAATCGTGCACTACCCCGAAACCATATTGACTGTCCGTAAATATGGTTATTCTCAAATGTTTGCCAATTATACAGGCCCTGGTCAAAGCGACCAACTCAGAAATTTGGGCCGAATTTATCCCTCTTATACAAGATGCTTCAAGAACCATGGCCGCTGTACATACAGCATACGCAGCACGCAAAACACCTCTTTCGTCCCTCAAACAGGAACCATCCACAAACATAACACAATCTGACTCTGACAACGGTACATCTTTTATGTCAGGCCTCGGCTTTGTACACAATTCTATCACATCCAAGCAATCATGATCTGCTTCATCTTTCACTTCTTCACAACTTGAACTCGGCAACAATGTCGCTGGGTTCTGTGTTGTACATCTTATTACTGTCACATTTTCAGCACCAAAGATCACTCTTTCATATCTAGTCAAACGACTACTTGTCATATGTTGGGTCCTTGTACGTGTTAATAGAATTTCAACAGAATGTGGCACATACACTCTCAATGGATGTCCCATTACAATCGATTCGCTCTGCTCCAAACTCACACATGTAGCAGCCACTGCTTTCAAACAACCTGGCAACGCTGCAGCCACTGAATCCAAAGTAGCAGAGAAATATGCCACTGGACGACGTGCCATTCCATGTGTCTGTGTCAGGACTGAAAGTGCACACCCATCTCTCTCACAACAGAACAATGCAAACTCTTTACCATAATCTGGCATTCCCAATGCAGGCGCTCGACACAGACTATCTCGCAATTCCATGAATGCTTTCATGCTTTCTTCATCCAACTGAATCCGATCAACAACATCCTTGTGAGTCAATCTCTGTAACGGCTTAGCTGTCAATGAGAACCCATTTATTTATTGCCTACAGTATCCAACCATACCCAAAAACATTCGAATCTCTTTCTGCGTTTTGGGAGGTCCCATTTGCAAGATCACAGCAATTCGATCTTGTGATACTTTTCTGACTCCTTTTTCAATTTTGTGTCCCAAATATTGAAACTCTTTCTGACAAAACTGTAATTTTGCTGGTGACACTTTATGTCCACCTTCTGCCAAATGATTCAGTAAAGCAATTGTATCTGTCACACATGCCTCTCGTGTCTTTGATGCCACCAGTAGGTCATCAATATACTGGACCAAAACTGAGTCTTCTGGCATAACCAATGACTCCAGACATTTTTTCAGGATATGATTAAAAATTGAAGGACTCTCTGTATACCCTTGACGAACTCGGCACCATGCCAAAACACGGTCTCCGAACCGGAACTTAAATAAATACTGGCTATCCGGATATAGGGGTATCGAGAAAAACGCTTGACACAAATCAATCACTGTGAACCCCTCCGCGTCACAAGGAATTTGATAAAGAATCACTGCTGGATTGGGCACTATCGGACAACAAGGCACCACAATCCTATTCACTTTTCTCAAATCTTGCACAATCCTATACTTCCCACTCTGTTTCTTAATTCCCATTATAGGCGAATTACATGGACTTCCAAGTATTTCTCTCAAAATTCCTTGTTCAATCATCTGTTCAATTACAGGAGTAACTCCCTCTATAGCCTCAGGACTCATCTTATACTGTGGTGTTTTCGGAAACTCTGCACCCTGTTTGACCAAAATCTGAATAGGATCAACACCCTTCATCAATCCGATGTCTTTCCCTGAAAAATCCCACACATCAGCTGTCACTGTATCTCTCAACTCAATAGGCAAGTTATTTGCTGTAAACAAAGGATATAAATCCTTCACCTCTGTCCCTTGCTTTGCCATCATCATTTTAAAAGCAACATCCTCATCTGAAGTTTGAAAAGCAATACCATCTGTTGTACAATATATGGTGCAATTCATTTTGCACAACAAATCTCTACCTAAAAGATTCACTGGACTAGAGTCACACACCACAAACCGATGCAAATCTTTGAATCTCCCAATGTGAACCTCCATTGGTTTAGTTACTGGAGTCTTAATCTGCTTATTTGAAACTCCCACAACTTGGATAGTTTCTCCCGAGAGGGGTAGGTTTGGAATTTCTGCTGCTCTCATAGTAGAACAGCTAGCACCAGTGTCCACAAGGAATGTAATATCATTACCTTCCACTTTTCCATCAACAAAAGGACCAGACTGATCTACCTCCAGAGATGCGCCAAGCACGCACTCTTCCTCCCCCCTCAGGCACCGTCATTGAGAGTCACTCTCAGAACATTGCAACCAATACTGTGATACCATTTGTGCATTCTGATTCTTACCAACTTGTTCACTCGAGTGAAATCCAGCATCCGCACTGTATCTCTGTACCTGAGCATTCTCATTATTTGGCATAGGAGCTTTAGGTACTTATACCTGTTGTACCTGTGGTGAAACTACCTGTTGCTGTTGCAGCTGTTGTTGATTCACAACCACCTCATTCTGCATCTGTGGATTGAAATTTTGAATCATTCCATTACTTCCTAGCAAAGCCTTACGCTCGTTCCTCCAGTGTCCTAACTGACCCCGTCCATGACACGGAAATTTCTTTTTCATCTCTTCCTTGTTACCTTTGCCTCTACCTTTTCCCGGTAACTGTACTTGAACAACTCAATTCGGTACAATATTCATAAGCACTGGACCATTTTGAAAATTCTGATTCTGTCCTTTCACCTGGAAACTTATTTGTGAACCATCAACAAAACTCCCATTTTTCTGATTTGCCACTTTCACCTGTACCCACATTACTTTCTCCTCCAATTTCTTATGTCTAGGTTCAATATCATCACTACAATATTTTGCATACCTCGGAATCTCATTGACGGTCTTATTTTGCCAACAAATAAATGCTGCTGAATCGTATTACTAATCTCCGGTCTTAATCCAAACACAAATTTATAGACAAAATGTCCCATATCCTTATCTGTGATGCTCCCAAAACCACTATACTGTTTGAACACTTGTAAAAGCCTTTCATAATAAGCATGTACTGACTCTTTTGACTCCTGGGTCGTCCTGTCAATCTTAACTGTGAGAAGTTGGCCTGGTATATGCTGTTCACTAATTAAAGTGGACACCTTGCACCAGAACAATTTGACTCTTATGGTAGATAGGTTTAAGACAACCTTTATAGAAAGCTATCCTAGTGGTAGCTGTGGAGAGCAGCCTTCAGGCTAAGTCTTGAAGGAATGTAAAGCAGCTTGTTTTACCACACAATCTGTTGAATCACCAAATGAAAAGACACCACACAGGTGTATATATATCAAATATATATGTATTTATTATTAACAACTCTCTACTAATCTCTTTATGAGATTAGAAGTCAAGGACATATGCACAAATCAACATTTCACAATAAATTAAGCACAAATATGGCTGGGGCACTAGGGGCGTACCAGACCATATACTAAAAAAGAGACTTAGAAACAACGACTTCCAAAGAGACAAGGCCTAGGGCCTTCAGAAGTGCTGGGGCCTCACGAAACCACCCAAGGCAGGTAAGTAAAGGACCCACGGGGGACGCGTGCAGTGTGGATACACAGGCGCGAATCGCCGTTGACTTCAATGGGGCAAGTCGCGGTTGGAAATTAAGAGTTTTAGGACACTTCGGGAGAACCTACAAGCAAGTCACTTACAGGGTAAGTAGTTCGAGGGCCCACACCCACAAGAGCACCGTAGTGCTGGAGTTACCTCACCCAGGGAAGCCGGGTGCATAGTTGTCCTTTGGTGTCGGGTCGCGGCGTTGTTTTCAATGGAGGACAATGAAGACTTGCTGCTTGTGAAGTCCGAAGAAGTGTCCGGTGGAATCCAAGCCTGGATTCGGAAGATGGAAGACCTGAAAGCAGAGGGGACAGTGTTCAAAGTCACTTGGCAGTGACTCGGGGCAAGGAAGATGGATGCCCACCGTCGTCGCAAGATTCAGGTCGTTCGCGGTTGCCTTGACTCTTCAGCCACGAGGTCCAGGAGGCGTCGACGACGACCAGGAGCTGGATTCGGCGTGTCCCACAATGTCTGCAGCTTACTGCGGTGTCGGCGACTCGATCGGAGCCAACAAGCCTTGGTAACAGCAAGTCTCGGGGAAAGTGCGAAGAGGCAATTGCGCAGACCAGCAAGGTCTGGGGGACTCACCCAGCGAGGGTAAGTCAGGGCAGGCCTGGAGCAACCAGGGGAGCCCTTTGGTGTCTTTAGAAAGTCTTCTGGGGACCCACAAGCCGGCTGGCAAGGGATCGCGAAGACGCCTCGGGAGGATTCGCTCACAGGGGCCCACGGTCACTCGGGACGTGGTAGGCCTCTGATCTTCGGAGGGATTCCTGCTGGAGGCTAGGACCACACGTGGTCCAAAGCACAAGTTCGTGGAACGTTGTGAAGGGGTTGCACTCGACAATAGTGCACGGTACCCAGGGGTCGCGGTTCCTCGTTACTCTTGGGGTCCACTGGCCTCAGCTTCGCTGGGGACTCACGATGGCCTTTGAGAAGTCAGGAAATCCACTTCTTGGGCTGCAGGGACTTCGGACTCCGGCGGGAGCGGCGTAGTTTGCGACCGTCGTTTGTAGTTTTTGGTGCCTGCCAAGCAGGGGAGTCACTCCTTGACTCCAAGGGAGATTCTTCAGTCTTCCAAAGGTAGTGGAACGTCGAAGGTCCGGGATTCTTCTTCAGAGCGTCGTCCAGGGAAATCTAGGGTGCAATGCACAGGTTCCCCCTCTTATACTAAAAGAAAGGGAGGGACTAGCTCTATGACCCCACCTATGGGAGGGTCAGGGGAGTGGGTGGCTACACCCACTTCCCTTTGTCCAGTTACGCGCCAGAGCAGGGGCAGGTAGCCCCTGAGCCGGTTTGAACTGGCATATGCACAGAGGAGCCTTCTGCTCCCCCAGTGCAGGACTTCAAAGCACTCTAGGAGTGCACCCACCCAGCCCCAATACACTAAACCCTGTCTGGGAGGTGGTCACACCCCCTTGGGACAGGATATCTATTGTTGGGCTTCCTCCACTGCGAGTGTTGGTCATCAGCAGGAGGGCAGCCCAGTGTCTGTGACTGGTGGCATCCATTTTGTGATGCCAGGGCTCTGCAGGATTCTACCGCGTTTCCACAGTAGGTACATGTCTATCCCTCTAGAAGGGTGGAATGCTACCCCCGCCGCCAGTACTGGCGGGGGGTAGTATTCCAAGGTGTTTGACACCAAACACGACATGTTTCGATGCAGCCATTCCAAAGTTAGCATTTTACCGTGAGGATATAATGCACTTAAAAGTATATGGTTTAACCGCATCCACAGACAGCCCCAGAGAATGGACTCTGAGAGCTGCAGAGGGGCCCTGCTCAGGCAGAGGCACCCTCTCACATAGGAACCAAGCACCCTGCCCTCAGGATTGATAGGGCCTGCCTTAGGGGTGACTGATAGGTTTAAATGTGTGTGCAGGAGAGATATAGGAAACCTATATCTCAGTGAGGAGTGCTAGCACTTCCTCACTCAGGCTGCAGTAGCAGGCCTGTGGTGTCAGATTTAGTCTGCTTCCCAGGGGTGGCATAATACATGCTGCAGCCCCTGGTAGGCTTGTGAAGTACCTATGCCCTTGGTACCTAAGGTACCATATACTAGGGACTCATAAGGTGCCACAGTATCCAATCACTAGTGCACCTAGAGTGCACTCCAAATTGTTTAGAGAGAACAGAGAGGCTGGGGCCCTGATTGGCAGGGTCCCAGCCTGACTATAGCCAGAAACCAGTGTAAACATCAGAAAAAAAGTGGGGGCAACATAAGAGGCAGATCCTACTCTCCTACACAACCCCCCCAAACGCAGGGACACTAAACTAACCTTGACCAGTTGAGTCTTCGTGTTCAAAGTGGAAATACCTTGAGAGTCCATCTGCATTGGCATGTTGGGTCCCAGGTCTATGTTCCACTGTATAGTCCATCCCCTGTAGGGAAATGGACCATCTCAAAAGTTTTGGGTTTTCTCCTTTCATTTGTTTAAGCCATAGGAGGGGCTTGTGGTCGGTCTGAACTATGAAGTGAGTACCAAACAAGTATGGCCTCAGCTTCTTCAGGGCCCATACCACAGCAAAGGCCTCCTCTCTATAGCTGACCAACGTTTCTCTCTAGGGGTCAGCCTTCTGCTAATAAAAGCTACTGGCTGGTCTTGACCTTCATCATTCAGTTGAGACAGTACAGCTCCCATACCCAGCTCAGAAGCATCTGTTTGGACAATGAACTTTTTGGTGTAGTCTGGACTCTGTAAGATGGGGGCAGTGCGCATGGCCTGCTTTAGGTCTTCAAATGCCTTTTGACAGCTAGCTGTCCACTGAACCTTTTTTGGCATTTTCTTTGAGGTCAGATCATTCAAGGGGGTCACTATAGATCCATATCCCTTGACAAACCTCCTATAGTACCCAGACAGGCCTAAGAATTCTCTCACCTGTGTCTGGGTGGTTGGAGCAACCCATTCCATTATGGTTTGGATTTTGCTCTGTAAAGGCTGAACCTGGCCTCCACCTACAAGGTGGCCTAGGTACACAACCTGACTCTGCCCTATCTGGCACTTAGTGGCCTTGATAGTGAGGCCTGCTTTCTGCAGGGCCTCCAAAACATTCCTGAGGTGGACCAGGTGATCCTGCCAGGAGGAACTAAAGACAGCAATATCATCTAGATAAGCTGAGCAATAAGTTTCCATCCCTGTCAGAACTTTATTCACCAACCTCTGGAAAGTGGCAGGTGCATTTTTCAATCCAAAGGGCATTACCACAAAGTGGTAGTGCCCACCAGGGGTCGAAAATGCTGTTTTGGCTTTTGCATCATCAGCTAACCTGATCTGCCAGTAGCCAGCTGTCAGGTCAAACGTGCTTAGATACTTGGCTGAGGCCAAAGTATCAATCAGCTCATCTGCCCTTGGTATGGGATAGGCATCAGTCCTAGTGACTGCATTGAGGCCTCTGTAGTCTACACAAAACCTCATTTCTTTCTTACCACCCTGGGTATGAGGCTTGGGTACCGGACTACTGGACTAGCCCAAGGGCTATCTGAAGGCTCAATTACACCTAGCTCCAACATTTTCTGGACTTCAGTCCTGATACAGTCCCTGACATGGTCAGGTTGCCTGTAGATTTTATTCTTGACAGGCAGACTGTCTCCAGTGTCCACCTCGTGGGTGCACCAGGAAGTCTGACTAGGGGTCAGGCTAAACATATGTCTAAACTGTTGCAGAACTTGTCTGCACTCAGTTTGCTGATGGTCGGTGAGGCTGCTTGCCAAAGCAACACCATCTACTGACCCATCATCAGGGTTCTGAGAGAGCAGGTCAGGGAGAGGGTCACTCTCCTCCTCCTGGTCCTCATCAGTTGCCATGAGCAAGCCCATGTCAGCCCTGTCAACATATGGCTTTAATCTGTTGACATGGAGCACCCTCAGGGGGCTCCTGGGAGTTCCAAGATTCACCAGGTAGGTGACTTCTCCCTTCTGTTCAACTATTGTATGGGGGCCACTCCACTTGTCCTGGAGGGCTGCTGGGGCCACAGGCTCCAACACCCATACTTTGTGTCCTGGCTGGTATACAGTCAGTACAGCCTTTTGGTCATGCCAAGCTTTTTGTAACTCTTGGCTGGCCTCCAGGTTTTTGGTTGCCTTTTTCATGTACTCAGCCATCCGGGAGCGGAGACCAAGTACATAGTCCATCACATCTTGTTTGGGGGCTTGAGAGGTAACTCCCAGCCCTCTTTACCAAACACAGTGGACCTCTCACAGGATGCCCAAACAGAAGCTCAAATGGGCTGTAACCAACCCCCTTCTGTGGAACCTCTCTGTATGCAAACAACAGGCAAGGAAGAAGAAGGTCCCATTTCCGCCTAAGCTTCTCTGGGAGTCCTTTAATCATTCCTTTCAAGGTTTTGTTGAAGCGTTCAACTAAACCATTGCATTGTGGGTGATAGGGGGTGGTGAACTTGTAAGTTACACCACACTCCTTCCACATTGCTTTTAGATATCCTGACATGAAGTTGGTACCTCTGTCAGAAATGACCTCCTTTGGGAAACCCACTCTGGAGAAGACTCCAATGAGGGCTCTTGCCACCACAGGGGCTGTGGTGGTCCTCAGGGGAATTGCTTCAGGGTACCTGGTGGCATGATCCACTACCACCAGGATAAACCTGTGCCCAGATGCAGTTTGAGGGTCAAGGGGACCAACAATGTCAATCCCTACCCTTTCAAAGGGTACCCCCACCACAGGTAGTGGTATCAGGGGGCCTTTGTTGTGCCACCTGCCTTACCACTGGCTTGGCATGTGACACAGGAGCGACAAAACTCCTTTGTGTCCTCTGACATATGTGGCCAATGAAAATGTGGAACAAGCCTGTCCCAGGTCTTGTTTTGGCCCAAGTGTCCTGCTAAAGGGATGTCATGTGCTAGGGTCAA
Source organism: Calotriton arnoldi (assembly GCA_963921515.1). Lineage (NCBI taxonomy): Eukaryota > Metazoa > Chordata > Amphibia > Caudata > Salamandridae > Calotriton > Calotriton arnoldi. The sequence goes on along the minus strand of CAWUFW010003207.1, from coordinate 1,629,504 downwards.
GAGGATCCCCTAAACTTCTGAGGTATTACCATCCTCCTGGTGGCTCCAGGGGCTGGATCTCTACCCTCAGAATATAGGAGTCCCTCATCCCAATAAACTTTATGGGACCCACTAGCACTCCCAGCAGCCTCAGCAGCAGCCTGCTGTCTGAGGGGTTCAAGAGAGGGGCAGCACTGTTGCTCCTTACTCAGATCTTCCCTAGAAGGGCCCCCTGCCCCCAAGAACTCAACCTGATCAGGCTCAAGTCCCTCTGGGGCAGTTCCTTCTTCAGGATCTGCTTCACCTCCCTCTGGGGGTGAATCTGTGATCTGAGACAGAGGGGAAGGCACTGCCTTTACCCTACTGCTCCTCCTCTTGGGAAGTATCTGGTCCATTGTTCCAGGATCCAGAGCTGGTTCAGTGTCATGCATCCTTGCTTGTGACCTGGTCACAGCAAATACCTCTGCAGGGATGCCCAGCATCTCAGCATGAGTCCATAACTTTACTTCAGACCAGGCTGAAGTCTCTAGATCATTGCCCAATAGACATTCGACAGGGAGGTCTGCACTGACTACAACCTTCTTGAGGCCAGTTACCCCTCCCCAGGAGAAATTCACAACTGCCAGACTATGGTTGGTCTTGACGTTGCTTGCATTCGTCACCTGGTACATTTCGCCCAGGATGATCTGTCCAGGGTCCACAAGATCCTCTGCCACCATGGTGACACTAGCACCTGTGTCCCTAAATGCCAAAGCCTGTTTGCCATTTATTACAGGCTGTTGTTTGTATTTGCCCAGATTACTGGGACTCACTAGCAAGGACATATTAAGGTCTCCCTCACAAATCAGCATTGCCTGAGTGGGCACTCTGACTAGGTCAGAGTCCACTTCAGAACCCAGAGTCAACCCTACTACACCCTTATTCTGTGTACCACCTCCACCAGTAGCTGAACTAGGGGGAACAGTTGCCTTAGGGGCAGGAGTGGTGGTGGTTTGGTCTTTGGACTTGTTACAGTCAGAAGTCCAGTGCCCTTTCTGTTTACAGAATTTGCACCAGGGCTTCTTTTGGCCTTTTCGCTTGTTGGATTGTGACTCCCCACCAGATGCAGATTTTTGGGGCCCTTGTGAAGACTTCTGGTCTTTTGACTTATCCCCACCTTTCTCAGAGCCCTTAGGATCTTGCTTCTTGGTGTCACCCCCTTGGTTCTGGGGTTTCTGCCTCACCCTGGTTCTGACCCATTTGTCTGCCTTCTTTCCCAATTCTTGGGGAGAGGTCAGATCCGAGTCCACCAGGTACTGATGCAACAACTGGTTCTGGCAATTATTAAGGATCTGTTCTCTCATCATCAGATTATACAATCCCTTGAAATCAGTAACTCTACTGCCAACCAGCCAACCCTCCAGAGCCTTGGTTGCACAATCAACAAAGTCAGTCCAGTCCTGAGTCTGTGCCTTCTGGGTGTCTCTGAACTTCAACCTGTACTGCTCAGTGGTTAAGCCAAACCCATCTATTAGTACACTCTTCAGGACTTCATAATCATCAGCATCCTCTTCTCTAACAGTGAGGAGCTTGTCTCTACCTTTATCTGAAAAGGAGAGCCACAAGATTGCTGCCCACTGCTTTTGGGGGACCTGCTGTACTCTACAGGCCCTCTCCATAGCAGTGATCCACTTGTGGATATCATCCCCACTCTGGTAGGGAGGAACAACCTTGCTCAGGTTCCTATGGTCTGGAATAGATTCTCTGCCTCTAGGAACACTGTTGCTGCCACCAAGGGGTTCTAACCCCTCTCTTCTAGAAGCTCTCTGGATCTCCAGGGCTTCTCTATCCAGTGCCAACTGCTTGGTTCTGAGGGCAACTCTTGCTTCCTCATACTGCAGCAGTTTGCACATTCTTTCAGAGGAGGTCTCTCTTATGGGAAAGTATGAGTTCCTCTGGTGGACAAATTCTCTGCCAGAGTGATAAGAGTGGTCAGATTCCCTGGAAGGGGACCTATGCCTCTCATCCACTCTGTCAGCTCTCTTAGGGAGAATTCCTCTGTCCTTTTCAGGCCCCTTGAGGCCTGGCCCTTCAATCACAGAGTCCTGGTCATTCTGATGTTCATCATCTGACCCAGATACTGTAATTGACCCACCCACTGATTCAAACCCATTAGCTCCTAGAGCCAATCTAAGATCATCTGCTGTCAGCAGATCTATCAGGTGTAGGGTTGAGGGACTCTGTCCTAGCCTCAGGTGTCTTTCAACACACATGGCTCTCAAGTCAGAGAAAGCCATGTCCTTATACTGAGGCTGAGTGGATCCACTGGTTCCACCCTTTAAGGACATTCTAGTGTTGTGCAGTGTTGTACTACCTACACTAGTTTGTGGCCTACTGATACTAGCTTGAGCTGTAGAAAGGGTGTGCTATCCCTTGGCACACAGCTCTAAGTTCAGTAGAACTTATTGATACTAAGCTTGACTTTATATGTACCTTAAGTACCTATAGAGGTTTTCAGTTAGTAATTCAAATAGAGATTTTCTGGTAAAACAATAGCAAGCTGGAATCCCACACGCTGCCCACCAATGTGAGAAGTTGGCCTGGTATATGCTGCTCACTAATTAAAGTGGACACCTTGCACCAGTACAATTCGACTCTTATGGTAGATAGGTTTAAGACAACCTTTACAGAAAGCTATCCTAGTGGTAGCTGTGGAGAGCAGCCTTCAGGCTAAGTCTTGAAGGAATGTAAAGCAGCTTGTTTTACCAAACAATCTCTTGAATCACCAAATGAAAAGACCACACAGGTATATATATCAAATATATATGTATTTATTATTAACAACTCTCTACTAATCTCTTTATGAGATTAGAAGTCAAGGACATATGCACAAATCAACGTTTCACAATAAATTAAGCACAAATATGGCTGGGGCCCTAGGGGCGTACCAGACCATATACTAAAAAAGAGACTTAGAAACAACGACTTGCAAGGAGACAAGGCCTAGGGCCTTCAGAAGTGCTGGGGCCTCACGAAACCACCCAAGGCAGGTAAGTAAAGGACCCACAGGGGACGCGTGCAGTGTGGATACACAGGCGCGAATCGCCGTTGACTTCAATGGGGCAAGTCGCGGTTGGAAATTAAGAGTTTCAGGGCACTTCGGGAGTAGCTACAAGCAAGTCACTTACAGGGTAAGTAGTTCGAGGGCCAACACCCACAGGAGCACCGTAGTGCTGGAGTTACCTCACCCAGGGAAGCCGGGTGCATAGGTGTCCTTTGGTGTCGGGTCGCGGCGTCGTTTTCAATGGAGGACAATGAAGACTTGCTGCTTGTGAAGTCCGAAGAAGTGTCCGGTGGAATCCAAGCCTGGATTCGGAAGATGGAATACCTGAAAGCAGAGGGGACAGTGTTCAAAGTCACTTGGCAGTGACTCGGGGCAAGGAAGATGGATGCCCACCGTCGTCGCAAGATTCAGGTCGTTCGCGGTTGCCTTGACTCTTCAGCCACGAGGTCCAGGAGGCGTCGACGACCAGGAGCTGGATTCGGCGTGTCCCACAATGTCTGCAGCTTACTGCGGTGTTGGCGACTCGATCGGAGCCAACAAGCCTTGGTAACAGCAAGTCTTGGGGAAAGTGCGAAGAGGCAATGGCGCAGACCAGCAAGGTCTGGGGGACTCACCCAGCGAGGGTAAGTCAGGGCAGGCCTGGAGCAACCAGGGGAGCCCTTTGGTGTCTTTAGAAAGTCTTCTGGGGACCCACAAGCCGGCTGGCAAGGGATCGCGAAGACGCCTCGGGAGGATTCGCTCACAGGGGCCCACGGTCACTCGGGACGTGGTAGGCCTCTGATCTTCGGAGGGATTCCTGCTGGAGGCTAGGACCACACGTGGTCCAAAGCACAAGTTCGTGGAACGTTGTGAAGGGGTTGCACTCGACAATAGTGCACGGTACCCAGGGGTCGCGGTTCCTCGTTACTCTTGGGGTCCACTGGCCTCAGCTTCGCTGGGGACTCACGATGGCCTTTGAGAAGTCAGGAAATCCACTTCTTGGGCTGCAGGGACTTCGGACTCCGGCGGGAGCGGCGTAGTTTGCGACAGTCGTTTGTAGTTTTTGGTGCCTGCCAAGCAGGGGAGTCACTCCTTGACTCCAAGGGAGATTCTTCAGTCTTCCAAAGGTAGTGGAACGTCGAAGGTCTGGGATTCTTCTTCAGAGCGTCGTCCAGGGAAATCTAGGGTGCAATGCACAGGTTCCCCCTCTTATACTAAAAGAAAGGAAGGACTAGCTCTATGACCCCACCTATGGGAGGGTCAGGGAGTGGGTGGCTACACCCACTTCCCTTTGTCCAGTTTCGCGCCAGAGCAGGGGCAGGTAGCCCCTGAGCCGGTTTGAACTGGCATATGCACAGAGGAGCCTTCTGCTCCCCCAGTGCAGGACTTCAAAGCACTCTAGGAGTGCACCCACCCAGCCCCAATACACTAAACCCTGTCTGGGAGGTGGTCACACCCCCTTGGGACAGGATATCTATTGTTGGGCTTCCTCCACTGCGAGTGTTGGTCATCAGCAGGAGGGCAGCCCAGTGTCTGTGACTGGTGGCATCCATTTTGTGATGCCAGGGCTCTGCAGGATTCTACCGCGTTTCCACAGTAGGTACATGTCTATCCCTCTAGAAGGGTGGAATGCTACTCCCCGCCGCCAGGACTGGCGGGGGTAGTATTCCAAGGTGTTTGACACCAAACACGACATGTTTTGATGCATCCATTCCAAAGTTAGCATTTTACCGCGAGGATATAATGCACTTAAAAGTATATGGTTTAACCGCATCCACAAACAGCCCCAGAGAATGGACTCTGAGAGCTGCAGAGGGGCCCTGCTCAGGCAGAGGCACCCTCTCACATAGGAACCAAACACCCTGCCCTCAGGATTGATAGGGCCTGCCTTAGGGGTGACTGATGGGTTTAAATGTGTGTGCAGGAGAGATATAGGAAACCTATATCTCAGTGAGGAGTGCTAGCACTTCCTCACTCAGGCTGCAGTAGCAGACCTGTGGTGTCAGATTTAGTCTGCTTCCCAGGGGTGGCATAATACATGCTGCAGCCCCTGGTAGGCCTGTGAAGTACCTATGCCCTTGGTACCTAAGGTACCATATACTAGGGACTCATAAGGTGCCACAGTATCCAATCACTAGTGCACCTAGAGTGCACTCCAAATCGTTTAGAGAGAACAGAGAGGCTGGGGCCCTGATTGGCAGGGGCCAGCCAGACTATAGCCAGAAACCAGTGTAAACATCAGAAAAAAAGTGGGGGCAACATAAGAGGCAGATCCTACTCTCCTACACTAACCCAATCAGTTTCTTTTGGGGAAATTTTACCCTTCAAATAATTAATCTCCTGATTATATTTTCTCGTCACCTCTTCTGATTGTGCTCCAGTTTTTATATCTCTAGGATATTCATCTTTTGGCCAATCTACTGCAATTTTACACTCAGCCCACAAATCAGCTGGAACCACAATATCAAACAAGCCATCCAAATCTTTTAACAAAACTTTTGAAACTTTCACAAATCTTTCTACTTGCTTGTACCACTCAACCGGTTTCTCTCTCAATCTGGGAAACTCATTTGTAAAAGACAATATATCCTGTCTTGTCCAAGGGATATGAACATATCCACCACCCGGAACCTCTCTCATTGGTTATATCATTTCAGCGGGCTCTGTCTCTTTCAATGGAAGCAAAGGAGAAGCAACCACACCCTTATTCGCAAGAGCCTCTTCTTTCTTTCTCGTCCATCTACCCTTCCATCTTTCTACATCACCCCATCTCTTCAGAGTATTTATCAATCAATCAATCAGGCGTTTGTTAAGCGCGACTACTCACCTGTAAGGGTCTCAAGGCGCTGGGGGTGGGGGGGGTGCAGGTTCCAGTCCATCAAGGAGGGGGTCTGTTGAAGAGCCAGGTTTTGAGGTTTCTTGCGAAGATGGGGAGCGATGTTGTCTGTCGGAGGTGGAGCGGAAGGGCGTTCCAGGCTCTGGCCGCGAGGAAGGAGAAGGAGCGGCCTCCCGATCTGGTCTTTCTGGTGCAGGGGACCACGGCGTAGGAGAGCTGGGCTGATCGTAGGGTTCTTTGGGGTGCGTGGAAATTTGTCGGCTGTTCAGGTATGCTGGTCCGGTGCCGTGGAGGGCCTTGTGTGCGTGGGTGAGCATCTTGAAGGTGACTCTGGCCTCGATGGGGAGCCAGTGGAGTGTGCGCAAGTGCTGGGAGATGTGGCAGTGTCTTGGCAGGTTGAGGACCAGTCTTGCGGCGGCGTTCTGGATGTTCTGTAGCTTGCGGTGAGGTTTTTGTTTATTCCGGCTGCTGCTGGTGACCAGGGCGTGAGTGACGGTCTTTCTGTGTTCGAGGTGGATCCATTTGAAGGTCCTACGTAAGAGGCGGAGGGTGTGGAAGCAGGAGGACGAGACTGAGTTGATCTGGCGGTCCATTTTGAGCTCGGAGTCCAGGATGATTCCCAGGTTGCGTGCGTGGTCCGTGGGGGTGGGCGGGTTTCCGAGGGCGGGGGGCCACCAGGTGTCGTTCCAGGCATCGGGGTTTGGGCCCATGATGAGTACTTCTGTCTTGTTGGTGTTTAGTTGTAGGCAGCTGTTTTTCATCCATTTGGCGACGGCTTCCATGCCTTCTCGAAAGTTGTGTCTGACGGTGTTGGGTTCGTTGGATAGGGAGAGGATGAGTTGGGCGTCGTCTGCGTATGACACGATGTTGAGTCCGTAGGTTCTGACGATGGGGGCGAGTGGAGCCATGTAGACGTTGAAGAGCATAGGGCTGAGGGAGGACCCCTAAGGGACTCCGCAGGTGGTTGGTGTAGGGTCAGAGAGGAAAGGGGGGAGTCTGACCCGCTGCGTTCTGCCGGAGAGGAAGGAGCGGATCCATTCGAGGGCCTTGTCCTGGATCCCTGCGTTGAGGAGTCTGCGTATTAGGGTGCGGTGAGAGACTGTGTCGAACGCCGCTGAGAGGTCGAGGAGGATGAGGGCTACTGTTTCTCCTTTGTCCAGTAGGGTGCGGATGTCATCTGTTGCGGCGAGGAGAGCAGTTTCCGTACTGTGGTTTTTTCTGAAGCCGGATTGGGAGGAGTCAAGGATGTTGTGCTCTTCGATGAATGTGGCGAGTTGGCTGTTGATGGCTTTCTCGATGACTTTCGCTGGGAACGGGAGCAGGGAGATGGGTCTGTAGTTTTTGAGGTCGGTGGGGTCCGCCGAGGGTTTCTTCAGGAGGGGGTTGACCTCGGCGTGTTTCCAGTCGTCGGGGAACGAGGCGGTCGCCAGGGAGCGGTTGATGGTGTGGCGGAGTATGGGTGCAATGGTGTCGGCGGCTCTGTTGAAGATGTGGGGGCAGGGGTCTGTGGGGGCCCCGGATTGGATTGACTTCATTGTCTTCAGTGTGTCTTCGGTGGTTAGAGCTGTCCAGTTGTCAATCGCTGGCTTCAGGGTGTCGTGGGTGGTTGGCGGGGGTTCAGTGTGTTGGTTGTCTTTGTCGAAGTTGTCGTAGATGCTCTTGATTTTGTGGTGAAAGAAGGTGCTGAGTTTGTCAAAGAGGTCTTGTGAGGGAGGAATGTCCGTCGATTCGCTGGTGGGTTGGGCGAACTCCTTGATGATGTTGAAGAGTTCTTTGCTGTTGTGTGCGTGTGTGGAGATTCTGTCTTCAATCGCTTTTTTTCTTGTTTTTCTGATGAGTTGGTGGTGGGCGTTGGTAGCGGCTCTGAAGTTGTTGTGTGCTTCTGTGGATTTGGTGTTCCTCCAGGCCTTTTCGAGGCGGCGGCATGTGCGTCTGGACTCTCGAAGTTCGGTGGTAAACCATCTGGCTTTCTTGGTGTGGGTGTTGTTGTTTTTCTTGAGGGGGGCTATGGTGTTGGCGCTGTCGGAGATCCATCTGTGCAGGGTTCGGGCTGCGGTGTTGGGGTCGTCGTTTCCCGCGATGGTTGGGATGGAGTTGCGGAGTGAGGAGGTGAGCTGGTTGTCGGTGATTCTGGTCCAATTTCTTCATGGGAGCAGGTGCTGGTGTCTGGATGGTGGGTGTTCTGAAGGTGAAGTGGACGCATCGGTGGTCAGTCCACGGGAGTTCTGTGGTGTAGCTGAAGGTGTTGGAGTTTCCTGTTGTGAAGAGGGGGTCGAGGGTGTGTCCTGCTGAGTGCGTTGGTTCAGTCACAATGTTGTGGAGGTTGTCCAGGAGGGATGTGGTGTTGGGGTCCAGTTGGTTGTCGAGGTGGAAGTTGAGGTCTCCCAGCAGGGTGTAGTTGGTGGATGCATTGGCATGTGGGGAGATGATGTCCGTGATGGAGTTAGACAACGGTCCGCGTGGTCCAGGGGGTCGGTAGATGAGGGTTCCTCGGAGGGTGGTGGTGTAGGGCTGGTCAGTATCTTGAAGTGAAGGTGTTCCATCAGGTCTGTGGTTTCGTCGGGGAGTGCGCTCAGGCAGAGGGTGGATTTGTGGACGATGGCGATACCTCCTCCCGGGCGGGTGGGGCGGTCCTTCCTGGAGATCTGGTATCCTTGGGGAATGGCGATGGCGATGTCTGGCCCCGAGGTGTTGTTGGTCCAGGTTTCGGTGAAGAACGCTACGTCCGGGGTGGTGCTGTCGAGGAGGTCCCAGATTTCGGTGGCGTGTTTGTGGAGGGATCGGACGTTGAGGAGGATGCATTGCAAGGTCTTCGGTACGGGTGTGTTCTTGCGGCCGGGTTGTGCTGGGTCCGTGTTCCTAGCGGTGCTGTAGGTTTGTCGGGAGCGGTGACAGCTGAAGGGTCCGTGGGTGTCGGCTGGTGAGGCTAGCATGCAGTTGTTGTTTCGGCCTGGGTTGAGTGCGTGGAGTGCTGCTGGGTCGTAGCGTTGGCGGTGCGGAGGTCCAGGGTTCCTGGCGCTGGTCGCGGTCGGGTCGCGGACGTGCGCAGACGGGCTTGCCTTCGGCGCGCCAGCAACGCGGCCTCCCAGCGGCTGCCATTAAGTAGGGGTCGGGGAGGGCTGGGAGGCGGGAGCGGAGAGGGGAGCTGCATTGGGCCGGTCGCGCTGGTCGTGCTGGGGAAAAGGGGCCGCGGGGGCAGCAGCGGCAGGGAAAGCGGGCAGGAAAGGAGGGAAAAGGAGGAGTAAAGGAAAAAGGAAATAGAGCAGAAAGGAGCAGAAATGCAGAAAAGTGCAGAAAGGAGAAGAAAAAGAAGGTAGAAAAACGAGTGAAAAAACGAGTGAAAAAAAGAGCTAGAGAAAGGAGATAGAGGTCCACTGGACCACCAGGGATGAGGCGCAGTGAAACCTGCGGGTGGAGGAGGGCCTCGAGCACCAAACACTCGAGAGTGCAGGGGCAGGCCTCACTTAATGGTGGAGCTGCGAGGGAGGGGGAGCAATTTCACTGACAATGGGTCAGTGGTCTTGCTCCTTTATCTGCAATCGTTTTCCAGAAGCATTCAAACTCTCGAAGCCCTTGTCACTGAAATCCAATCTATACGTCTTTTGCAAAGCTTTTGACTCCTCAATATCAATACCATATTCTTGTGCAGCCTCTGCCAACTTCTCATGCAAATTTTTCGCTTTCCATGTAATATTCTTGCACAGGAATAATAACTCTTCATCTTGGTAAGTACTCCATCTCTCCGGACTAATTGTACCAATAATAATTTCTTCCAGATCTACTCTCAATCTACCTATATCCATTCTTGGTTTAGACTTGCTGGGTACCATTCCTTTTATCCAATCATCCGACTCCTCCGGCGAAGGTCCCACTGAACCAGTACCCCCTGACATTGGAGTTGTTTCCCTCACATTCGGCAATATTTTCCTAGGATCTATCTGTACACTCCTTTTTGGTGTTTCAGTCACATTTCCATTTACTGGAAGATCAATCAATGACTTACTCGTCTCACCTGACTCTGATGCGCTAACATTCCTAGCACCATTCACTGGAACCGTCAATGCATGTACTCTTGAAATATTTTGACCCTCACTATACAATGGAACTATAGGACCAATCGTCACTGGAACTGACAACGCTTCTGCATTCAAACTCATCTGATTAATTTTCTTTTGCTCTATTAAGCATTTCAATCTCTTTTTCCTGTGAATTTCGAGTAACTTGTGTAATCTGTGAAACTTGGGGAGCTTCTATTTCAATTAAAGGTGCACTTGGAGTAACCCCATCTGGATTCTCCTGATATGGTGGAGGTCTTTTCAATAACATCTCTTCTAATAACTCATCATCGATTTCATTCGGATCCATATCTAATTCAGAAGTCTCTGCATTATTCTTTTTCTCCTTACACTTTCCACCAGCAACTAATACTGGATATAATCCATCTAGGATCACATCTCTGCTCCATCTCTTCATTTGAGCATCCCACTTAGCCTCTGAAAACCATCTCATCGTATTCTTATATTTTAATCCATTCCTGTCTCTCTCTCTCCTGTACCCTTCATGCTCCCACTCTTCCAGCACCTCATACTGCATAGGTCTAGGATTTGGTCTCAAGGAATTCATTCGCCTTCTCAGATTCTCTAAAATCTTTACATTGAAAGTACCATGTTCTGGGAAAGCTAACACTCCATCATCCTCGGTATACCTCACCCAGTTCTCCAAGCATGTACACGCATGATACCCACGCTCTAACATCATAAACGAAGCAGGTGATCTTGGAGGAGGCACAGGAAGTCCTTCTCTAGTCACAATTGGTCTATCCATTTTAAAGAAATCCTTAATCGCTTTTAACAACTTCATTTCTCAATACTCTCTTTTCTTCACTATTACTCAAGGGAAACCAGGAAACCTTCCGTAATCCGGTTCACTCTATTGGCTCGCACTCGTCCAATATCAGCGCGACTCACACCAACCAACTAATCCGAGCACAATACACACCTGCTACTCTGACCAATGCCAGTGCGGCTTTTTTGTGACGGCAGTATAACTCCTGCTACTGACCCTCCCTTCACAATAATAATACGGCAATGTAAAACAAAATATTTCTAACTAGATTTTTATTAGAAACGACACAAAACAGCGCCTTTGTCTGCTCCACTAGTAAAGAAATAGTTCAATTACTCAATAGGATCTCTTTTGCTTCCTGTAAAATAACGACTAGCGCCACTCTACCCTCAAACAAGTGAAAAGAGGTCTTGGTACTCCCCTGGGGATAAGGCCAGAGTTTCGAAGAGGACTTTGTATTAAAAGAGGTCTTGGTACTCCTCTAGGGATAAGGTCAAAGTTTCCGAAGCAAACTTTGTATTAAAAGAGGTCTTGGTACTCCTCTAGGGATAAGGCCAAAGTTTCGCAAGAGGACTTTGTATTAAAAGAGGTCTTGGTACTCCTCTGGGGATAAGGCCAGAGTTTCGCAAGAGGACTTTGTATTAAAAGAGGTCTTGGTACTCCTCTAGCGATAAGGCCAAAGTTTCGCAAGAGGACTTTGTATTAAAAGAGGTCTGGGTACTCCTCTGGGGATAAGGCCAGAGTTTCCCAAGAGGACTTTGTATTAAAAGAGGTCTTGGTACTCCTCTGGGGATAAGGCCAAAGTTTCGAAGAGGACTTTGTATTAAAAGAGGTCCTGGTACTCCTCTGGGGATAAGGCCAAAGTTTCGAAGAGGACTTTGTATTAAAAGAGGTCTTGGTACTCCTCTAGGGATAAGGCCAAAGTTTCGCAAGAGGACTTTGTATTAAAAGAGGTCTTGGTACTCCTCTGGGGATAAGGCCAGAGTTTCCGAAGCAGACTTTCCACTATTTCATACGCTCTCCTAACAACAGAGTAAGTCCCTAAAATAACATCGACAGCCTTTTGCCGTTCGATATTACAACAGCAGACAAAGAACTTCCAGTGTAGTATTTCTCTACATTATGACTTTCAGCGTGGTTTCTCTCCACACTATGACTACCACATAGGCTTAATATACCATCACGGGATCTTAGGCAACTTCGTACCCGTACTTCCAAACTACATAAAAAACAAGACACTAACTCTTCATATTAGTAATCAAAATCATTAAATCAATAATTGATTTGCCTAAATAACCAAAACAACCATCAATTTTCTGCTACCAAAACTGATCCAGTGCTCAGGAACTTATAATTTTCCAAAGACAGGGCCCAATTTCCATTACCCAACAAGCTCCTTTGCGCTGGGATTAGTGCGATTCTAAAAACGATACTAACTTACCGGTCTCCATTATTATGCTCTTCCTAATTTACCAAATATGGCGATGAAATCTTTGTTGTTGATCATGTAAACAAATCAATACTCATGAATAAAATACTCTAATAAAGACACTCATTTGTATATTTATAATATTTATCCAAATAATGTAAAGTAATGCTCGTAAAGAACTAAAATACAGCACCAATCATAGACTGTCACAAAGCAAACAACATCTGAAGAGAAAATGACAAATTCATAATCCGTGACAATGCATTAAGGAGTGGATAGGAGAAGAGACAAAAGATTCAGAGACAAAATACATTTGCAAAAGTTATGCAAATTCAGATATCAGGCTATACTAACCCAATTAGGAAACACTATCTCCTGGCCAGGGAAACAGCAAGGGCCCCTCAAGAAGATTTGAAGAGGCAAACACTAAGTCAGGAAACTCGGGAAGATCAGCAAACCGACGACATGCGACGATCTAACCCCAACAGTCAACAAAGATGTCTGTCCTAAACCCCTCCCTCCGGGCACCTCAATTATACCCTAAAACCCAAAAGACCAACCCACAGAAGTATCTAACTTGGGTCATGCTTCACATTTGATTGGTTAAGGAAGGGGGTGTACTGTCACACCACTCTCAACGCACACATACGTTTTAAAGAGTTCTTTGTCTTACTCGTCCATATGACATCAACTTTCTCCCCAGGAATTAAAGTTCAAGTCTCTATCACTTGTTTCCTCTTCTCCGGCAGTTATCTATTACTTTGTATAACTTTTCCGCTGAGCGCCTCTCTGCAGAGGAAGCTTCCCTCCACGTTCATAACATTGTTCTTTTCATTCGGATCGTGGCAGGCACTCAGGATTCGAAGGACAAAGTCAGGTTCCTCTTTCCCTCTTACTCACATTTTCTCATTTTCTAGGATTTAATTTTCAACGCAGCTGACTTTAACCCTTTATCTGTCATGCTTGTTTCTACAATGAACAAAACACAAACATTTATTTTTCATTTGAAATACATTTCTCTATGCACCAACCCAAATGCTGCATTTATCCCCGCGCAACCCATGTTAATGTTTGCATTACAGCTGTTATTAATAACATGCACTAAAAGCAGCATTAGTCCTTTATTTTTCATTATTCAAAAGCTTTTCTGCGGCCTACTTCAATAGTTTAGTTTGCGCTTGCGCAGAAGCATTTTCCCATGTTAAGCTTTTTCTCGTTTATTTTTCACTGCACACGGTTAGTAAATGTTACTGAGGGTTCAATCCGAGCAGGTTTAATTTTACGCAAAAACCCTGCTCCATCAGTACTGACCCTGCTCCATCAGTACTGACCCTGATCTATCAGTACTAACCCTGCTCATTCTGTGAACAGTCCACCCTGACCCTTGGTCATCTCGTCCATTCAGCGGCCCACTGCAGTTTTAGTTGGGAAATATGCGATTCACACCCCACAGATCCCACAGATCATGCTATGCCGTGATGCCGACAGCTTGACTTTCAGCCACAGTCCCCTCCTCTGGTGTCTTGTCAGTGCACCCCTTGAATAACACCTTCTAATAGTAATATGCATTAAAGCAATTATTTCATTTTCTTCTGCTCAGTTATTGGATCTCAACATACAGATTCATCATTTGATTTTCCCATTTAGTTGCGAGCTTTGACAAGTCACTCGAGGACCTCTCCCAGCAGCTTAAGTTCAGGCAGATAAGCACCAGCGGTGACAGCCAGTCTCATTCCCCAGTTTCCAAACCAAACACCCATTGCAGGAAGAGAAATCCCACAGGTCCTTTCCAAAGTCCCCCGTAGGCAGGTCCATGGCCTTATGAAGGGTAGAGTCTCTGTGTTCAGAGATACGTACAGCAGACCCTTCCCACAGGAGCGCAGACGCCGCCTTTCGATGCAAGCTCAAGGTTTACAGCCATTCAATTTTGTAAAGTCACATTTTTTCAGCAACTGATTCAACAGATACTTTCTCCGAAGACTTAGCAGAGACATTACTCCAGGATGTTGTTTTAATGTGTTTTCAGTGAGATTTAAAAACATGAAAAGCATTTCTTTTACAGCCAAGGCCGCCATCCTCGATGACACATTCATTTTTTCTTACAGTTATTCTTAGTCATCTCTTTCTTATTATTAATTTTTTTCAACCTCTACCATCTGCACTTCTCTACAGATCAGTTTCTCAAAACCCCTTATCTGTACATTCACGGAGGCCTGTTACTGGGGGGTTCCATGATTTTAGTAAGCAGAACACGTTGTCTCTTTTCAGTTAATGGGGACATGAGAATATATACAGCAATAGGCGAGGTTCAAGTCTTTTTTTTAGATCTCGCTTAAGACGGCGCATGTGCGGTCACTTGCAAGACATTTTGTTATCTAACACTGGGCTTGGAAGCCTTTTTCCATCCACCCACCTGCCAACCCATCGCTGTCTGTCTGCTTGCCCCCAGCCCCCTCCCATCGTCTGTCTCATGCCCCCAGCCCCTACCTTACACCTGCCATTGTCTGTCTGCTTGCCCCAGCCCCTCCCTTCACCCCTCTGTTTTACATCTGTCCACCTGCTAGCCCCCAGTTCCCCCTCACTCCCTCCGTTGTCCACCTGCTTGCCCCCAGTCCCCCCTCACTCCCTCCGTTGTCCTTCTGCCTGCTCCCAGCCTCCCTCACTCCCTCTGTTGTCCTTCTGCTTGCCCCCAGTCCCTCCCTCACTCCCTCTGTTGTCCGTCTTTGTCCCAGTTCCTCCCTCACTCCCTCCGTTGCCACCTGCTTGCCCCCAGTCCCCCCTCACTCCCTCCGTTGTCCTTCTGCCTGCTCCCAGCCTCCCTCACTCCCTCTGTTGTCCTTCTGCTTGCCCCCAGTCCCTCCCTCACTCCCTCTGTTGTCCGTCTTTGTCCCAGTCCCTCCCTCACTCCCTCCGTTGTCCTTCTGCTTGCCCCCACTCCCTCCCTCACTCCCTCTGTTGTCCTTCTGCTTGCCCCCAGTCCCTCCCTCACTCCCTCTGTTGTCCTTCTGCTTGCTCCCAGTCCCCCCTCACTCCCTCTGTTGTCCTTCTGCTTGCTCCCAGTCCCTCCCTCACTCCCTCTGTTGTCCTTCTGCTTGCTCCCAGTCCCCCCTCACTCCCTCTGTTGTCCTTCTGCCTGCTCCCAGTCCCCCCTCACTCCCTCCGTTGTCCTTCTGCTTGCTCCCAGTCCCCCCTCACTCCCTCCGTTGTCCTTCTGCCTGCTCCCAGCCTCCCTCACTCCCTCTGTTGTCCTTCTGCTTGCCCCCAGTCCCTCCCTCACTCCCTCTGTTGTCCGTCTTTGTCCCAGTCCCTCCCTCACTCCCTCCGTTGTCCTTCTGCTTGCCCCCAGTCCCCCCTCACTCCCTCCGTTGTCCTTCTGCTTGCTCCCAGTCCCCACTCACTCCCTCTGTTGTCCTTTTGCTTGCTCCCAGTCCCTCCCTCACTCCCTCTGTTGTCCTTCTGCTTGCTCCCAGTCCCCCCCTCACTCCCTCTGTTGTCCTTCTGCCTGCTCCCAGCCTCCCTCACTCCCTCTTGTGTCCTTCTGCTTGCTCCCAGTCCCCCCTCACTCCCTCCGTTGTCCTTCTGCTTGCTCCCAGTCCCTCCCTCACTCCCTCTGTTGTCCTTCTGCTTGCTCCCAGTCCCTCCCTCACTCCCTCTGTTGTCCTTCTGCTTGCTCCCACTCCCTCCCTCACTCCCTCTGTTGTCCTTCTGCTTGCTCCCAGTCCCTCCCTCACTCCCTCTGTTGTCCTTCTGCTTGCTCCCAGTCCCTCCCTCACTCCCTCTGTTGTCCTTCTGCTTGCCCCCAGTCCCTCCCTCACTCCCTCTGTTGTCCTTCTGCTTGCTCCCAGTCCCCCCTCACTCCCTCTGTTGTCCTTCTGCTTGCTCCCAGTCCCCCCTCACTCCCTCTGTTGTCCTTCTGCTTGCCCCCAGTCCCCCCCTCACTCCCTCTGTTGTCCTTCTGCTTGATCCCAGTCCCCCCTCACTCCCTCTGTTGTCCTTCTGCTTGCCCCCAGTCCCTCCCTCACTCCCTCTGTTGTCCTTCTGCTTGCCCCCAGTCCCTCCCTCACTCCCTCTGTTGTCCTTCTGCTTGCCCCCAGTCCCTCCCTCACTCCCTCTGTTGTCCTTCTGCTTGCTCCCAGTCCCCCCTCACTCCCTCTGTTGTCCTTCTGCTTGCCCCCAGCCCCCCTCCCATCGTCTGTCTCATGCCCCCAGCCCCTACCTTACACCTGCCATTGTCTGTCTGCTTGCTCCCAGTCCCTCCCTCACTCCCTCTGTTGTCCGTCTTTGTCCCAGCCCCTCCCTCCAAGCCTCTGTTGTCCTTCTGCTTGCACCCAGTCCCCCCCTCACTCCCTCTGTTGTCCTTCTGCTTGCTCCCAGTCCCTCCCTCACTCCCTCTGTTGTCCTTCTGCTTGCTCCCAGTCCCTCCCTCACTCCCTCCGTTGTCCTTCTGCTTGCTCCCAGTCCCCCCTCACTCCCTCTGTTGTCCTTCTGCTTGCTCCCACTCCCTCCCTCACTCCCTCTGTTGTCCTTCTGCTTGCTCCCAGTCCCTCCCTCACTCCCTCTGTTGTCCTTCTGCTTGCTCCCAGTCCCCCCCCTCACTCCCTCTGTTGTCCTTCTGCTTGCTCCCAGTCCCTCCCTCACTCCCTCTGTTGTCCTTCTGCTTGCTCCCAGTCCCCCCTCACTCCCTCTGTTGTCCTTCTGCTTGCTCCCACTCCCTCCCTCACTCCCTCCGTTGTCTTTCTGCTTGCTCCCAGTCCCCCTCACTCCCTCCGTTGTCCTTCTGCTTGCCCCCAGTTCCCCCCTCACTCCCTCCGTTGTCCTTCTGCTTGCTCCCAGTCCCTCCCTCACTCCCTGAGTTGTCCTTCTGCTTGCCCCCAGTCCCTCCCTCACTCCGTCCGTTGTCCTTCTGCTTGCCCCCAGTCCCTCCCTCACTCCCTCCGTTGTCCTTCTGCTTGCTCCCAGTCCCTCCCTCACTCCCTCCGTTGTCCTTCTGCTTGCCCCCAGTCCCCCCTCACTCCCTCCGTTGTCCTTCTGCTTGCTCCCACTCCCTCCCTCACTCCCTCTGTTGTCCTTCTGCTTGCTCCCAGTCCCCCCTCACTCCCTCTGTTGTCCTTCTGCTTGCTCCCAGTCCCTCCCTCACTCCCTCCGTTGTCCTTCTGCTTGCTCCCAGTCCCTCCCTCACTCCCTCTGTTGTCCTTCTGCTTGCTCCCAGTCCCCCCTCACTCCCTCTGTTGTCCTTCTGCTTTCTCCCAGTCCCCCCCTCACTCCCTCTGTTGTCCTTCTGCTTGCTCCCAGTCCCTCCCTCACTCCCTCTGTTGTCCTTCTGCTTGCTCCCAGTCCCTCCCTCACTCCCTCTGTTGTCCTTCTGCTTGCTCCCAGTCCCTCCCTCACTCCCTCTGTTGTCCTTCTGCTTGCCCCCAGTCCCCCCCTCACTCCCTCCGTCATCCTTCTGCCTGCTCCCAGCCTCCCTCACTCCCTCTGTTGTCCTTCTGCTTGCCCCCAGTCCCTCCCTCACTCCCTCTGTTGTCCGTCTTTGTCCCAGTCCCTCCCTCACTCCCTCCGTTGTCCTTCTGCTTGCTCCCAGTCCCCCCTCACTCCCTCTGTTGTCCTTCTGCTTGCTCCCAGTCCCCCCTCACTCCCTCTGTTGTCCTTCTGCTTGCTCCCAGTCCCTCCCTCACTCCCTCTGTTGTCCTTCTGCTTGCTCCCAGTCCCCCCTCACTCCCTCTGTTGTCCTTCTGCCTGCTCCCAGCCTCCCTCACTCCCTCTGTTGTCCTTCTGCTTGCTCCCAGTCCCCCCTCACTCCCTCCGTTGTCCTTCTGCTTGCTCCCAGTCCCTCCCTCACTCCCTCTGTTGTCCTTCTGCTTGCTCCCAGTCCCTCCCTCACTCCCTCTGTTGTCCTTCTGCTTGCTCCCACTCCCTCCCTCACTCCCTCTGTTGTCCTTCTGCTTGCTCCCAGTCCCTCCCTCACTCCCTCTGTTGTCCTTCTGCTTGCTCCCAGTCCCTCCCTCACTCCCTCTGTTGTCCTTCTGCTTGCTCCCAGTCCCCCCTCACTCCCTCTGTTGTCCTTCTGCTTGCTCCCAGTCCCCCCTCACTCCCTCTGTTGTCCTTCTGCTTGCCCCCAGTCCCCCCCTCACTCCCTCTGTTGTCCTTCTGCTTGATCCCAGTCCCCCTCACTCCCTCTGTTGTCCTTCTGCTTGCCCCCAGTCCCTCCCTCACTCCCTCTGTTGTCCTTCTGCTTGCCCCCAGTCCCTCCCTCACTCCCTCTGTTGTCCTTCTGCTTGCCCCCAGTCCCTCCCTCACTCCCTCTGTTGTCCTTCTGCTTGCTCCCAGTCCCTCCCTCACTCCCTCTGTTGTCCGTCTTTGTCCCAGCCCCTCCTCCAAGCCTCTGTTGTCCTTCTGCTTGCCCCCAGTCCCCCCTCACTCCCTCTGTTGTCCTTCTGCTTGCTCCCAGTCCCTCCCTCACTCCCTCTGTTGTCCTTCTGCTTGCTCCCAGTCCCTCCCTCACTCCCTCCGTTGTCCTTCTGCTTGCTCCCAGTCCCCCCTCACTCCCTCTGTTGTCCTTCTGCTTGCTCCCACTCCCTCCCTCACTCCCTCTGTTGTCCTTCTGCTTGCTCCCAGTCCCTCCCTCACTCCCTCTGTTGTCCTTCTGCTTGCTCCCAGTCCCCCTCACTCCCTCTGTTGTCCTTCTGCTTGCTCCCACTCCCTCCCTCACTCCCTCCGTTGTCCTTCTGCTTGCTCCCAGTCCCCCCTCACTCCCTCCGTTGTCCTTCTGCTTGCCCCCAGTCCCCCCTCACTCCCTCCGTTGTCCGTCTGCTTGCTCCCAGTCCCTCCCTCACTCCCTCTGTTGTCCTTCTGCTCGCCCCCAGTCCCTCCCTCACTCCCTCCGTTGTCCTTCTGCTTGCCCCCAGTCCCTCCCTCACTCCCTCCGTTGTCCTTCTGCTTGCTCCCAGTCCCTCCCTCACTCCCTCCGTTGTCCTTCTGCTTGCCCCCAGTCCCCACTCACTCCCTCTGTTGTCCTTCTGCTTGCTCCCAGTCCCCCCTCACTCCCTCTGTTGTCCTTCTGCTTGCTCCCAGTCCCTCCCTCACTCCCTCCGTTGTCCTTCTGCTTGTTCCCAGTCCCTCCCTCACTCCCTCTGTTGTCCTTCTGCTTGCTCCCAGTCCCCCCTCACTCCCTCTGTTGTCCTTCTGCTTGCTCCCAGTCCCCCCTCACTCCCTCTGTTGTCCTTCTGCTTGCTCCCAGTCCCTCCCTCACTCCCTCTGTTGTCCTTCTGCTTGCTCCCAGTCCCTCCCTCACTCCCTCTGTTGTCCTTCTGCTTGCTCCCAGTCCCTCCCTCACTCCCTCTGTTGTCCTTCTGCTTGCCCCCAGTCCCCCCTCACTCCCTCCGTCATCCTTCTGCCTGCTCCCAGCCTCCCTCACTCCCTCTGTTGTCCTTCTGCTTGCCCCCAGACCCTCCCTCACTCCCTCTGTTGTCCGTCTTTGTCCCAGTCCCTCCCTCACTCCCTCCGTTGTCCTTCTGCTTGCTCCCAGTCCCCCCCTCACTCCCTCTGTTGTCCTTCTGCTTGCTCCCAGTCCCTCCCTCACTCCCTCCGTTGTCCTTCTGCTTGCTCCCAGTCCCTCCCCCACTCCCTCTGTTGTCCTTCTGCTTGCTCCCAGTCCCCCCTCACTCCCTCTGTTGTCCTTCTGCTTGCTCCCAGTCCCCCCTCACTCCCTCTGTTGTCCTTCTGCTTGCCCCCAGTCCCCCCTCACTCCCTCTGTTGTCCTTCTGCTTGCTCCCAGTCCCCCCTCACTCCCTCTGTTGTCCTTCTGCTTGCCCCCAGTCCCTCCCTCACTCCCTCTGTTGTCCTTCTGCTTGCCTCCAGTCCCTCCCTCACTCCCTCTGTTGTCCTTCTGCTTGCTCCCAGTCCCCCCTCACTCCCTCTGTTGTCCTTCTGCTTGCCCCCAACCCCCTCCCATCGTCTGTCTCATGCCCCCAGCCCCTACATTACACCTGCCATTGTCTGTCTGCTTGCTCCCAGTCCCTCCCTCACTCCCTCTGTTGTCCGTCTTTGTCCTAGCCCCTCCCTCCAAGCCTCTGCTGTCCTTCTGCTTGCTCCCAGTCCCTCCCTCACTCCCTGCGTTGTCCTTCTGCTTGCTCCCAGTCCCCCCTCACTCCCTCTGTTGTCCTTCTGCTTGCTCCCACTCCCTCCCTCACTCCCTCTGTTGTCCTTCTGTTTGCTCCCAGTCCCTCCCTCACTCCCTCTGTTGTCCTTCTGCTTGCTCCCAGTCCCCCCCTCACTCCCTCTGTTATTGTTATTGTTATTGTTAGCCAAATTTATAAAGCGCGCAGCTGCCCCAGCAAAGAGGCGTCCCGGCGCTGCCAGCAACAGAGAGTAGCAGAGTCGAAGAAAGACTGGTAGGCAGCGGAGAGAGGGGAGGCGGCCTAAGGTTGTGGAAAGAGGAGGGTTTTAATAGCTTTCCTAAAAGCCAGTAAGTCATTAAGGCAGCGGATCTGAGGGGGCAGAGAATTCCATAGTTTAGCGGCCATATAGTGGAAGGAGCGTCCACCAGCCCGTACACGCTTCACCCGGGGGACAGTGACTAGATGCTGCGCCGAGGAACGCAATTCGCGCAAGGGTTTGTAGGGGGTTAGCATATTCGCAAGGAGGCAGGGTGAAGCAAGTTTCAGGATCTTAAAGGATAGGCAGAGTGCCTTAAATTGGATCCGTTTGGCCACCGGAAGCCAGTGAAGCCGCCGAACGGCGTCAGTGGCGGAACAGTGACGAGGGATCCCTAACAGGGCTCTAGCAGCCGCGTTCTGCACACGCTGTAGTCGCATTACCTCAGCCTGATTGGCTCCTAAGAGGAGCGAATTAGCGTAGTCCAATCTGGATAAAATGGCAGATTGGACGATCAGCTGACGGGTGAGCGGATTGAAAAACTTCAGCAGCGGCTTAAGACCCCGCAAGAGACCGAAGCAGGTGCCCGCGACTTTTTTTGTGTGTTCTTGGAAGCTAAGGGAGGAATCCATCCAGACCCCCAAGTTCTTAACCACCGACTTAGGGGTGGGGGTGTCTCCAAGCACACTAGGCCACCACTGCTCATTCCAGAGGTTCCTGTCTTTCCCTACCAACAATACCTCCGTTTTAGTGGCATTCAGCTGGAGGCAGTTAGAGTTCATCCATTCTGCCACGGCGGCCAGGCCACTCCTAAATCTGAGGGCGTCCAGCGGAGAGCCATCAGATAGGGCCACCACTAGCTGCGTATCGTCGGCATATGAGACCATAGTGAGGCCCATCTTCTTGGCCACCGTGGCGAGAGGCTGGACATATAGATTGAACAATACGGGGCTCAGAGCCGAACCCTGGGGTACCCCTTGCCCAATGGAGTGGGGCTGGGAGAGGAACGGGGGGGCTGACACGCGGAAGGATCTATCGCTCAGGAACGACTTAAGCCATTTGTGTGCAAGGCCTACTACTCCAGCAGCCTCCAGCCGTTGTAGCAGAATCTCATGTGAAATCGTGTCAAACGCGGCACTGAGGTCAAGTAAAATCAGAGCCGCAGAATGACCAGAGTCCAGGATGGTCCGTAGGTGACCAGTCACAGCCAACAGAGCTGTCTCTGTGCTGTGACCTGCACGAAAACCATTTTGTGAGGGGTCCAAAATATTATTAGTGTTGAGGAATTTAGTAAGGATATTGTTTACATGGGTCTCCGCAATCTTAGCCACCCACGGCAAGAGGGAGATAGGCCGGAAATTTTCCAGCCTTGCAGGGTCGAGCGAAGGTTTTTTAAGGATGGGGGAGACCCTAGCTTGTTTCCAGAGAGCGGGAACCACAGCAGTGGTAAATGAGGAGTTAATGATCTGGCACAGAGGAGTCAAAAAAAGGGATAGTGAATCTCTAAACTGAGCAGGTCTTAGAGGATCGGCCGGAGAGCCAGATTTAACTTTCTTACTCAAAAGAGTAAGCTCATCCTGTGAGATACTGGGGATGGCTGTTAGAGAATGCAAAGGGGAAGGTACGCAGCAAGAGGCCGCGGAGGACGGCTTTTGTGGAAAAGAACGGTAAATAGTATCCACCTTGTTAACAAAAAACAGCGCCAGGTCTTCACAATGTTGCTCAGAAATGGTCGCAGAGGCCTGGGGTTTATTTCTTCCTCTCAATTCTTTCAGAATTTTAAAAATACATTTAGACGGGTTAGGACTCAATTGTATTTCGTTGGCATAATAGGCAGCCCGGGCGATGCAGACATTTCTATGGTAGTTTTTAATCGCAGCCAGGTAGTTTTTTTTAGTAATAGTGTCGTAGTCTTTCCTCCACAAGCGCTCTAGTTTCTTACATGCTTTCCGCAGAGTGGCCAGTGTATCATTGTACCATGGGCTGGGGTCCGCAGAGCGGCCTTTCATCCATTTAGCTGGGATGATGGAGTCCAAACATTGGACAATCCAGTTGCAGAAATCACTGTAAGCCCCATCGGTATCATTCTGAGGTACTGGAAGATTCGCGGAGAGAAGCACATGGAAGTCCTCCAGCCTCAGTTTACGCCAAGGGCGCCTGAGGACGGGGGGATGTGAGTCCCTAACAAGAGGTTCAGGTGCCGGAAAGAGCATAGTTACCAAAGAATGGTCGGACCATCCCACAGGTTTAGGAGTCTCTACCATGGCAGATGGAATATTAGTAAAAATGGGGTCCAACAAGTGACCCGCTGAGTGAGTGGGGCCAGGGACCAGTTGATAAAGTTGGCAGGCTGCCAGGTCTGCCAGTGCGCAAGTAATTGCGGCGTCTTGCGTCTGGTCAAAGTGCATATTGAGATCCCCTAAGATGGTGAAATTGGCTGTGCCCATTGCAAAAGCATGGGTGGATTCTAGAAGGGCAGATCTAAAATACGTAGCTGGCCCCGGAGGGCGATATACTAATAGCCCAGAGATGGTCAAATGGGCACTGAGGGTGATACTGAATCGCGCACATTCACAGCCCTCCATGTCTTCTTTGACAAAATAGCAAGAGTAGCATGATTTAAAGATAACCGCAATCCCACCCCCTCGAGACTCACGGTTGACAGTAAGGATAGAGTATCCAGGAGGCAGTGCTAGGTTAGGTTCAGCTACCATGTCTACAGTAAGCCAGGTCTCCGTGATAAAAAACACATCCGGAGCTTCCTCAAGAATCAAATCATGAATATCAGGATAGTGTTTGGCCAAAGACCGCACATTCAGCAGGAGAATTCTCACTGATGGACTAGTCTGGAGAGGAAGAGATGAAGGAAGCAGTGGCCTACAGGAGACATACCTCAACTATGACAGCAGAAAGGCCCTTCCAAGGGACCCAACCGAGGCCCGCTGCAAACTTTACCTAGGGGATTAGCAGCCAATAACTCCGTTCTGGAATAGGTGTGGCGGCCCAAGATGCTTTGGCCAGCATTCCTGGCGAGAGGCGACGAACAGGCGCGGACGGGCGCAGACGGGCTTGCCTTAGGCGCGCCCGCTGCGCGCGTCCGCTGCGCGGTCGCCAACACATCTGTTCTAGTAGGTACCGGGCAAGGAAGACTCCTCCTTGGCCTTTCCCCCCCTCTGTTGTCCTTCTGCTTGCTCCCAGTCCCTCCCTCACTCCCTCTGTTGTCCTTCTGCTTGCTCCCAGTCCCTCCCTCACTCCCTCCGTTGTCCTTCTGCTTGCCCCCAGTCCCTCCCTCACTCCCTCCGTTGTCCTTCTGCTTGCCCCCAGTCCCCCCCTCACTCCCTCCGTTGTCCTTCTGCTTGCTCCCAGTCCCCCCCTCAATCCCTCTGTTGTCCTTCTGCTTGCTCCCACTCCCTCCCTCACTCCCTCTGTTGTCCTTCTGCTTGCTCCCAGTCCCTCCCTCATTCCCTCCGTTGTCCTTCTGCTTGCTCCCAGTCCCTCCCTCACTCCCTCTGTTGTCCTTCTGCTTGCTCCCAGTCCCCCCCTCACTCCCTCTGTTGTCCTTCTGCTTGCTCCCAGTCCCTCCCTCACTCCCTCTGTTGTCCTTCTGCTTGCTCCCAGTCCCTCCCTCACTCCCTCTGTTGTCCTTCTGCTTGCTCCCAGTCCCTCCCTCACTCCCTCTGTTGTCCTTCTGCTTGCTCCCACTCCCTCCCTCACTCCCTCTGTTGTCCTTCTGCTTGCTCCCACTCCCTCCCTCACTCCCTCTGTTATCCTTCTGCTTGCTCCCACTCCCTCCCTCACTCCCTCTGTTGTCCTTCTGCTTGCTCCCAGTCCCTCCCTCACTCCCTCTGTTGTCCTTTTGCTTGCTCCCAGTCCCCCCCTCACTCCCTCCGTTGTCCTTCTGCTTGCCCCCAGTCCCCCCCTCACTCCCTCCGTTGTCCTTCTGCTTGCTCCCAGTCCCCCCCTCACGCTGGAGTAAAGCTAGGGAAATGCGGCAAACCGGAGGGAGAAGTAACAGGCGAGTGAGCCCGGGACCTGCATGGAAATTGGAGGAGAAGTGGCGTCCGTCTCTCAAATGACTGCCGGATACGTGTTCTTTTGGGCCCTGCCCCCTGGCAGTACGGGGACCTATCTCCCTGGCCACACGCTTCTGGACAGGACTTCAAGACTTCACTGTCTCTCATCTTAGACGTCCCATTCACTTGCGCCCAGGATATCACTACCCTCCCGGCCCTGAAGAGTCACGGGATTACTCCCCATTGTGACGAAACACGTGTCGGCTGGTTCTTCCTTTTGCTTTGTTTCATCATTAAATAATCTTGATTCACACAACTGATGTCGATCTTGAATTGGGCAACTTTTGAGACTTTGCTTTGATTTATTATCCCAACTACGTGTGCACAGGATAGTGTTCAGGTCATCGACAATCAGTTTAAAAGATAAAGAATGGAAAATGTCTGGCAAAAAGATTTAGAAAAATGAACATTTATTACCATAAACATTGGGAAAATGGAGAAAAGATGCTTTAAGAATTATGATGAAAGTCAATGAAACTAAAGATGGCGTGAGTCTTTGGAAGTCAGCTGAAGTCTGAGGGCAGGTAGCCAAGTTCATAGAAATGTCCTCTTGCGGGTCCTTTCAGTGGAATTGCTACCCCAAATCCAGTTGAGACGTGGGGGAACCGCCTCGCTAGAATGAAATCTACAGTTGGTTAGTTATTGGAGCTCAGTCGGGTCCTGGGTGTTGTCTCGATGAACATCCATCAGGGTGTTTAATAGGTGAAGCTCCCAAGCTGCTTTCCACTACATGGTCTTGCACTAGGCCCTGCTCTCGTCAGCCACATCCTAGACAGTGTTATGTTTCGTATATAGGCCCTAATGTAGACCCGTTCATATATGCCATAATGTAGAAATACTCGTATATGCCCTATTATGGTCATACTCGTATATGCCCTATTATGGTCATACTCGTATATGCCCTATTATGGTCATACTCGTGTATGCCCTATTATGGTCATACTCGTACATGCCCTATTATAGTCATAGCTCCTAATATAGGCATGATCTCTCACCTACATTAGTTCCCTACAGTACACAACAAGCTCTGAGGGTTGAACGTTATCTAGTCTGTGGTTAGAACACTGCAAGGTCTTTCCAGAACACAGGCCTACAATGTACTCATAAATTATGCATGAGCATTCACTAGCTACATCTCCCGCATAATATGTATGTACAAAGTTCACCCCTGACGTCTTCCTCATGTCTAACAAAGACCAATACAAACCATACTGAGGGACGAGACACTTTAGGGTATAAATACACCACATCTTGCCATGGTAAGATAGAGGGAACCGAGACTTCCATGCTGACACACTGACCAGAGACGCTGAGGCTCCTACATGCAGTCGCTCCAGCTGACAGCGGTCTAACACAGCCCTTGCGGGGTGTCCAACTCGAGACCAGGATGGAGTCCCACACTCTCTCTATTCAGGTATAGGGGTTCGACTACATCCTAGAAGGATTCTTGGCTCTTAGGCTTTTACACCTACACATATGCTAGGTACACTCAGGTACATCTAGTTAGGCATCGTAGGAGTACGCGCACTTTTCATAATGCTTTTTATATTCATGTATGTATTCATGATTCTTGCAATATGGTACAACTGTACTACCCTTTCACTTTTATCGTACTGCTGATAATATTTCTCTGCTATTGTCTGCTGGTTGCTGCAGCACATATATTTTACACCAGAATAACAACTGTTCAATAAATACTTATTGAAACGTCCAGACTGTTTATTCTGTGTAACTCTCTGAGACAAACCGAATAAGTAAGCACGAGTGACTGAGCGAAAGGTAGTACATTGTTTCCACGATTCTGAGGAATTTGGGTTGTCATGATCTAAGGTTGCCAGAAACTAATCTCTCCCCGATAAGAGGGGATTCTAGTGGCACTGGGAGCTAGCTAATGCAAATCAGGCTAACATACATGGTGGGGGTGCACAGAGCCAGTCTAACACCAAGCCCACAGTTTATGTTATCCAAACGCGCAGGTCCTGCATGGGTACTATAGGAACTACACGACATGGCGCCGCCAACGTTGGTTGGGTACTTATTTAACAGTAAAATCTGAGTAGTTCAGTCGTGCTATTCTCAGAGAACCTACTCACAAAACACCAGAGACGTCTGGAGTGGGTGGGCACAAAATCCACCGCAGCTGAGTAGTACGAGAATACTATTTCTTGGCTGTTGGCTAATCAAGCTTGAAGGACATTTTAGTTCCTAAATTGTGCATAACACCTCAACTTCTTCCTCTAAAGATGCCTGATTCCGAGGCAGGGGACCAGAGAGTTGACCTCTTCCTTTTAGAAGGAGGAGAAGGAAGCTAAAAAACAAGTCAGGGAGATCCTAGATCAACTTGAATACCAGGGGGTGATAGAAAATTGCACTTCACCTATGAACAATCCTTTGTTTCCCGTATCAAAACCAGACAACACATATCGTCTAGTTTTAGATTACAGACATTTAAACACTTGCACAAAGACATTTGCAGTTCAAAATGCACACAGTGCCGCATTAATGAATAACATTGTGCGCAAAAAAATACAAAACAGCACTTGATATCTCAAATGGATTTTTCTGCCAAAATATAGCGCCTGAAAGCAGGTATCTGACCACATTCAGTGCGTTAGGGTCCCAACTGCAATTTTGTCGACTAGCCCAAGGGTATAAGAATAGCCCCGGGGTATTTTCAGCAAGAGAAACCGAGTTACTCCAAAATTTGGATGAAGAAGCATTATCCTATGTAGATGATATTTATCTGACGGACGATGACTTACCGAGGCACTTGACCAGGGTGAGCACCATTATTATGGGATTCGCCTCTGAGGGCTATAAATTTAATTTCAAAAATCAAAAATTGCCCATCTCAATGTCCTGTTTTTAGGGTATGAGCTGTCAAGTGAAGGAAAAAGCCTTGCAGCTAACTTTTTAGAAAAGTGTGCGCTGCTCCAACCTCCAAAATCATTAAAGAATTTACAATCAATTCTGGGATTCCTAAATTTTGGTCGAACATACATTTTGGATTACGCAGAAAGGGTAAAACCTTTCTACGACTTAATAAAACCTGACTTTTCAGTTAGACATTGGACACAGGAACATACAAACATCCTACGTTCACTACAGGAAGACATGATAGCTTCTAAACATTTACAGACACGCGTAAACGTACGCAACTTAGTGATCCGAGTAATAGCGGGTCAATGCGGGTACACTTATTTAACTTTCAATGAAGGCGAAACGGTACCAATCGCATACAAATCACACCTGTACACAAACGCAGAGATGCGTTTTACTTCAACAGAAAAAATCCTGACAGCAGTGCAGACCGCTTTAGCAAGAGAAAGAGCTCTGGCTCAGGGAAAACGCATAATAGTCGTGACCCCAGTACGAGCCTTAGAGGCTGTTACAAAGGCTAGCATTCCAAATGCGAAAGCCTTACATCCCATATGGATACAATGGGCTAATTCTCTTACTGCAACGGATGTTGAATACAGATTTGATCCAAGTTTAAAAACACAAGCATGTCTGCAATACGAACAAGAATATCCTCTACCAAATGCGATTTTGCCTCTAGATCAGTATGAATACATTATTTACACTGACGGATCTGCTCAACCGGCCATAGGGAGTAAGCAAGCTTACAGCGCAGCGTGTGCAATCGTTAAAGGTCGCATGCGCGATGGAAAGTTCCATCCAAGTTGCACTAAAACGCAATCTCCAGGCGACTGCACGGCTCAGTTGGCAGAATTAAAAGCACTGATACTGGCACTTGTAAACACGGAACACGAATTCCCCACACTAATTGTGTGTGATTCCTTTTACTATGTACAGTCGTACAATGAATATCTACATCATTGGGAACAAAACGGGTTTAAAGACGCAAAAGGTGGCACAATTAAGCATAAAATGCTATGGGAACAGGTAGTGGAGTTGAGAAACGAACTACCAAGGGCTCACGTGATACATACACTGAGTCATCAGCGTGATGGCGTTCACGTTGAAGGGAATTCATTGGCTGATGAAGCCGCAAAGGGGGCTGTACGCACAGCCGCCGTAGCTGCAGTTACTCGTTCAAAAACGAGAATAGACGGCAAGATTATGGTAGCTGTCAATGCTTCACGCAAAGGCAGCACAGCAGTACCTAAGAAATTTCCACTCAAGTACTCCTACAAGTTAGATGCACAAAACATTCCATATGCTCAGATTCCTGGAGTGGGGGATAGAGTAATACCAAATATGGATCGTATGCAGAGCTTAATTCTAGCGGCACACGAGGGTTTAGGTTCTGCGCATACAGGCGTTACAGCGACTATTTCTTTATTGAAACAGCGCTACTGGTGGCCAGGGTTAACAAAGCAGACCAAAGACTACGTCTTAAAGTGCGACATCTGCCAGCAGATGAAAGGCTCCACCGTAACACGCCCAGCACAGACACCATTGCTAAAATCAGACAAACCACTCGCATGTGTGTATTTGGACCACTGCGGACCCCTACAATCTGATTGGGGTCAAGAAATATATCATGGTTGCAGTGGATTCCTGCTCTAGATTCCTATGGGTTTGGCCTCAGCGCTGTGCTGATGCTCGAACTGTTATAAAAGATTTGCGAGTCTTTATCGGCACATACTCAGTTGGCACGTTACATTCTGACCGTGGCCCGGCGTTTAGCTCTCGGGCTTACAAAGAGGCCATGGAAGGAATGGGCGTAGCATTGTGGTACTCCTCTCCATACCATCCTGAGGGAAATTCTGTTGTGGGGAAGAAAAACTGGGACTTAAAGCAATCTTTAACAGCTAGGGTATTAGACAAAGGCGGTAGATGGGTCGATCACCTTTATGGGGTCCAACGAGAAATTAACAATCAGCCAAGAAGCTCTCTAGGGGGTGTCACTCCTTACGAGGTCCTATTTAGGACAAGAATGTGGGTACCTGATCTTGATTGTGAAGGCACAGTGGCGGATGAAAAACCATTTGATATCCATGATCGTTTGGCTGTTTTACAGGATCTAAATGAATCCAGGACACAACAAAGCAACGTCCACTTAAAACAGACCGCCACTGAGGAAGTCAAGGCAGTAACAGCAAGACCTGTCTGGATCCCAAAAGTCGGGGATCTGGTCAGAGAGAAGATTGCTGACAAAAAAGAATTTGGGCCATCCTACAGAAAGCCTGTACTGGTCCTAGCAATCCAAGGCACAAGAACTGTACTTCTGCCGCCTCTTGCCGGGAAAAAGGAGAAAAGATTTGTCTCAATTGACTTAATCAAACCACACTATGTGGCCGATACTAAACAGTAGGCCTCGTGGACTCCACAGTAGCAGACACCCTCCTCTCGCTACAATCCAAGAAGTTCAAACAGAAAGACTCATCACGTTTGAAGAGCCACCTGTACGGAATGAAGGACTAAGCAACAATGCTATGGAACTCGTTCCACTTCAACAAGAAGAAACTCAACTTAACAACCAAGTTGCATTAAGACCGACTACAGACATCTACGTCAACATTCCTCGTCAAGAGCAAAATCCAATTTCAACAAATCCCGATGCAATTCCAACAATCGAACTGCTTCTGGCTATTTCATGAACTTTGATACGTTTTCACTGGATCCAAGCGAGCCGGAAACGACGCCAGCCAAAAAATCACTCAAACAGAAACTCACTGACTTTTTGAACTTTTTTAGAAAGACTTACCTGGTGTCACCTTGGATTGAACTATGGTATATCACTGGGATTTTATTTTTTATTTTCTGGCTAGGTTTAATAATAACTTTTAGTATGCTTATTAATGGACGATATCTCCAGCAGAGCTCGACAGCCCAAAGAGTCAATTTGATTTTAAAACCACACCAGTTTTCACATCGTGAACCAAGAGACTTGTCTTCAGTGAACATCACAGCAGTTCCTATACCGGACGGTATAGTATGGGACAAGATTGATTATGATATATTCGGTCCGACTGAACTTTTAAAGCTTAAACATGTATTTAAAATTTCTTTAAGTGATATCATTACCTCCAGTACATTTTCTGATGATTGGGACACTGAAACTGTAAATAATTTAATGTCTGATTTAGAAAAAACTGCAGCATTTCCGAACAATGAAATGTTAGAAGGTACTTCAGACTATGATACATTGTACTGTTACCAACATTATGGTCATCATTTCTTGCACAAATCTATAACACCTAGAAATGTATTTGAATACCACCAGTGGGAACACTGCCCTACTCCTCCAAAAGGTAGTTCGCAAACTTTTGCACAGAAATTCACATACTTTTCAGGGTTTAATACATCTGACCCGAAGTCATTTTATTACTAAGTGGCAACAACATCAGCACAGAAAATTATGTTGACTAACACCAAACAGATTTACTCTGCTTCCTTTATGGCCCAGTTGTCTACACAGGGTTTTGACCTATGGAAGGACACTATAGATTTAAAATCAATCTGGTATTCGAAGGACTGGCAGGTCCAGGGAACAGAAGCGCTTTTTAGAGCATGCCTCATTCCACAGCAGATAATATTTCTAAATGACACTGTGCAACAGACATCCTGTCTTGGACTAGCCAAGAACAAGGAAATGAACACACCGGGGTTTCCAGCACCATCACAGATGGGTGGGGGGCAGAATTCAACTACACATGGGGTAGGATTAGATGACATTCTCCAGTACAACAGGTCAGATCCCAATTGGACAGAATGGCTGATTTAGCCCATTGACACAAACACATGTCAACAGAGATTCCTAGGTATAACCGAAGGGTTTAGTATCAGTAGGCCAGATACACGCTATGTACAAAGAGAACACCCAGGGGTACTGACATCCTACAGTGTTGGGAAGTTGTGCCTTGATTGGAACTTCAAAAGAGACTCCAGCGCATCCAGAACGCCTCCGCACGACTCATCCTGGACATCCCCCGACACAGCCACATCACCGTACACCTGAAAGACCTGCACTGGCTCCCCGTCAGCAAGAGAATCACGTTCAGACTCCTCACCCACGCACACAAGGCCCTCCACGACCTGGGCCCAAAGTACCTCAACGACCGCATGTCCTTCTACACGCCCACACGCCAGCTACGATCAACCAGCCACGCCCTCGCCACCGTACCACGCATCCGCAGAACCACCGCCGGAGGAAGATCCTTCTCCTACCTGGCGGCCAAGACCTGGAACTCCCTCCCCACTCACCTTCGGCGAACCCAGGACCATCTCGCCTTCAGGAAGCAGCTCAAGACCTGGCTGTTCGAGCAGTAACTTACCCCCTCCCCCAGCGCCTTGAGACCCTCCCGGGTGAGTAGCGCGCTCTATAAATGCCGTGATTGATTGATTGATTGATTGCTAGAAACCTCAACACACACAGGAGTAAAACATCATTTGACCTTACTCACACCTGATGTGGACCTTAGGGATTTCTTGTCAGGCCCAAGGAAAACACGTCAGAAACGTTTCATATATGCTGGCATTGATGCCTACTATAATGAAAACTGGAAAATATCCCAACAGGAGGCCGCAGAAAGAATACGGGAAATAGACCGTATTAACCTAGAGAAGGCATTAGCTGTAGTGGATAATGGGTTAACAACTTTGACCTCCAGGATTTACTCCTTAGGCAACATTGTGTCTTCGGCAATCGACATATTAGAACAAGATCTGGCCTTGTTACAACACGGGCAATCTCAGCTACGTTCTATTATGATGCTAAGCTGGACACTGCAATCTTTGCGTGCAGGCTATGTGCCATGGCGTTTTATAAACACCACGTCTCTGTTTTCAGAATACAATCTAACTGATAAACAGACAGAAATGGCACAAAGGGGAGCTGAATATACTATGCTGCGTTTTGAGAAACTGGAAAGGTTACCATTCATTGTAGCCGAATTACCATCAACTGAATAGCTAATTCATGGCCAAATAACTCTGCCGGTCACTATGCTTCAGTTTCAATATTGCCTTGTGCAAAGGCAGGCAGGCAAATATGAAAAAATGGGTAAGGGATACATCAAGGAAACTTGGGAGTTACCATATAGATATCGATGCCGGAGTCGGGATCAGGAAGTGTATCTGAGTGGTACAAACTGCAAGAATGCTTTAAGCGGTTCTCTCATGTGTCAGGATATTTCTCTACATGGAGCAAGTAGTGGTTCGGTAGCGAACTTATCATGTCACATGTCAGGGACCCCAGCGGCCATGATCACGCCGGTTTTCCAGCTGCTCTCGAATGGGAGTTACTTAATGCTAAATGATCAAGGTTGCTGTGGGATGCTTCCGGGCATCGCCTATCTGGTCACCGTTAACTCCAGGGTTACTTGTTGTATGCAAGTATTGTTTCCACCACTGAACACAGTCAGGGAGGCGCCGTTATGGCCTTCGTTGAATGTTTCCTTTATACAATTTGATACTTTGAGCAGACTGAAAGCCATGCTTTTACAGCAACCCGTGCCCTTAACCTCCGCTCGAGAAATCTTTGAACTTCAAGTTGCAAGGACCTCGACTGAGATACAAGCGCTTATACGTACAAACTGCCCCTTTCATTTCGCAGAAATGGTGGGTCGTATCTTTAACATGTGTGATACGAGCGGTTTTGTACACCTATTTAAGACCATAGGGTCAGGACTATTAAGCACCTTTCAGACAGTCCTCGGAGTAATCCCAAATTTTATACACTCTGTCCTGGGAAGCGTCTTTGGAGGTCTCCCGCTTATCCTGTTCCTAATTGCAGGAGTCCTGATTGTAATCTTACTGCTACGCAATGGACGGCCCAATTTCCGAGGAAATGGCGAACGTACTCATGGAGCGGAAGTACCGTGAACGCATGGTGCAGCTTCTGGGCATACCTTGCCTAAGAGAACTGAACGCCTCTTGGTTTCTATCATTTAGACCAGTCTGGGTGGACTGAATCTTACCTGTTCTTCGATGCCTGTTCTGCGGAGAAGAATGTACTTTGGATCTCTGTCTAACGTTTCCATTGGATACGCCACTGGACCTAGATGCTATGCTGGACCCCCTAAAGGCCCATGCTCTGCGTCTTCCAATTCTGATGAATGCATTCCTTGAGAATCCACAGGTGCCGTTTGCTCCTGCTGGGTTAGGTGGCTCCTCCACAGGCACCGAGGTAACAACTGCCGCACAAGCTGCCGCAGCACCGACTGTTGGTAGTGCTGAATTCCATCTATGTGCGATTGACGTTCTCTGTGAGGCGTTGGATTTGTCGTCTGCAGTAGCTAACACCGATAATGCTGTATCTCCCAGCCAGAACACTTAATCTTGAATTGGCTCATCGCGTCCTGGGAAAGAATTCGGCTTCTCCACTTCGTTTCATAAATAAACGAACAAAATTTGGAACATTTCCTAAATTGACACTTTCGCTTGGAAAAGCATGGCCTTCTTCAGCTTATGGTGATGCAACTTTTATAAATGGGACAGAATTGGCTTTTTCAAGTGGTAACTAAGAAGTAATTTTTAACATTTTTTTTAGAAAGTCCTTTTAACCCCTTCGCCGCGGCGGTAATTCCGCTGGGGGGGTGGGGGGTGAGCGCGGCGCCGCCATGCTTGTGACGGAACCACGCCGTCATGAGCCACGGGCGGCGTGTGCTCATGACGGCGTGGTTCCGTCACGGCCCCGCCCGCTCATTAATTCACCCGCACAGGCGGGGAATTAATGCCACGTGGGCGGAGCGGCAGCCGCATGACGGAACCATGCCGTCATGAGCACACGGCACCCGTGGCTCATGACGGCGTGGTTCCGTCATAAGCACGGAACGGGTTAAAATCCATGTTTTAGTCGTTTTTAAGTGAATATTTTTAAATTTAAGTATGATCATTGTCATCCAATTCGGAAGTGGAGTGGGTGTTATGTTTCGTATATAGGCCCTAATGTAGACCCATTCATATATGCCATAATGTAGAAATACTCGTATATGCCCTATTATGGTCATACTCGTATATGCCCTATTATGGTCATACTCGTATATTCCCTATTATGGTCATACTCGTATATGCCCTATTATGGTCATACTCGTACATGCCCTATTATAGTCATGGCTCCTAATATAGGCATGATCTCTCACCTACATTAGTTCCCTACAGTACACAACGAGCTCTGAGGGTTGAACGTTATCTAGTCTGTGGTTAGAACACTGCAAGGTCTTTCCAGAACACAGGCCTACAATGTACTCATAAATTATGCATGAGCATTCACCAGCTACATCTCCCGCATAATATGTATGTACAAAGTTCACCCCTGACGTCTTCCTCATGTCTAACAAAGACCAATACAAACCATACTGAGGGACGAGACACTTTAGGGTATAAATACACCACATCTTGCCATGGTAAGTTAGAGGGAACCGAGACTTCCATGCTGACACACTGACCAGAGACGCTGAGGCTCCTGCATGCAGTCGCTCCAGCTGACAGCGGTCTAACACAGCCCTTGCAGGGTGTCCAACTCGAGACCAGGACGGAGTCCCACACTCTCTCTATTCAGGTATGGGGGTTCGACTAAATCCTAGAAGGATTCTTGGCTCTTAGGCTTTTAGACCTACACATATGCTAGGTACACTCAGGTACATCTAGTTAGGCATCGTAGGAGTACGCGCACTTTTCATAATGCTTTTTATATTCATGTATGTATTGATGATTCTTGCAATATGGTAGAACTGTTCTATCCCTTTGCATTTATCATACTGCTGATAATATATCTCTGCTATTGTATGCTGGTTTCTGCAGCACATATATTTTACACCAGAATAACAACTGTTCAATAAATACTTATTGAAACGCCCAGACTGCTTATTCTGTGTAACTCTCGGAGACAAACCGAATAAGTAAGCACGAGTGACTGAGCGAAAGGTAGTACATTGTTTCCATGATTCTGAGGAATTTGGGTTGTCATGATCTAAGGTTGCCAGAAACTAATCTCTCCCCGATAAGAGGAGATTCTAGTGGCACTGTGAGCTAGCTAGTGCAAATCTGGCTAACGTACACGGTGGGGGTGCACAGAATCAGTCTAACACCAAGCCCACAGTTTGTTATCCAAACGCGCAGGTCCTGCATGGGTACTATAGGAACTACACGACAACAGCCTCGTCGTACATTATGTCCGTTCTCTGTAGACGTGTACTTGTCAGTGTGATCTTGCACAATAGCTGTTTCCTTCAGCCATATCATAGACCTTGTGGTCATTCACTAGGTCTGCTTGCTGTAGCCGTCTCCGAGGCAGCATCTCCTAGCTAGCAAGACCTCAGAGACTAAGTGTACTCTCTGCAGCTGAATCTTATACGGTGTGGTCTTACACTAGGGCTGCTCTCCTAAGCCATCTCCTAGACTACGTTGTCTTTCTTTGGCCCCCCCTCTGCACCTGTCTCCTAGATAGTGTGGTTATAAATTAGGTTTGCTCTCCTTAACTATCTCCTAGACAGCTTGAACTTATGTTAGGTCTGTTCTCTGTAGCCGTCTCCTAGACAGCCTGGTTGTGCACCAACTTCTCTTTCAAACTATTTCCTTGTCTGGGTCCGCTCTCAGCTGCTGTCTCATAGACTTTGTGGCCGCTCACCAGGTCAACTCTTTAGAGGCGTCTCCTAGACAGCATAGTCTTACAGTACGTCCGCTCTCTTCAGCCTTCTCCTAGGCTGCATGGTCGTATACTAGGACTGCTCACCAGTCGTCTCCTGGACAGCGTAGTCTTACAGTAGTTTCACTCTCTTCAGCCGTCTCCTAGGCAGCGTGGTTGTAGTGGCACTTCAGCCGTCTCCTAGGCAGCGTGGTTGTAGTGGCACTTCAGCCATCTCCTAGGCAATGGAGTCTGCTCAGCATTCGTTTCATAGACCTCGTAGCCTTACAGTAGGTCCTCTTTTTTTAGCCGTCTCCTAGGCAGCGTGGTCGTAGACTAGGTCCTCTCACCAGTTGTCTCCTAGACAGCATTGTTATAGGCTACGTCTGCTCACCATTTGTCTCCTAGGCAGTGCGGTCGTAGACTAGGTCCCCTCTCTTTAGCCGTCTCCTAGGCAGCGTGGTCGTAGACTAGGTCCGTTCTCTTTAGTGGTCTCCTAGGCAGCGCGGTCGTAGACTAGGTCCACTCTTTTTATCCGTCTCCCAGGCAGCGTGGTCATAGAGTAGGTCCGCTGTCTTTAGTGGTCTCCTAGGCAGCGTGGTCGTAGACTAGGTCCACTCTTTTTATCCGTCTCCTAGGCAGCGTGGTCGTAGACTAGGTCCGCTCTCTTTACTCCTCTCCTAGGCAGCGCGGTCGTAGACTAGGTCTGCTCTCTTTAGCCATCTCCTAGGTAGCGAGGTCATAGACAAGGTCCGCTCACCAGTTGTCTCCTAGACAGCGTGGTTGTAGACTAGGTCCACTCTTTTTATCTGTCTCCTAGGCGGCGCAGTCGTAGACTAGGTCCGCTCTCTAGTTGTCTCCTAGACAGCGTGGTTGTAAACTAGGTCCACTCTCTTTAGCCATCTCTTAGACAGCGCAGTCATAGACTAGGTCCACTCTCTTTAGCCATCTCCTGGGCAGCGCGGTCATAGACTAGGTCCACTCTCTTTAGCCGTCTCCTAGGCAGCGAGGTCGTAGACTAGGTCCCCTCTCTTTAGCCATCTCCTAGACAGCGAGCTCATAGACTAGGTCCTCTCTCTTTAGCCGCCTCCTAGGTAGCGCGGTCGTAGACTCGCTTCACTCTCTTTAGCCATCTCCTAGACAGCGTGGTCATAGACTAGGTCCGCTCGCCAGTTGTCTCCTAGGCAGCGCGGTCGTAGACTAGGTCCGCTTATCAGTTGTCTCCTAGACAGTGTGGTCGAAGACTAGGTCCACTCTCTTTAGCCGTCTCCAGGAGAGCGTGGTTGTAGACTATGTGTGCTCACCAGTTGTCTCCTAGGCAGCGAGGTCATAGACTAGGTCCGCTCTCTTTAGCCGCCTCCTAGGTAGCGCGGTCGTAGACTCGCTTCACTCTCTTTAGCCGTCTCCTAGGCAGCGCGGTCATAGACTAGGTCTGCTCACCATTTGTCTCCTAGGCAGCGCGGTCGTAGACTAGGTCCGCTCACCAGTTGTCTCCTAGACAGCATGGTTGAATCCTACATATGCTCACCATCTGTCTCTTAGGCAGCGTGGTCGTAGACTAGGTCCACTCTCTTTAGCCGTCTCCTAAGCAGCGCAAACGTAGACTAGGTCCACTCTCTTTAGCTGTCTCCTAGGCAGCGTGGTCGTAGACTAGGTCTGCTCACCAGTTGTCTCCTAGGCAGCGCGGTCGTAGACTAGCTCCACTCTCTTTAGCCGTCTCCTAGGCAGCGAGGTCGTAGACTAGGTCTGCTCTCTGTAGCCATCTCCTAGGCAGCGAGGTCGTAGACTAGGTCAACTCTCTTTAGCTGTCTCGTAGGCAGCTTGGTCGTGGACTAGGTCCGCTCACCAGTGGTCTCCTAGGCAGCGTGTACGTAGACTAGGTCCACTCTCTTTAGCCATCTCCTAGGCAGCAAGTCGTAGACTAGGTCAACTCTCTTTAGCTGTCTCGTAGGCAGCTTGGTCGTGGACTAGGTCCGCTCACCAGTGGTCTCCTAGGCAGTGAGGTCATAGACTAGGTCCACTCTCTTTAGCCGTCTTCTAGGTAACGAGGTCGTAGACTAGGTCCGCTCTCTTTAGGCGGCGTGGTCTTAGACTAGGTCCGCTCCCCAGTTGTCTCGTAGACAGCGTGGTCTTAGACTAGGTCCACTCTCTTTAGCCGTCTCCTAGGCAGCGCGGTCGTAGACTAGATTCACTCTCTTTAGCCATCTCCTAGGCAGCGAGGTTGTAGACTAGGTCTGCTCACCAGTCATTTCCTGGGCAGCTTTGACTTACGCTAGGTTCACTCTCCTAGACAGAGTGGTCCTTCACTAGGTTTGCTCCCCAGTTGTCTCCTAGACAGCGTGGTCTTAGACTAGGTCCACTCTCTTTAGCCGTCTCCTAGGCAGCGCGCTCGTAGACTAGATTCACTCTCTTTAGCCATCTCCTAGGCAGCGAGGTTGTAGACTAGGTCCGCTCACCAGTGGTCTCCTAGACAGCGTGGTCTTAGACTAGGTCCACTCTCTTTAGCCGTCTCCTAGGCAGCACGCTCATAGACTAGATTCACTCTCTTTAGCCATCTCCTAGGCAGCGAGGTTGTAGACTAGGTCCGCTCACCAGTGGTCTCCTAAGCAGTGAGGTCATAGACTAGGTCCACTCTCTTTAGCCGTCTTCTAGGTAACGAGGTCGTAGACTAGTTCCGCTCTCTTTAGGCGGCGTGGTCTTAGACTAGGTCTGCTCCCCAGTTGTCTCCTAGACAGCGTGGTCTTAGACTAGGTCCACTCTCTTTAGCCGTCTCCTAGGCAGCGCAGTCTTAGACTAGATTCACTCTCTTTAGCCATCTCCTAGGCAGCGAGGTTGTAGACTAGGTCTGCTCACCAGTCATTTCCTGGGCAGCTTTGACTTACGCTAGGTTCACTCTCCTAGACAGAGTGGTCCTTCACTAGGTTTGCTTCCCGCAGAAGTCTCCTACAAAACACAGACATGCATTTGGGTGAGTGCCGTTGACAAATGATTGTGGGTAAACCCCTGATTAGTTAAGGATAGGTATGTCCCACACACGGGGGCCGTATGGATGCCAAGTTTATCAGGATAATCCTCGACTACGTGCTACTCGCATATAGGTGCACCGTATGTTAATGCATCCTTTGTGACTCTCCTGCAAGCCTGACCTGGAACCGGTCCTGAGAAGCCTCCAATGGACAACCAGGGCTTAAAGTTTAAAGAAATATCTTTGTTTTGGTGGCTTTTGGAGGGGTTTTACATTACCTCACATAAAGAGACCACCCCTCCACCCAGAATGAACAGCCTTAGGAGACACACCTGCATGCACACTCACACATACACACACGGTGGCACATATACACACACACACACAAAGGCACATATTCCCACAGGCACGCACACATGCACAGACAAAAGCACAAACACATCCATGCATGCACACACACAGAGACGTATGCACATGTACATGCAAATGTACACAAACTTTCTCACACATTCGAATGCAAGTACTCGCACACATGCACACTGACTCTCCACTCCCCTGTTATGCTTCCATGTGCTCTCTCTTCATACTCCTGACTCTACCTTGTCTTCTTTCCACTCTTCTATATTCCACATTCTTTCTATATTTCGCCTTCCATGGATTTTCTGCTAGTTGATTTCATTTTGATCTTTTCCAAGATTATTGGATATTTCTCCTCTCAGGACCTCCCATCGCCAGGGGTCTTGTCTGAGTGTCCCTCTCTTTCTTCCAGAGCAGTTGCAGGAGCTGGAGCGAGCCTTCCAGGAGGACCACTACCCGGACGGTGAGAAACGCAAGGACATTGCAAGCGCTATTGGCGTCACTCCTCAGAGGATCATGGTGAGCAGGCAGCGGCAGGCGATGTGTTATCGTTCATGTCTACAGAAGAACCTTAGTCGATGTTGTTTCCTTGCCTTTAGATGTTGTTTGGGTCTCCACTATCACAACTGCTGGTTCAGGGTCTGGATCATGGCGAGCAGGCAGTGGCAGGCGATGGGTTATCATTCATGTCTACAGGAGAAGCTTAGTTGATGTTGTATCCTTGCCTATAGATGTTGTTTGGGTCTCCAATATCACGACTGCTGGTAAGGGTCTGGATCGCGGTGAGCAGGCAGCGGCAGATGGTCGGTTATCGTTCATGTCTACAGAGAACCTTACTCGATGTTGTTTCCTTGCCTTTAGATGTTGTGTGGGTCTCCACTATCACAAATGCTGGTCAGGGTCTGCATCATGGTGAGCAGGCAGTGGCAGGCGATGGGTTATCATTTATGTCTACAGGAGAACCTTATTCGATGTTGTATCCTTGCCTTTAGATGTTGTTTGGGTCTCCAGTATAACGACTGCTGGTTCAGGGTCTGGATCATGGTGAGCAGGCAGCGACAGATGGTGGGTTATCGTTCATGTCTATAGGAGAACCCTAGTCAATGTTGCATCCTTGCCTATAGATGTTGTTTGGGTCTCCACTATCACAACTGCTGGTCAGATTCTGGATCATGGTGAGCAGGCAGCGGCAGATGGTGGGTTATCATTCATGTCTACAGGAGTACCTTAGTTGATGTCATAGCCTTGCCTTTAATGTTGTTTGGGTCTCCACTATAACGACTGCTGGTCAGGGTCTGTATCGCGTGAACAGGCAGCGGCAGATGGTGGGTTATCATTTATGTCTACAGGAGAAGCTTAGTCGATGTCGAATCTTTACCTTTAGATGTTGTTTGGGTCTCCACTATCACAACTGCCGGTCAGTGTCTGGGTCCCCTCGGTGAAGATAAAGAGGGGGTGCAACCTCCTGTGACCGGTATCCGCCTCTGCAAGAGAATCTTCACTTGGCCGGAAGTTCCGTCAACAGCCGTAAGGTCAATCCTGGTTCTTCCGAAGATGAGGGATGTTGTCATGAAGCAGCACGACAGCAATATAGGCTAGGGTAGACAAGGAAAGTCCTCTTTTTTTTTTTAAAGACACAGAGGCGAATATTATGCAGTCTCCAATTGCACTACTTCATTCCCAGGAGCCAAATGAACAAAGAATAAGCAGAGCTACATTTCACATAACTCCTGTGTCCTTGGACAGGCTGATGTAACCCATCCAATCTACCCTTTATCTATATTAGTGTCACAGCCCCTAATGTGAGGACTGCAAGCAGTCTGCCCTCTGCCCTCAGTAGCCTAGTATCACTGTACAGCGAGCAAAAACCAGCGCAGAACATCAGACTTTAAGGGAGCAGAGAAGAGGGAGGAAGGCTGGAGTCTTCTCTGATGGAGAGCTGTAACACAGATAGTCATTGTTAAACATATGTCGACGCAATGGTTAAAAACAGAGTTTCTCACTATTTATCCGTATCTCACACCACCCTAAAACCGAGGAAAGGTGGAGCCCCAGGAGGTGTGCACCAGAGGGTGTGAATTCCAGGTAGAGACTTCATCGGTGTTTCACAAGGAAGCAGAACTGCAAATCAATGGTAGGTTCAATCCGTGGAGAGGGACCCCAAGGGAATGACAAAAATAAAAAAGGTGCAATGATGGGAGCCTGGGGCTTAATCTGAGCCGCAGAAAAACCACCAATGCGCTCAGTTGCCAGGAAAATCTGTCAGGGAAAGACGTGAAGCCCTGGCTGACATCGAAGCTACTTTGCCGCTCTTAAGGCGGAGGAGGAATAAACCCATGCTTGGGATACTCTTGAAATGGCTTGTCTCAATTCCTCAGACTAGTAGCGGTGGCCATTTGGCTTTGGGAAGGACACCGTGTTTTCCACCGGTCTTGTCTCTTGCCTCCCAACCACGAGGAGTTTCATGGATGTCGCCGCCACCAGCTCCCACTCCATTGACCATGCCACTGCGTCCTACTCCCACCAGACCACATCTTCGCTTGCCTTGTGTTAGGATGTGGGATCTGAGCCAGATTTCAGATGAGTCCTGAAAACTATGTAATCCGGATCCACTTGCATCCTCTTTTCTTGATGCAAAAAGCAGATCAAAGACCATGTAGAAAGTGAAAGTGCATCACTAATAACACAAGAACCAAAAGGAGTCAATTAATTTAACAACTTCATTTTCATCTGTCCCGGATGACTGCATTGTCCCTCAGTAAACCCTCTCTCTGTAAATGTGTCACGTCATCGATTGTGGACTTCTTGAGAAGTGTGTGATGTGGAAACTGGGTTAGAAAAAGTGGAAAAAATAAACTTATTCGTGAATTTACAAAAGTTATGAGTGAGGAAGATAACAATGCAAGTGATGAAATGTAGCCTCTGTCTTTAATAAAACCAGGACTTCCCTTTGCTACCATAGCTCGGAAGCTCTGCCTTTATGGCAAGACCAGAGGCTCTGATGTGTTTGTTTAATTCCCATTAGGAACCAGGGGCGAGCCAACAGTTGGCAATCAAGCGTCCTGAATGTTGACACTCTAGACCAGTCAGCAGATTTAGGGCTGTCCTCTGACCTCGCTCCATCCCTAAAGGCTTTAGTCGCCATTGAACCGCTCATGAAATGAGCACTGAATGCATCTGTGTCCATCCCTACTAGGATCATATCCCGCACGAGCCAACGGCTACAAGAAAAGAAGAAACCAGAGCAAAAACCAGAAGAAGAAACCAGAGCAAAAAACAGAAGAAGAAACCAGGGCAAAAACAGAAGAAGAAACCAGAGCAAAAACCAGAAGAAGAAACCAGAGCAAAAACCAGAAGAAGAAACCAGAAGAAGAAACCAGAGCAAAAACCAGAAGAAGAAACCAGGGCAAAAACCAAAAGAAGAAACAAGGGCAAAAAACAGAAGAAGAAACCAGGGCAAAAACCAAAAGAAGAAACCAGGGCAAAAACCAAAAGAAGAACCCAGAGCAAAAACAGAAGAAGAAACCAGAGCAAAAACCAGAAGAAGAAACCAGGGCAAAAACCAGAAGAAGAAACCAGGGCAAAAACCAGAAGAAGAAACCAGAAGAAGAAACCAGAGCAAAAACCAGAAGAAGAAACCAGGGCAAAAACCGGAAGAAGAAACCAGGGCAAAAACCGGAAGAAGAAACCAGGGCAAAAACCAGAAGAAGAAACCAGGGCAAAAACCAGAAGAAGAAACCAGGGCAAAAACCAGAAGAAGAAACCAGAGCAAAAACATGTCTTAAAGGATATCAAAGACTGAGGAGAAGATGTTCTTAGATCTGTATCTTAAATTCGTATGTTTTTAAGATATCATAAAACACAGTTTTATATGAGAACGAAAATAACTGTGCATATTCAACCATAATGGAGGTGTTCTTTGTACATTTTGTGCTGGAGAAACTAACACCAGAGGGTGACCATTGTCTCGTGGATCTGCCCAAGGCAACATCTTGCACACTCTCCAAATAATGATACAAAGGAGTGTAGGTGATTTCGCTGATATTGTCTCAAGAAAAAGAGAATTGTACGCTGGCTCGGTTTGGAATAGCTGGGGTACCAAAGGCAGGTCTCATGCTGGTGAATATTGTGGTTTGGGAGGGTTAGACTGTTGAATACATTTCAATACCCTACACACTAAAGGATGTTGTCCTACAAAGGTATTGTCATAACACTCATGCCCTGCTGAAACTGCAGACCGGTGGCCACCAACGCTCTGAAAAGACTCACTGTGGGGTACCAAAGAAGCTTAGAAATTAAGAACTACAGAGACATTCACCCAAACGGGGTCAAGAGGTCTTGTAATCTGAAGAAGTTCCTTGGGCCGTGAGGATTGATGTGGTTACCAGACAAAGCCGAAAGTCCTGGGAAAGTCCATCTTTCCC
Source organism: Calotriton arnoldi (assembly GCA_963921515.1). Taxonomy (NCBI): domain Eukaryota; kingdom Metazoa; phylum Chordata; class Amphibia; order Caudata; family Salamandridae; genus Calotriton; species Calotriton arnoldi. The sequence goes on along the minus strand of CAWUFW010003207.1, from coordinate 1,585,665 downwards.
AGAATGTTTCCAAGCCATCATCTGAAGACCACCTCACAAGACCAGCTTGTGGTCGACCCGAGGATTTAACAATGGACGATAACGTCAGAGAAGAAGGAGTGGAAGGTCTATGGACAGTGAGTGACAGAGAAGAACTAGAGGGTCTATGGACAGTAAATGACAGAGAAAAACTGGAAGGTCTGTGGACAGTGAATGACAAAGAAGAAGGATTAGAAGGTCTGTGGACAGTGAATGACAGAGAAGAACTGGAAGGTCTGTGGACAGTAAATGACAGAGAAGAACTGCAAGGTCTATGAACAGTGAATGACAGAGAAGAACTGGAGGGTCTATGGACAGTAAATGACAGAGAAGAACTAGAGGGTCTATGGACAGTGAATGATGGGGAAGAAGAACTGGAAGGTCTATGAACAGTGACCGACAGAGAAGAAGAACTGGTGTTGTGTAGTTCCTAAAAATACATAGGATCAGCGCGTTTAGACAACATAAACTAAGGGATTGGTGTCCAGACTGAATCCAGACATCCCCAAAGGATATGTTAGCCTTTAGACCAGCTAGCTCACAGTGCCACCATAAGCCCCCTATCCTTACCAAGGAGCGAATAGTTTCTAGCAACCATCAAGCATGACAAGCCTTGATCCTTCAGGGATCGCGGGAACAGTACAGTACTTTTCATTCAGTCAATCGGACTTACTTCGTCTCAGAGAGATACACAAAATAAACTATGGGGACGTTTTCAATACGCATTTATTGAACCAGCGTCATTCTAGTATGAAACATGTTTGCTGCGACAATCATTAGACAGAAACAGATGTATAAGATTGCAAGCAACAATAGAGTAAATAAAAGGTAGAATTCTACCATGGTGCTAAAACAGTGAATATATGCAGGCACATAGATACATGACGGTAATCAAGCGTACTCCTACGATGCAGACCCTACCTAAGTGTACCTAAGAATGCCAAGCATGTATGTGGGTGTAAAGCCAAGAATCCCCTAGGAAAGAACCAACCCCATTACCTGATGGGAGAGAACGAAGGACCCAGTCTTGGTCTCGAGTTGGACACCCCTCAAGGGATGTCAGACCGCTGCGTGTTGTAGCTTCTGCAGGCCGGACCTCAGCGTCTAATGTCAGCATGGAAGCTTCTCCTCTGCCCATCTAGTGCTGGTATCGGTCTTTTATACCACAAAGATAGCCTCGGTGTTCCCTACATAATCGATGTGTTGTGAATACGATAATGCAAATGAGCCTCGAACAATACCTGCGATTATGCAAAGTAATTCTTTCGCCCTAAGATGAAGATTACCATGACATTTACACAGAGTATGTTAATCCTGAAATGTACGTCATGTGCAGGGGATTAACATAGGATGCTAAGAATCCTCATGCATAATACATGAGACTAGTTTCAAGGGAGCCGATCAACATTTATTCAGCACATAACTGGGTAAAAGGTCAGTACTAGAACCGTTATGCAGAGCAAGGTAGGACAAGTGTAGGTAAAAGGTTGTGTAGCTACCTAGGCCTATATTGGGGTACATAACACTGGAAGGTCTATGGACAGTGAATGACAGGAAAGAAGAACTGGAAGATCTATGTACAGTTAATGACAGAGAAGAAGGACTAGAAGGTCTATGGACAGTGAATGATAGTGAAGAAGAACTGGAAGTTCTATGGACAGTGAATGACAGGGAAGAAGGACTAGAAGGTCTATGGACAGTGAATGACTTAGAAGAACTGGAATGGCTATGAACAGTGAATGACTGAGAAGAAGAACTGGAGGGTCTATGGACAGTGAATGATAGGGAAGAAGAACTGGAAGGTCTATGGACAGTGAATGATAGTGAAGAAGAACTGGAAGGTCTATGGACAGTGAATGATAGGGAAAAACTGGAAGGTCTATGGACAGTGAATGACAGGGAAGAATTGGAATGTCTATTGACAGTGAATGATAGGGAAGAACTGGAAGGTCTATGGACAGTGAATGACAGGGAAGAACTGGAAGGTCTATGGACAGTGAACGATAAGCAAGAAGAACTGGAAGTTCAAGGGACAGTGAATGACTGAAAAGAACTGGAAGGTCTAGGGACACTGAATGACTGAAAAGAACTGGAAGGTCTATGGACAGTGAATGACAGAGAAGAACTGGAATGTCAATGGACAGTGAACGATAGGGAAGAAGAACTGGAATGTCTATGGACAGTGAACAATAGGGAAGAAGAACTGGAATGTCTATTGACAGTGAATGATAGGGAAGAACTGGAAGGTCTATGGACAGTGAATGATAGCGAAGAAGATCTGAAAGGTCTATGGACATTGAATGACCGAGAAGAATTGGAAGGTCTATGGCCAGTGAATGATAGTGAAGAAGAACTGGAAGGTCTATGGACAGTGAATGACAGGGAAGAAGGACTAGAAGGTCTATAGTCAGTGAATGACTGAGAAGAACTGGAATGGCTATGGACAGTGAATGACTGACTGAGAAGAAGATCTGGAGGGTCTATGGACAGTGAATGATAGGGAAGAAGAACTGGAAGGTCTTTGGACAGTGAATGATAGTGAAGAAGAACTGGAAGGTCTATGGACAGTGAACGATAAGCAAGAAGAACTGGATGTTCAAGGGACAGTGAATGACTGAAAAGAACTGGAAGGTCTAGGGACAGTGAATGACTGAAAAGAACTGGAAGGTCTATGGACAGTGAATGACTGAGAAGAACTGGAATGTCAATGGACAGTGAACGATAGGGAAGAAGAACTGGAATGTCTATGGACAGTGAACAATAGGGAAGAAGAACTGGAAGGTCTATGGACAGTGAATGATAGTGAAGAAGAACTGGAAGGTCTATGGACAGTGAATGACAGAGAAGAACTGGAAGGTCTTTGGACAGTGAATGATAGGGAAGAACTGGAAGGTCTATGGACAGTGAATGACCGAGAAGAACTGGAATGTCAATGGACAGTGAACGATAGGGAAGAAGAACTGGAATGTCTATGGACAGTGAACAATAGGGAAGAAGAACTGGAATGTCTATTGACAGTGAATGATAGGGAAGAATTGGAAGGTCTATGGACAGTGAATGATAGTGAAGAAGAACTGGAAGGTCTATGGACAGTGAATGACAGGGAAGAAGGACTAGAAGGTCTATGGACAGTGAATGACTGAGAAGAACTGGAATGGCTATGGACAGTGAATGACTAAGAAGAAAAAGTGGAGGGTCTATGGACAGTGAATGATAGGGAAGAAGAACTGGAAGGTCTATGGACAGTGAATGATAGTGAAGAAGAACTGGAAGGTCTATGGACAGTGAATGACAGGGAAGAAGGACTAGAAGGTCTATGGACAGTGAATGACTGAGAAGAACTGGAATGGCGATGGACAGTGAATGACTAAGAAGAAAAAGTGGAGGGTCTATGGACAGTGAATGATAGGAAAGAAGAACTGGAAGGTCTTTGGACAGTGAATGATAGGGAAGAACTGGAAGTTCAAGGGACAGTGAATGACTGAAAAGAACTGGAAGGTCTAGGGACAGTGAATGACTGAAAAGAACTGGAAGGTCTATGGACAGTGAACGATAGGGAAGAAGAACTGGAATGTCTATTGACAGTGAATGATAGGGAAGAACTGGAAGGTCTATGGACAGTGAATGATGGGGAAGAAAAACTGGAGGGTCTATGGACAATGCCAGAAGTGAAGGGAAACAAAGCTGAGTCCTCCATAATGGAGTGACAAGAACTATCCTCAACTTTTTGTCTGCGAATCTGAGCTATGCATCCGAATATCGCAGTAAAAGAAGGAAAGATGCAGGGATGACCCGTTGACCAGTCCTACTGAAAAGGATCCTGCAGATCTGGTCTCCAACTCTAGAATTGATCTATCTGAGAACCGAATAGGTCCATCGGCAAGGGACCGCCTCAGTGATTCAGTTCATGAAAAGCCTGTGGATGTCGCTCAAGTTGCATTAGTGATTCGGATGCCTGAAGACCCACCTGCCACTGTAATGCAAGTGCTTTGCTCTCACCAAGATCCTGTGACTGAGACAAAGCACGCATGGATTTTTACTGTTTACGCCGCCAAGGGTTTGGATATTACGCACCCTGAATGATGGATGTGTTTGGCTGCTGTAAGATTGTACATTCGTTGGAAGACCACACAGCCCGCCTTGTGTTTTGTGACACTGTGGTTGCGAAGGCACTTGCAAGAAGCTGTAACTGTTTATGGGCATTGACACCTCCCTCCATGACTGTTTGGCCATTTGAGTCCTGGGCCCCACTGAGTCCCACGCTCCCCCCGCAGCATCTGATTCTACAAGATCTGGCGCTGTAACTGTAATGGGTCGACAGTTCCATGATTCTAGATGGTCGAGCCCCCATGAAATTCCTTCTTGAGTGGAGTCTTCTAAAGGGATCAGTTCTATCAAAGAGAGTTCCCTTTTCAAATACTTTATTTTTAACCATTACAGTTGATGATCGTCAAGAGAACCTAACAATATCGCTTTAATAGAAGAGGCCACAAGTCTGCCCAGTTAGCGAAGAGATGCGGGTGAAAGAGTTTGCACCTGCATCAATCAGGGGTTTGTTAAAGCGCGACTACTCACCCGTAAGGGTCTCAAGGCGCTGGGGGGGGGGCTGGGTGCAGGTTCCATCCATCAAGGAGGGGGTCTGTCGAAGAGCCAGGTTTTGAGGTTTCTTGCGAAGATGGGGAGCGATGTTGTCTGAGGTGGAGCGGAAGGGCGTTCCATGCTTTGGCCGCGAGGAAGGAGAAGGAGCGGCCTCCCGATCTGGTCTTTCTGGTGCGGGGGACCACGGCGTAGGAGAGCTGGGCTGATGTAGGGTCCTTTGGGGTGCGTGGAATTTGAGTCGGCTGTTCAGGTATGCTGGTCCGGTGCCGCATGCTGGTCCGGTGCCGTGGAGGGCCTTGTGTGCGTGGGTGAGCATCTTGAAGGTGATTCTCGCCTCGACAGGGAGCCAGTGGAGTGTGCGCAGGTGCTGGGAGATGTGGCAGTGTTTTGGCAGGTTGAGGACCAGTCTTGCGCCGGCGTTCTGGATGTTCTGTTGCTTGCGGGTGAGGTTTTTGTTTATTCCGGCGTAGAGTGCGTTGCCGTAGTCGAGTCTGCTGGTGACCAGGGCGTGAGTGACGGTCTTTCGGTGTTCGAGGGGGATCCATTTGAAGGTCTTACGTAGGAGGCGGAGGGTGTGGAAGCAGGAAGACGAGACAGAGTTGATCTGGCGGTCCATTTTGAGCTCGGAGTCCAGGATGATTCCGAGTTTGCGTGCGTGGTCCGTGGGGGTTGGCGGGTTTCCGAGGGCGGGGGGCCACCAGGTGTCGCTCCAGGCATCGGGGTTTGGGCCCATGATGAGTACTTCTGTTTTGTTGGTGTTTAGTTGTAGGCAGCTGTTTTTCATCCATTTGGCGACGGCTTCCATGCCTTCTCGAAAGTTGCGTCTGGCGGTGTTGGGCTCGTTGGATAGGGAGAGGATGAGCTGGGTGTCGTCTGCGTATGACACGATGTTGAGTCCGTAGGTTCTGACGATGGGGGCGAGTGGAGCCATGTAGACGTTGAAGAGCGTCGGGCTGAGGGAGGAGCCCTGGGGGACTCCGCAGGTGGTAGGTGTGGGGTCCGAGAGGAAAGGGGGGAGTCTGACCCGCTGCGTCCTGCCGGAGAGGAAGGAGCGGATCCAGTCGAGGGCCTTGTCCTGGATTCCTGCGTCGTAGAGTCTGCGTATTAGGGTGCGGTCATTACTTTTCTGATTAAAGGTATGTTTGCTATTTGTTGAAGAGCCAGGTTTTCAGTCTCTTTCTGAACTCCAGTAGTGTTGGTGCTGATTGAAGACGTAGGGAGAGGTCGTTCCAGCGTTTGGGGGCAAATTGGGAGAAGGATCGGCTGCTACTGCTGATTCGAGAGGAGTGGGCGAGGTGGAGGAGCGAAGCTGTCTTATGCGCTGGTGGAAGTTCACTCTCTGGTTGAGATAGGCTGGGCCCTCGTTGTGGAGGGCTTTGTAAGTGTGAGCTTGAAAGGGGGGCGGAGCTTGCTCACGACTAAGATGGCCGCTTGAGCGTGAAGCTCCGCTACAGCCATCTAACTACCCTCCAATATCCGACTTCTGAGGAGTGCAATCGGCATGGTTGCGACAAATATCGCCGCCGGAGTTGCTGGGGAGCGGAGTGCTCTTACTCCGGCTGCTGTGCTGCCCCGGACGGCGAAACGAGATACACCTAACCGCTGAACGTGCGGGTAGGCCTGGATCCCCGGACTCCCGTGGTAAGCTGAGGCGACCCCCTGCTCAGCGCTGCGGCAGCAGCCAGCGCTTAACACCCGGCGGTGAGGACTGGCTCCCCTCCCCTCCTGTTATTGGGCGGCACGCGGGTCCTGCACCTTCTGGCTTCAGTGGTTTCCCCTCTCCGCATGTGGGGCTGCCGTGCGTGCTGAGAGCCTCGGAAACGGGTGTCAGTTGGAGCGCCCTTGATTTAGACTACGCCATTGCCGCTACTCGCGGTGAGGAGACGCGGGAGGCCTCGACGCGGTTGTTGGACGCCGTGGGATCTCTTGAGGTGCTCCTCATGCGTCGCTGCCGGTTTGGGGCGCTAGACACTTTTTGAACTTTGCCTGCCTGCTACGTGGGATGATTGGAGCTGCGTTGAGGGTGAGGCGCGCCCGCCATCTTAGATCGCCCGTGTACTGTCTCGCCCCCACCGCTCCCTAGCTGTGTGGAGTAGGCGCGTGTGAGGTAGCGGTTCTGCAAGGCCCAGTGGCGCTGGTGAGGTGGGAGCCGATGGTGACCCTTGCCTGAGAGAGACCGGCTGAGGTGGGTGCTGCAACAGACGACCGATAGCCCTGGTGGGGTAGTGAACTTACCTGCAGCACTAGTGCGCACCTGGAGTGAGTGCTTGATCAAGCGACCCCTGCCACGCGCTACGACGCACAATCGCCACGGTCACCGCTCGGGAGCCGCTGCTGCAGCACAGCTCATAAAGTTGGGCGTTAACGGACTTCTCCCTCCCCAAGTTGGTCGCTGCTAGTGGAGGGCTGTGCTGGCCCTGTGCTCCTGGATTGGTGTGGTGTGACATGTGGAGAGGGCAGGTACCTGTGTTACCATGCGGAGGAAAATGAACGTCTACCAACAGGCTGAGTAACTGGTCCTCTTTGCATCCTCAGCGGGAACTGCGCAGTTGCTACACCTTCCCCCTGGTATCCTGTGGTTGCTACACGGAGGGGTGCCAGAACTATTGAAATACTCATAATACTTCGCCTTTACAGACGCGGCCTGTTGGTGTATACGTGCAGTCGGTGGGAGACTAGGATCGGCTAGGCACTCGACTTGGCAAAGACCCGCCTCAAAAAGAACCGGATGGGGACATCCGGCCTGCAAAGTAGCCTTTCGGTTCTTGGCTCCAAGATGGACTCTCTTTCCTACCGCATGGACAGAATGTCTGAGAGGCTGGACAAACACGCACAGCGTTTGGATATGACAGAACGCCGGGTCACGGAAGTTGAGGAGGCACAGACGACGCTCGACGTGGGCCACAAACAGTTGGGGAAAGTTATGCAGGTCCTACAGGACAAAACAGAGGACCTGGAAGCGCGGTCGGGGCGCAGCAACCTTAGATTTACGGACCTTCCGGAGTCGACCCCGACTGGCAAAATGGAACAGTTTGTTGAAAAATTGCTTGTCACGCTCCTTGGAAATGGAACTTTCTCACCCATGTTCGTGGTTGAAAGGGCGCACCGCTCTCTAGTTCCGGTGCCGGGTGCCCCACCGAGGCCGATCATAGCGAAGCTGCTTAACTACCGTGACAGAGACTCAGCACTGCGGGCTACCAGAGACAAACAACCGCTGCAATATGAAGGCTCCACTATATCACTGTTCCCTGATTTCACACTCAGTGCAAGAGGCGCGCAGGCAGTTTGCCCCATTGAAGAAACAGCTCAGGGAGAGTAACATTGACTATGCTATGCTCTATCCTGCCAGACTCCTGATTAATCGCCAAGGACAGTCGCGCATCTTTACGGACCCGAAAGCCTTGCAGAAGGCAATGAAGGACTGGGTTAGGGACAAACGTCGTAGCCCGGAGAGAGCCCCACAGGAAGAAGCGGAAGGTGGCAGTTTGGATGAACAGGACTGACTGTGGGTCTGCGCTCTATACAGATAAGATTGTTATTTTGGGTGGTGCTGTGTAAGGTTGACCTGCCTTGTGAGGGGTATATATACACAAATGCCAGGTTTAGTATCATATGCCTATTGCTGAGAAGGTTGGGAGATAATGCGGGTAGCTGTCAGGTGCGGGTAGTGACTGCTACAGAGGATTAGCCAATTTGTCGATCACGATAATTAAAGATCAAGAAGCTGGGATGGGGATTAATGGTATGATGACAACCTCAGAAGTTCTAAATCCAAGAGATGGTGTGCGGAGCAGAGGCCAGGTTGGGTCTCCTTCAGTTTTATGATTGGGGAGCGTGCTACCTCTGCCCGCGAGTGTAATGCACAGTTGGGGTATTGTTTTTTGGGGGGAGGGGGGTTGGGACCTCTGTATGCTGTACTGAAGTGTTTGCAATTTCTGTTTTCTTTCAGGATGGTTCAGGAGGTCCGTTTGCCAGTTTTCCGTCTAGGCTTGGTTGGGGATTGCCTGGCGTGGGTGGGGGGGGGGCGGGTTGGGGCTCTGTGTGGCGCAACATAGATAGAGGACACATCACACTATGTACAGTGACTATGCAAGTCGCAGATTATTATGGCTGACACTGACAGGCTGATACCGCAAGAGAACGATACAGCTGGTAACTCTCCATGCAGGGTGATTACACAGGGTAAACTGCGTGCTCTCACGTGGAATGTGCGGGGTCTCAACGACCACAGGAAATTATGCAAGGTGCTGGCCTATCTGACAAGGCATGATATTGACGTTGCATTATTACAAGAAACACACCTTCCTCTCTCTAGTCCTATGCTCCGTAGTAGGGGTTTGCAGGGAAACACGCACGCTGCAGGCTTCACCACGCATGCCCGGGGGGTACTTACATGGGTTCGCCCCAAGTCTGCCCTCACGCTTGAGCCTTTGCATACGGATGTCGATGGTAGATATGTGATCTCCAGTTGTCGGGGTAAGGGACTGGACATACTTGTTATAAATGTTTATGGGCCCAATTGTGACAATCCTGACTTTTACACCGCCCTGTCTGATAGGGTGCAAACCTTTGGGGCAAGGCAGCAACTCTGGGGCGGGGACCTAAATTTAGTATTGAACCTGGAACGAGACCGCTCGGGGGGGACCGGCCAGACACGTCACTGCTGCGGCAAGAACGCTCACAGATTTTATGGTGCAAACAGACCTACATGATGTATGGAGGCAGAGGTTCCCTGACAAAGGGGGATATACACATTATTCGGCATACCATGATTTGCATACACGTATTGATTATTGGTTGGCCTCTGGGCAACTGTATAGCCATGTGAAGACGTGCGAGGTGCTGCCACGTACACTTTCGGACCATTCCCCGGTTCTGGTGGTTATTGATACCCCCTTAAAGATTATCCCCCCCTACACTTGGAGGTTCCCCCCGTACTCCCTACTAGATGCGGTGTTTAAGGCACAAATGCAGAGGCAATTGAAACATACTTTGACAAAAATGTGGGCTCGGTAGAGAGCTTTCAGGTGGTGTGGGAGGCGTTTAAAGTGTACATTCGTGGGGTCACCATGTCTAAGCATTCAGGAGTTCTTAAAGCGCTGCGCAAGAGGTTGGCTGACTTGGAGGCCACCTTGGCCAACCTAGAGGCGCGACTTCAACACGGCATTGATGACGAGGTGATGGGAGAATTCAAGGCCCGACTGAAAGAGTTCCAGGACACGGCCGATGCTGAAATTAAACATCTCGGTAAATATGCCACTGCTCGCATATACGGTGAGGGCGAAAGGCCAGGTAGAGTTCTTGCTCAGTTATTAAAGAAGCGTCGGGAACATACGGTGGTCACAAGTTAAGTCAGCGGAGGGAGAGATGCTATCTGACAACTCTGCCATAGCAGAGAGATTTAGGCAATTTTATTCGACATTATATGCTTCACGTAGTTCAGGCACAGAGGAGGACATTTTGGACTATTTAACACATATTAAGTTCCCCTGGCTGACTAACACAAACCGCGAAGTCTTGATGCGTCCGTTGGAAAAAGAGGAAATACTTCTGGCACTTTCAAATATGAGGGCGGGTAGTGCCCCAGGGATAGATGGCCTGACAGTGGCCTTTTATAAGGCGTTCTTGGACCTACTGTTGCCGCACTTAGCCACTTTATTTGACGACATGTGTGAGTCGGGCACGATGCCGCCCTCAATGAGAGAAGCTGTTATAGTGGCCATCTTGAAGCCGGGTAAACCAACTGAGGAGTGTTCGTCATACCGTCCTCTCTCATTGCTTAACGTCGACACCAAAATCTTTGCAAAGATCCTGGCCAATCGACTTGTCCCTCTGGTTCCAATGTTGGTTGCTCCGGAACAGGCAGGGTTTGTTCCGGGACGTAACATTACTTATAATTTACGCACGGTGTTTGGCGCTCTCCAGCATTCTATACCAGATACTCGCGAAGTAGCGGTGTTTCTTGACATGGAGAAGGCATTCGATTCCGTTGAATGGCCCTTCATGAGACAGGTTCTGTTGCGTATGGGGCTGGGAGAGGTCTTCTTGCAGTTGCTAGGGATACTCTATAGCTCGCCCACGGCCCGAATAAAAATTGGAGACCTGGTAACGGATCCTATACGTATCACGAGGGGTTCACGACAGGGCTGTCCGCTGTCTCCGATTCTTTATGCTTTAGTGGCCGAACCCTTAGCCTGTGCACTACGTGAATATCATAGATATAAGGGTATTCGCATCCCAGGCTACGAACTCATAGTTTCGACAAACGTGGACGACACGCTCCTTTATGTTCGAGATCCCGAACGGCATCTCTCATCAGTCTTGCGAGAAATAGTTAATTTTGGAGGGGTTTCAGGACTGAGAGTCAATTGGTCAAAGTCCATTATATTTCCTCACGCCATCCACGACTCAATTTGAACTTGATTATCCATTGCAATGGACGACGGAGTCGGTACAATATCTTGGTATCCAAGTGCACTCGGACTCGGAAGTGGTCTTTAGGGAAAATGATGGCGTGTTGGTCAGTAAGTTGGAGGATGAGGTGGATAGCTGGATTCGTTTGCCGTTGTCCCTCCTGGGTAGAATCTCAATGGTGATGTAGAAACTGAAATTAAGAATAAGAAATAATACCAAAATACAATTCTCTGTCAGCACACATGATGGCACGATTTATTGGAGACCAACAAACAATACAAATACGTGCAGCACGGAGACAGTCAGCATAGATACTGAATGCCCAAAGATGTGACGGTGACAGCTTTTATAGGCCAAAACCAAAAAAGGATGCAGCATCATCACATACGTAGCACAAATTAAGCCCTATCTATTTGACCAATTAGCAAAGGCCTAGATTGTGCTATACCTTTTACGGTCCGAAATATATTGTTGCTGACCACGTGTCCCAAGTGGGCAGCTTTGGGGACTTTCCACTGTAATGTAATCTATCAGCCTTGGTACCTTCCCAGTTAATTATTGCAACATAATAGAAAGGACCAGACATATTGCGAAACGTGCTATGCTGAAATGTCTGTGTCTATGTGAGCATCTTCCCTGTCACGTATTTGTCTTGAGCAAGCCTTGCGTTACAAAAGCTGTGTCTCTGAAGCAAATGAAAAAGTACAAGCTTTTATGCAGTGATTTTTATGTCAACTTAACAGGGTCTGAAGCTTCAAGCATTTGGTATCATATAAGAAAGATGGCTTCTACATTGCCCCATCTGATACCAAATCACTACATCTTACTCGCAGGGCCTCCCCAGCATCATGTTGGTACCTCAAAATTACCCCTTAGTAGGCAGGGTGTTGAAACTAGTACAGTTGTACTGTGCCCAGTTAGTGCAATTATCCCGACCATAGTGCAACCCACTACTCTGAACTTTGCAAACCTCTGAGAACTAACACTACCACTGCTACCCAGCACTACCATTGGTGCCCTTTCACAATATGTTCCCTTTCTGTCGTATTCTTTGCAATTTGTGTCCTATAACACCTAGTCAATTCTTAATTATATTTGTGGTGTGTACTTTACCAAATCTTTCCTAATGCAATTTCTAAGTGTTGTGGTCTGTAACATTGGCAATGGAACTTCCAGGTGAGTCTCTCTATTCTATTTATTCATTTTGGTACAATATCTCTCTGTCATTTAAGCAGTATCTCAGGGCCAGTGCTATGTATAGCAATGTGAACACAATACACTATAAGGGGCGTAGTCATTATAACGGCAGCAATGGGGGATAATATTGCTAGTAACACCCATGGCCATATTCTCTTATTGTTCTGAAATTCTTGAGGTATTGTTCCAGTCGTTGGTACGTGTGGCTAGTGTGACTAGTTGGAAGAATGTCTTATCTTCTGTTGCACTTTCACTCTCTTCAAAAGTCTGCTGAGGAAGGATGCAGAGCCTCAGTGATGATACCTGTAAACAGAAAAAGTAACCGTTGGTGCCTGTCTTCAAGTAATTTGAGAGGTTACAAGCACTTCTATTACTTAGGCACTTTCAATATGAAGAAAACAAAGTGATGAGGAAGGTAAAGATGTCTCGTTGTCACAACTTGCAGACTGAGGGGTTGGGGCATTGATGTTCCAGACGTCTTTAGTTGATGTATCATTGGGGCCCGCTTACACACACTTCCTTTCTCTACTGAAAAAATGTAGGTACCATTTCTTTGCAACATAAAAATAAACAAGCATTGGTAAAGCCAGTAGGTCTGAAATTGTTGGTCAGCCTTTTGGCTTTGTCAATCCGTCACTTGTTTTGGCATCATTTTTGCAAAACCTTATTGGTGTGGGAGCTGCTGGGCCCTCACCATCATGACAAACATTGGCAAAAGCAAAAATTGTTTTTGTCCCAAAAAGCACACATTTCACAGTAGTTCCTGGCACTGAATAAAACAACTGTGTGTCGATATGCTCCTTGTGAAAGAACAGAATGTGGTCACTCGCAGTGAAGCTAGCCGAGTGGTAGAGAGACAACATTTTAATAAACACAGAAGGTCATTGTTAACGCCAGACCTAATTAGGGGCCAAATTATGAAATAAAGTGCACCCACGTCCTTGGATTAAGTGCAGATATACAACTGTGAATTCACAAGACTTTACAGAAGTAGGCCAAGAAATAGTACTCCTAGAAAATATTTGTGAACTGCATTCAAGCATGAGCAAATATGCAGGTGTAGATCTGCTCATGCAAAAATCTGAGTGTTTGCAAGTTCACTTTTCCTCCATCCACTTTTTTTCCCAACCCTGGAAGAAGTTGTATGTCTGCCATCGTCAGGAGTACATATCCAACCTTTCTCAGCATGGGAAAATATTAGAGAAGAGTTGGTGAAAACCCTTAAAACATGCAAGTTAGTAAGTTTGCACAGACTCAAAAGGGCATTTCAGCCCTGGAACTGTTTCTTACCATTACCTTCAGCCCCTGTATGTAGATCTGCGGAAACGTGGCAACATAAGGGAATAGTTAGTATTCAAACCCTACTATGGAAGGAGCCCTGGCATAATCAGAAAGGCTATTTCAGAGCTCTTATATAATGAGATTGCTGCCATAATTTGTCGCTGCATTACATGGCACAAAAGGGACAAGTGGTTTTTGTTACAGGACACCTACTTGCAAACACCCCTTAAGACTGCACCTGTATATTAAAAGACATATTAAATCTGTACACATTGCATCCTTAAAACATCATAATACGAAGCACAGTTATTCAATGCACACTATCCTACTGCATTGGCATATCCTTTGTAGGCCCTGGTGAATGCACTGCATTACCATGCATTTTAGCGCATACCACCTTACAATGTAATTCGTTATAATAATATTTACTGCAACTCCGAAGAACCTAGAAATGAAAAACATTATTATACATACACATTATTTATTTTAGACACATACATAAAATAGTACTTCTCCTTGCTCCATTTAATTTGGCAAAACCCTTCCATATCTCAATATACCTAGTGCTATTCTATATGTGCTTGTGAGGATGGCGGTGTTATATGTTAGGTGGTGGTCTGTGGAGTGAGAAATGGGGAAAACACAAAAATGTCAAGATAACTCCTGTTATTAATTATCTTCCTGGAGACAGATCAGCATTTTGTATAGTTGGTATTTTGACTTATGTGAAGTTAGTGCAGAGGGTTAATATGCCTGCTGCAAAGAACGTATACCAGGTACATTACAGAGTGCATGTAATGTAAACAGATCAGCAGGTTACTGCTTTTAAAAGAGACATCCTTTTGTTACTTTCGATTTATAACTTAAATTCCTAACATACAACAGTGAGCTATTAACTCTCATCATAGAACTGCATACACACTGCAAAGTATACATTAGAACATTAACTTAATGTTGCAGAAAGAGTTAATTTGGATAGAAATCCTTTCTTCTTATTAAAGATAATTCCCAACTATGCTTTTTCTTTTTCTACTCTGAGTTTGTGCTTCTCCACACCAAGCACTCTTAAACTATACTGCCTACCAGTATGGATGACATGTGACTCCTACACTTTTAGGCACATACGAGAAACAAACATCTTTTCTCTGACGTTCCTGCATCTAAAAATTAAAATGTTAGGAAACAAAACTTATTAAAGTACATAGACACAAAATAACACTTCTCTTAGTCAAGTATTTGCATTCATTTCCATTCTCCGCTTCAAAGAATACATACCTTTTTTTTTATTTTTTAAACCAGTTCTGTTCATACCCACAGAAAACTGTTGTAGTGTGTGGTTTGGTCTTGGCGCAATGCCCAGAGTCTGTGGCAAGCCAGTCCAAAAGAGTTTTCTTTAACCCCTCAATATATGTGGACTTAAATTTGGCTACATCCGAACTATAATCTGGAGAGAGGGGTGGCTGTTCCTGTATTCCGTCTTTTCTTAGGGCCGTGGCTTGCAGCTCATATGCACAGTGGGCCTCAGGACCTTTGCCCTTTAATTCTGCACGTGCTAGCGAGAGCACTGTATCCTGGTATGATCTGAAAATACCAAAGTTCACAAATGTTTGGCCGTTAATGTGTCAATATTTGAAACGTTCTTTTGAAAGTTCTATTTCGGTAACTTCCCCATCCATGAGTTTGTGCGCAAGAGATCTGCAAAAGGTCTGCTCATCATGGGACAGCTCGGTGTGTTGTGCCCCTGTGGTAGAGAATGCCAGTGCATACATATGTGTTTGGCACGGGCAGATGTATCCTTTCTAAAAACACATTTACTTTGCACTGTAAGGGTAAACACACTTCAGTGCGCCCCCACTTCCTCACACAGGAGAAGCGTACTCACTCTCGTACATTAATCTAACTGAAGGGATGTGTTTATTTTAAGATAACGGGGCTGTTGATACTGTTGACAACCCTGACGGATGATAGGCGGAGTGGGCCTGCCCGAAATTCGGATCAGTGACCTGCCCAGTTAGGTACAAACTTCTGTACCAAAATCGCAAACCCACGAGCTACCTTAAGTTAAAAACTATCCTTTTATTTAAAATCGCAAGCCTTTTGCATAAAAACAGACAACTGCACGGAAATTAATGAAACGCTATGTGGCTCCCTCGGTCCACTAACTGGGTGACAATATGCATTTCTATGATATCGGGATCAATATGTGTTTGTCTAAAACAAAACTTTTTATCAGAATAAATATCAAAAGTACATTACTAGAAATTAAGATGCAACACTGGATATATTTACGTCTACTGGTCGTTCACATCATTAATAATGTTACCATGTATACTGAACCTCCCCATTCCAACAGTTCCAGTTATACTGGCCATGGAAAAACAACAGGTGGACTGGTAATCAGTCATTTGACATATAATTAGCATATGAAAGGTCAGTCGCAAAATACCAAGAATCTCAATGAATCACAATACATTGTGACAATCAAAGACAGCATAACAAAAAATAAAAGCACTTCAAATAAATGCATACAATACAATAACAGCACTGCAAACGAATGCATTTAATGCAATACCAACCCCCTCCTCGTGAGTAGGTGGACACCTATTCACATCTGGAGACCACCCTTGGTGTCCAGCAGGAGGCAGTGCACCAGAGCCGACCGCTCTCTGGCTACCAGCTCCAACACCAGGAATGTCACAAAAAAACGGCAAAAACAATACCTATCAATGCACTGAAACAACCTGATGAACTAGTTCCACACCGTAATCTTCCATGCCCCTCCTTCCAGGAGAATAATCACGGTCACAAGAAAGATATTGAAATCTAAACCAAACACAATATTCAGTCCTTTGTCATATTTTCAAAAGATAGGAAATAGCAATGCAGTTGTGTTACTTGTAAGGCACTCGTACCCCAATTAATACTCTTTGAAAGTGTATGTGGGAAGGAGTCAGCTGTCCCTATTGCAGAAGACAAACTTACAGACACACTTCGGTACAGTGACACAGAAGGTAGTCAGCAGACTATTTCTGGCTGCTCATTCCTGAGGTGTGGGGGACGGATAACAGATACGTTCAACTAATCGTGCAGCGATCAAACCGCCAGCTGCGCATTGTTAAATGAAGCAGAGCAAGCGCCCATCATCAGACAACGTGACATGAAATGGCATTTGCTACAAGTTCACCGAAACTATTCATAGATAGGAAGAAAAGACAGAGGTAGGGTAAGATATTTCGTCCCCTTCCTTTCCTTGGCCACGTTGACCCACAGAGGAGCGGCTGAACGAAATTTGTAGAATTACATAAAAGGTGAGACAAAAACAGGTGAACTCTGCACTTACACAGGCACACACATATAACACAAATAGCCGGGGTCTATCCCTAGGTGGTGCGAATCTACCTGAGCACCTTTTCCCTGTGTGTTATTTAATCTCAAAGTAGCATGAGTGTAATCATAAGGAGAGCTGGAATCTGTCATTTCGTAAGTAGCAGTGCACAGACATAGGGTAATGTGCAATATAAAAACAACGTGAAAGTGTCTATTTGAGCAGTCTAGAAGCATTATTGTATCGGTGTCATCGTGTCAAAGTCAGATCAGTCAAAAATTTAGATGTACAGTCAAATCTGATAACCGGTGAACACAGGTATTAACAACAAAAATCATAGAACTCAAGAAACTTATTAATGCAAACCAAGGAACACAATAAATTACGTATCCCTCCCCTGTGTGAAACAAGGCGTTCACCCCCCTCCTTTTCTCAGCATCCGACACCTTCCACCCCTGGAGCCAGTGAGTGTCCGCAGGCAAGACAGGAAACTGCAGAATTTCACCCTCCTTGAAACATCGGTAGTCTTGCGCTGCCTATTTTCAGGGAGTTACTGCGTGGCCAAGGAAATGCGAATGTTTGCCCTCGCCGAACCCCAGTGGTGAAGGTGACGGTGCAGCAAGTATAATCCAAGTACAAAGCACATCAGCAAGGAGAGAGGTGAACCCTGAATCATAGACAGCGAGAGAATACCAGGGGAGCATCTGCAGTTACAACCCCTCGCGACGCAGGGTGTGCTCAAACTGCGACCGCACCCGTGGGCCCACTTCCGAGAATTCCCACCGAATCCTCCTGACCCTGCTCCCACCGAGCAGGGTCCCCGGACCGATCAGTCTGGTTGGAGCGCCACTGGATACCTAGAAACAGAAATCTGGAGGGGATGCTAATCACCCACCCTCCACCAGTCCCTCCAACCAAGGTCCTAAAGGGGCTCGTCAGCCCACTCTTGACTGAGTTCCCTCAGAACTCTGGCTAGCCAATAGGGGTGCTCTAGCTGCGATGGCACCCTAATCTTCCCTTTTCTGTCCCCTCAGGAACAAACAGATGCAGGTCCCCTGTGGACCAGAAAAGAAAGCTCGGCAAAAATTGCCCACGCACAGGGCAGTAAAAAGAATACACAGAGCCACTGTGGAGACAAAGGCAGCAGGTGAAGTGAACGGACAAAAAATATAAAATAGCACAAAAAATCTTACCAAGGAGTTGACCAGCCAGTGCTGAGTGGAGCGTCCACCCCCCCCCCCGCTATGAGAGCTACCGAAGGCAGGAGGAGCAGCATTTCGCCCACTCTGAACCGTCCTCAGAGTGTCACTGCAGGCTGAAACAGGGTCTGGAGGCAGAAACCCGCCCTTTCATAGGGGGGGCCTGGAAGCGAAGGTCAGCAGCAGATGGCCAAGGCTCAAGGGACCGCAAAATCAATGGGGCCCGTGACCCAAAGGTCACCCAGTGGCAACGACAGCAGGCGGAAAAAGAGAGGGAATAAAACAGAGGACAGCACAATCAGAGGATACACATGAGAGGAAACTCAAAACCGAGATCAAAACAAACACTCCTCCCCCTTGTAACTGGCCCACCGCCAGGAACAACGGAAGGGAAATACGCAAGGAGACGGCAACCGTGTCCCCCAGAGGATAGAGGCAACAAGACGGTGCAACACTGGCCCAGCGCCAGAAGTGCACACCAGAGAGAGACACAGCCACCAACAGAGCCGTCAGTGACAGCGTGGCGACAAACCCAAAAAGACACAGACCACTCCATGCCAAAAATAAAATAAAAAAAATCCAACCACGAGGAGGAGAGTGAGGCAGAAGGAGAAAGAACACACGACAACAGGCACACCAGCCATCAAAGCTGGCTCACAAAGCCATCAGTATGTGCCGAGAGAACATGGGGAAACAGGAAGCAAGCCCAGAGATGTGACAACTACTCACGGCCAGCCGCAGCATCCAGCCCAGAGCGGAGGGAGAGAGAGAGACCTCGAAGGCAGGGAAGCGTCGCTGTCGGACCTCAGACCTCCGCTTGAAGGGGAAGGCAGCAGCCCTTCGCAGCAGAAGACATGCATTCTGGAACCGCATTCTCTCATTTGAGAAAGATGGCTTCTACAGTGATACTCCCTCGTTTCTTGTTTCTCTTTACAAATATCCCAATGGTCCTCCCTAGTATATTTTTTAAGAGGCTCACAACCTTGATGATCAAACTGGCATGGGCGGGCAAACAACCGAGGGTTAAATGGCAAATTCTCACGTTACCTTATCACATGGGGGGGCTGGGGGCACCTGATTTGGATCTTTATTATAGAGCAGCGCAGTGTACACACGCTTATCTTTGGATACACGGTTCGCCAGACCTCCCTCATCTGCGCATTGAGCGGGAGGTTGTTACCCCCGCCCTTTGCCCATGCTGCTCTTTTCACCTCCAGACCGCAGGACTGGCATTCTGGACTCGATAAATGTGACCACCCATGCCTGGCATCACCTCCTAAAGATGCAGGCTGGAGCTATACTGTATTCACCTTTAGCTCCCCCGGAATGGTGTCACTGGTTGCCGCCGTGTAGAGATGGGGGCGTAGTTCGCGCACTTAACTCCATTGGGGTCAACACTATAGGGGATTTATTTGAGGGAGGCACAGCGAAGAATTGGGACTCCATGACTGTAGGGGACAATGCACCCACACTTCTCACCAAGTTTCAATACCACAGAACCCGACATGCGTTGCTACAGCTATTGGGGAGTGACCTGGCTGAACCGCCGGAGCTGTCCGCCCTTTCCTTAGTCATAAAAACAGAAGCCCCGAAGGGACTAGTCTCTAAAATTTATAAATACGCTATGTCATATAGGGAGAATTATTTTACAAAGGCCCGCTTGGCCTGGCAAAGAGACCTGAATAAGGAAATTGATGACGCTATGTGGTTGTACGGCTGCCTTAATACGAAACGAGTTTCCCTTAATGGTAGACACAGTTTGATACATTTCTAGTATCTTAATAGAGTCTACTATACCCCGGAAAGGCTTTGCAGATATGGATTGAGGGAAGACTCGAGATGTGAGCGTTGCAGTGAGCAAGTGGCCGACTTTATGCATTTGGCATGGTTTTGCCCGGAGGTTGCAAAGTTTTGGGAACGTGTATTTTCGGAAATGGCAGCGATGACAGGGCAAGCACTTACACCTGAGCCGGCTCTAGCGCTGTTGGGCTACTCGAAACCTTTGCCTACAGGGATGCGCAGGTTAGTGGACATGGGTCTGTTGATGGCCAAGCGTAGAGCGGCGATTTGTTGGTCAAGGGGGTCGCTACCTACGACTGCTCAGTGAGCTTCTGACATGTTGTATTGCTGCACCCAAACGGAATGTTACAGTGACCTCCTCCCTCCCCGCAACCGGCCTAAGAATTTTTGGGCATTGTATAGTGTATATAGAGCTATTAAAGACGGCGATGATGGGGTGGCCGTGGGAGAAGGCCAGGACGTGAATGTACCCACTGCAGTAGTAACTCTGTAATATGCCTGAGTGAGATTGTCGCTTCATAGAGAGACCAGTGGAGGCGTGGGATAATGTGGGATACTGTAGACCTTAATGTAAACTCAAGAACGGGGAAATGCTGCCCTCATAACTCATGGCTTGTCGGTGGGCGCGGAATGTGATTCATATGATATGTAGTACTGTTTGTCTACTGTGCTGTGTCGCATTGGATTGAAAGACTATCAGGAATAACTGTTACTGTGATGTCATAACAACTGGAAAGTGTCCTATGTTAATTGTATTGTTAAAGAATGAAGGTTTTTTGAAATGCATAATAAAGAAATTAAATTTAAAAAAATTTAAAAAAAGTGTGAGCTTGAAAGGCAGCGTTTGCTGATGGGGAGCCAGTGCAGTGCTGTGAGGTGGGGGGTCATGTGAGTCCATCTCGGAGCTCAAGGACGAGCCTGGCAGACGCGTTCTGTGTTGCCTGAATACCGTTTTGGAGTTGGGTGTAGATTCCTACAGAGATGGGGTTGCCGTAGTCCAGCTGGCTGGTGATGAGTTCCTGGGTGATTTTGCTTCTGGTGACTGTGGGAAGCCATTTGAAGATTTTCTTCAGCATGTGGAGGATGTCTAAGCATCTTGAGGAGACGGCGCTCACCTGTGTTTCATGCATTGATTCGTGTCGAGAATAATGGCTAGATTTTTTGCTTGTTCTGTGGACTCTGGAGGGGGGCCTAGTTCAGTGGGCCACCAGGTGTGGTCCCAGGGGGAGGCGATGCTCCCAAAGATGAGTACATCAGTTTTATTGGTGTTATGTTTGAGGCATTTGCTTTGCATCCAACTGGCGATGCTGGTCATGCACCTGTGGAAGTTGGCTTTTGTGTTGGTAGGTCGAAGGAAAGAAACAGGATGAGTTGGGTGTCATCCTCATAGGATAGGATGTTCATGTTATGAGATTTGACCAGGGTGGCTAGGGGGGGCATGTAGGTGTTGAAGAGGGTGGGTCTAAGAGAGGAGCCCCGGAGGATTCCACAGATGACGTCCTTTGGAGCAGAGGAGTCGGTGGAAGGTGGATGCTTTGGGTTCTGCCTGTGAGAAAGGAGGCGATCCATTTGTGGGCATTTCCTTGGATGCCCATCTGGTGGCGGCCGTGGACGAGGGTGGAGTGCGATACGGTGTCGAAGGCCTCGTAGAGGTCTAGGAGGACGAGGGCAGCGGTTTCGCCCTTGTCCATGAGGGCTCTGGTGTCGTCCGTGGCTGCTATGAGGGCAGTTTCTTTGCTCTGGTTGGTGCAGAATCCTGATTGTGAGGGATCCAGGAGGTTGTTGCTTTCGAGATCGTTGCTCAGTTGAGTGTTGATTGCTTTTTCTAGGACTTTGGCTGGGAAGGGAAGTAGTGAGATGCGTTGTTAATCTTTTAGGTCTGATGGGTCCGTGGAGGATTTTTTTTTAGAAGAGGTTTGACTTCTGCGGGCTTCCGTGTGGTGGGGAGGTAGGCATGGGTGATGGAGGCGTTCAGGATGGGGTTGAGCTCCTTGCTGATGGAGCTAGTTCCTTTGTTAAACACGTGTTGAGGGCAGGGGTCCCTTGGAGCTCCGGAGTGGATGGAGCTCATGAGGGTGGCTGTGGTCCGCGTGGTGAGGGGTTCCCAGATTGAGATGGTGGCTGGGGTGCTGGAGAGGTTGGTTGGGGGCTTGGTGGTGGAGGCGATGAGGAAGTGTACTGTAGAGTGGTTGGACCAGGTAATTTCACTGGTGTGGCTGTAGGTGATTTTGCTGCTGACAGAGAAAATGGGGTCCAGTGTGTGTCCGGTGGCGTGTGTGGGGTCGGTTACTAGTTGGGAGAGTCCGAGGTTCTCAACGATCTCGAGGAGGTTGGTGGTGTTGGGCTTGGAGCGGTCTTCCAGTTGGAAGTTGAGTTCCCCTAGGAGGAGGAAGTCTTTGGAGTGGATAGCTAGTGGGGAGATGAAATCTGCAATGTCCTTGCAGAAGGCAGGGCGGGGTCCGGGGGGTCGGTAAGCGAGGGTGCCTCTTAGTGTGGTTTTGCTGTTAGCTTTGATCTGAAAATTGAGGTGTTCCATGATGGAAGTGGGGGCATCCTTGGTGGATGTGCATTTCATGAACTCTTTGTGAATGATGGCTATTCCGCCACCATGTTTGTTGGTGCGGTCGCAGTCTATTATTTTGTATCCGCTGGTAACAGCGGCAGCGATGACGGCTGCTGATGCCGGTTTCAGCCATGTCTCGGTGAGAAGACTAGGTTTGGCGTGAGAGAGGTTATGGTGTCCCAGATTTCGCTGGCGTGTTTGTGGAGAGAGTGGGTGTTGATGAGTAGGCAGTGGAGCTGTTCCGTGCCGGTGGGGGCTTCGGTGCAGCAGATTTGATGTTGCAATTGCGAGGGCAGTGCCGGCCGGTGAAGGGTCCAGCTGTGTGCATGGGGATGCACTGTAGCAGTTGATTTTGGGGGTCCCCCTGAGAGCCCCTTGCCTGCTCCATTATCATGGACTCCCCTCTCACAGGAAATTGTTGAGCTGAAGCCATGCTCGAGGAGCCCAAGTGCATTAGATTTTTAATCTATGACAAGTTGAGTGGGAGTCGAGGATTTAGAAAAGTGTTTCTGGACTGTGGCTGAGGCTTTAGCGTTACAGTGGGTGACTTTAACCCTGTTTGTTCCTCCCCTCTGTCAGCTTGAGTCAAGCCAGTCTCTCACACACAGATGCCTTTTCTCTCCCCTCTGTAGGTGTGGTTTCAGAACCGCCGGGCTAAGTGGCGAAAGGTGGAGAAGCAGTACCCAAAGGGGAGCAAGAAATGCCCAGTGGCATCAGCGACACTGTCCGTGACGTCTGCACCAGGCGCCTTTGGGCAACTTCCAGTCCCCTACAGCAGCTGTGATGGCAAAGAGTAGGTGCCACTGTTCAGATCCTGATGCGTCAAACACCTGCTCTGCCCATAGAGGTGTCTAAGTGTGCAGGCACATGTGTGCGTCTGTGTGTGCAGTGGGATCAGACGTCACCTGCCCGCGGAGGTGTCTACGTGTGCAGGCACATGTGTGCGTCTGTGTGTGCAGTGGGATCAGACGTCACCTGCCCATGGAGGTGTCTACGTGTGCAGGCACATGTGTGCGTCTGTGTGTGCAGTGGGATCAGACGTCACCTGCCCATGGAGGTGTCTACGTGTGCAGGCACATGTGTGCGTCTGTGTGTGCAGTGGGATCAGACGTCGCCTCCCCATGGAGGTGCCCAAGTCTGTGTGCGCATATGTGTGTTTAGTGGCATCAAAACCTCACCTCCACATGGAGGTTCCTAAGTGTGCATGCTTGTGAGTGCACACCTGTGTGTTTAGTGGCATCAAACGTCACCTTCCCATAGACGTGCCTAAGTGTGCATGCTTGTGAGTGCACACCTGTGTGTTTAGTGGCATTAAACCTCACCTCCCCATAGAGGTGCTCGATTGTGCAGGCATGTGAGTGTGTGTGTGCATCTGTGTGTTCAATGGGATCAAACGTCACCTCCCCTTAGAGGTGCCTAAGTGTGCATGCTTGTGAGTGCACACCTGTGTGTTTAGTGGCATGAAACGTCACCTCCCTATGGAGGTGCCTAAGTGTGCATGCTTGTGAGTTCCCCCCCCATGTGTTTAGTGGCATGAAATGTTACCTCCCCATGGAGGTGCCTAAGTGTGCAGGCATATGTGTACATGCGTGTCTGTGTTCAATGTGATCAAACGTCAAACGGTGGAGAGGTGTGGTGCAGCGGCCAGGGCAGCTGACTTCGGAGCACAGGGCTCATGGTTCGATCCCCGGCTCTGGCGGCAGCTCAGCTCAGCACCATGTGACTCTGGGCAATAGCTCACTTAATTTCCACGACGGCCCCCAGCGCCTTGAGACCCGTAAGGGTGAGTAGTTTGCGCTTTACAAATACGGATTTACATTTACATTTACATATGGAGGTGTCTAAATGTGCAAGCACATGGGTGTCTGTGCATCGGTTAGTTCAGTAGGATCAAACGTCATCTCCCCATGGAGGTGTCTAAGTGTGCAAGCACATGTGTACATGTGCGGCTGTGTGTTCAACTGGGTCAGACTTCACCTCCCCATGGAGGTGCCAAAGTATGCATGCACGTGTGAGCATGTACGTTTAATGGTATCAAACTTCTGCTCGGTGTGAGGGTGATGTAGTCTATCTTGCTTGGTGATGGGTGCGTTTGAAACCATAGCACCGCTTTATACAACAACTGATTTCTGCTGCTGACTCTTTGTCTCCTTCCAGTTCGTTGTTTCCATATAGACAGGGTGGCTGTACTCAGTTTGCTGTTGTGTGTGGCCTGCCCTACTTGTCTCCTGTCTGAGACAATTGGTGTTGACTGTGATGAGGAGAGCAGGCTGGCTTTGCTTCCTTGTTTATGTGGCCACCTCTAGTGGGTTATTCTCCTCCTCAGGTTGGCATTGATCTTGTTCTGTGACTTGATGAAAGTTCTAGGTTACATTCATCAGTGAGAGGAGACAGTGTTTTCTTGTCTCCAGAATTAAAGTGATCTTTGCTCTTCGTGATTCAAGTTTGGTTTATGATAAGTGCTGGTGTTAATGTCGTGTCATCACTGGGTGGACCTGATTCAGGTGTATTCGCTCTAAGACTTCCTTGTTTTATTTGGTGTCAGTAGTAGGATTTTGTTATTTTGTCCTCATCCATGTCTGTGGTGGCACCTCGCTTCATTTGTCGTGAGTTTGTGGCTGCTTTGTTTGCACATTCAAATCCCTTCAGACTCACAAGCCTCGTAAGGATATTGGAAGCTGCATGTACAGCTTTAGGAAGAATGGCATCCGGTTCCCTGCGTATTCCTCCTCGCTCACCTCCACCCTCTTCAACACTTATATGACACCTCTGGCCTTCATAGCCAAATCCCACGGACTCGCCATCATATCCATCATATCCTACGCTGATGACACACAACTCATCCTCTCCCTCTCTGAAGACACCTCCAACACCAAGACCAACTTCCACAACTGCATGTGAGGCGTCGCCAACTGGATGAAAGACAACTGCCAGAAGCTCAGCACGGACAAGACAGAGGCATTGATTTTTGGAAAGAATAGCTTCCCGTAGGATGCATCCTGGTGGCCCTCAGAACTTGGACCTACTCCTACCCCCACTGACTACGCTAGGAACCTAGGCATTATTCTGGACAACAAGCTAGCCATGATGTCTCAGGTCAACTCCGTCTCCTCCTCCCTCTTCTTCATCCTCCGCATGCTACGTAAGATATTCAAATGCTACTCCAAAGCTCAAAACACACCATCACCCAGGCCCTCATCTCCAGCCGACTAGACTACAGCAATGCTCTCTATGCAGGGATCACTGCTCTCCTCCTCCGATGACTACAGACCATACAGAATGCCACAGCCAGACTCGTCCTAAATCTCCCTAGACGAACCCACATCACCCTGTACCTCAAGGAGCTCCACTGGTTCCTAGGATAGAAAAGATGCAAATTCAAGCTCCTGACCAACGCATACAAGGCCCTACACAACTGCAGAGCCGCTTACCAGAACCACCGCCGGAACTTCCATCAGCATACTAGATTCCTCAGCTCGACATCCCTTTCTCTAACCCTCACCCCTGTGCATCCGACGTAGCAGATGCCGAGTTCGCTCCTTCTCCGCCCTAGCAGTGTAGACTTGGAACAAGTTGCCCCTATCATCTCCGGACCTCCCCATCTCTTCAGAGTACCGAAAGTCCCTGAAGCCCGGCCTATTCAGCGAATCAACTGGACCCTGTCAGCCCCTGGACACCCCACGGGTGACAAAGCGCTCTACAAATCTACTGATCGATTGATTGATTGATTGATTCAGTGCAAGACTACCTGTAGGTATGAGAGCTCCGCTACAGGACCCAGGTCTGTGGTCTGCAAGGCTGACACCCCCATTCTCTCGACCACGTCTGTGGGAGTACCGTCACCCCGATAGTTCTGCCTCATAATCTCATTAGCAATGAGACTTCTCTTGGGCCCCACAGACTCCATCCGGAGTGCACCCTCTCTTTATACCCTCCAAAAGCTGCGGGGAAGCTGAGGAGTGAGAGTTACCTAGTGTGCCAGAGGCCGGAAGTGTTCGCCGCAGGTGAGATGAAAGAAACCTCAGTAAAAGTCCACCCCTCCATGGATCAAGGGATTTAGACTCTGCTTTGAGATATCTGGAAGAAACGGACTAAAACAGGTCGGTGCTGTGACCCATTGCATTTTCTACAGACCGCTGACAATGACACTCTCTGGGATCTCAGTTTCTCACATGCTTCTCTGGTAGGTTTGGCACCTTGTGGTAGAGACAATGGGTCGTACTCGTCATCTTGTTGGACCAAAAAGCCAAAACTTTGAATGAGCTGCAAGGAAATATTTCAGTCACTTGGAAGAAGATGGCAGCGCTTTTAGCTTAGAGTTTTCAGCACCTCACTGCTGAATATTGAGTGTGTTGATTGGCTGAAAAGCTTTCTTCAAGTTAACTATCCAACAGAAGCATTCTTCTTCTTGTCACCAAAACCAAGACAGCCTTCAGTATATATTCTTCACTTGGATGAAATGACCTCAATTCTGAATCCGTACGTGAATCTCATGGGCAGGTGGCTTCTTTCCATCTCATTCGAACCCTCATGCAGATGCCTGAGGACGCTTCTATTGACATCAAGAAGCCGCCCTGACAGAGATGGCTAATCTTGGGAACAGAATTATAGGTAAAGGGGGGCACACAGACAACGGGGACACAGGGACAGTGAGGTTCTGGCTCACAGACACAGCAGGACAAGAGAGCTGTCAGGCAGGACACTGAGACAAGGTACTCAAGAACAGAAGAAAGCCAGGAGAGATGGGGACCAATGGGCCACAAAACACAAACATTAGGCATCTGCACCAATAGAATTGAGCTCTGGAAATGAAAATACGCCCAGGCAAGTCATCAAAGATTCGCGAGCACCATATAACGAACACCATGTAGGTCTTACCGAGGAGTGCAAGACCTCTCGTCCATATCAAGGCCGCTGGGACTTCACGATGACGGATCACTGAGCTGACGCTGACTCCGGTTAGGTAGAGAAATGCAATGACTATAGGTCACACCACAGGGTAAGAGCTACTCCATAGTCAACACACACATAGGTTAGATGGAAGGGCACAAGGTCCCCAACTGGAGCACCTCCTTAGGAAAAAACCCTCAACGTATATAACCACATCTCGGCACCAATGCAAGCAAGAGAAAGATGAATCGACAAACCTCCGCGGAGGACTCCCGTTTGCAAAACTAGCAAGTCTCAAATTGTGGTCTGCCCTCTGAGACCAAAGTATAAGGAATTGGTGAGCACAGCACTATACAAACACTCTGTAATATAATATAACGTGTATGTGTGTATGTTAGGAGTGCACAAACTTGCATAATTTGCTGTAGCATAACTATGCGAAATTACAGCAAAATTAAATTATGCGGAATTACACAAAGTTCATGTTGCACTCATAAAATTACTTGAAAGGTCCATTTGTGTAAAATATCAACTTGAAAATGTAATTTGAATTGATTTCCAGTCGCTTGCATTCAAAACTCTGCAGCTTGCTTTTGGATTTGTAGTTTTGTGCTAAAAAATAACTCGAACAGTCCACTCGGGTATAAAATATACCTGAAATGTTTGTTGACTGCCCACATCAAAGGAACTGATGCTCGCGTTCAAAACGCTTCTGCTCGCTTCTGGATTTGTATTTTCTTGCAAAAAAATTACCTGAACAGTCCGCTAGGGTAAAGAATTCTACCTAAAATGCTGCTCGTCTTCAGAAGTTACCCAAACGGTTTGCCCTGAAATTACCCGATGTGGCGTGATGGTAATACACAAAATTACCAGAATTATGACAGTTGCGCCTGTGTAGTTACAATTTTGTGGAGGCCTAATATATATGTTATTTCTGTAGCGCAAACCTAGCCAAAAGGAAACGGAGTGCTGTACATTGTGTTTGCTTTGTTCGCCCTAAGTTGGCAGGGCATGCCCAGACGTGGGTCCCTTGCTCACTTTGCCACTGGATTCAAGCTAGCCTGGCTGACGAGGGCTGTTAGCCCGAAACCGGTCCCAGGATGCTTGTTTCCGGTCCAGTGAAGACATGGCTTGGCAGTTCAGGCTGGACTGTTCCCATGAGGCACAGGGTCAAGACTGATTTGCATAAAGCTGTGTCTGAACTGGGGTGGCAAAGTGAGCTAAAGAACGTTGATGGATTCAACCCAGATCTGTGACTGGGGGTGAGTGTCTGAAAAGTTTCAGCGCTCCGTCCATCATCTCCTTGTGTTTGCTTTGTTCGCCCTAAGTTGGCAGGGTATGCCCAGACGTGGGTCCCTTGCTCACTTTGCCACTGGATTCAAGCTAGCCTGGCTGATGAGGGCTGTTAGCCCAAAACCGGTCCCAGGATGCTTGTTTCCGGTCCAGTGAAGACATGGCTTGGCAGTTCGGTCTGGACTGTTCCCATGAGGCACAGGGTCAAGACTGATTTGCATAGAGCTGTGTCTGACCTGGGGTGGCAAAGTGAGCTAAAGAACGTTGATGGATTCAACCCAGATCTGTGACTGGGGGCGAGTGTCTGAAAAGTTTCAGCGCTCCGTCCATCATCTCCTTGTGTTTGCTTTGTTCGCCCTAAGTTGTCAGGGTATGCCCAGACGTGGGTCCCTTGCTCACTTTGCCACTGGATTCAAGATAGCCTGGCTGATGAGGGCTGTTAGCCCGAAACCGGTCCCAGGATGCTTGTTTCCGGTCCAGTGAAGACATGGCTTCGCAGTTCGAGCTGGACTGTTCCCATGAGGCACAGGGTCAAGACTGATTTGCATAAAGCTGTGTCTGAACTGGGGTGGCAAAGTGAGCTAAAGAACATTGATGGATTCAACCCAGATCTGTGACTGGGGGTGAGTGTCTGAAAAGTTTCAGCGCTCCGTCCATCATCTCCTTGTGTTTGCTTTGTTCGGCCTAATGTATATGTTATTTCTGTAGCGCAAACCTAGCCAAAAGGAAACGGAGTTCTGTACATGGTGGAAGTCAAGCATAAAGTCAGCGAGGAATAGGAGAGAAAGCTCAGTTGTGACGGTTAATGCGCTGTGATGTAGTGCTCTGTAAAGAGGGGAGTCTTCAACTCTTTCCTAAACTGGAGGAGCTTTGAGGCAGTCCTGATGGGGACGGGGATGTTGTGGAGATCCTGGACGCTTAGATGGAAAAGGCTTTCTTATGTTTGGTTTAAACTTATAAATACTGATAAAACCCCACCGGAAGGAACATGGCCCACATCAGATAAACTGATAGTCTTACGAACCCATGTTCCTGCACTCCCAGACTGTTATCAGCTCCTCTTCCAAAGCGGAGTAAAAGGCTCATATATTTAGGGATACTTTGAAGTTACCTAATGTGGCTTCATTAAACAAGGCCAAAATTGGACTAATGTTGCTTCTGTTCCCGTTTGGAGGGAGCCTTACCTGGCAGTTCTAAATGGACTGTTCCCATTAGGAGCAGGGTCAGTACTGATTTGCATAATCTGGACCTCTGTCTAGAGTGGCACGGTGTGTGAAAAACAATGGACTGGAATGCATCTCTGAGTGCTCGCCAGTGGCTGAGATTAACTCAAGCTATCAATCCATCACCTTGTTGTTTGTTTCATTATACAAAGTAGCAGATAAGAAGAATTCTCTAATATGAGTCTGTTTGGATGTTATGGGGTTCTCCTAAAACATATTGTTTTCTTTTGCCTTTGCTTTGTTTCCTGCATGAAACTGCTGTAGCCTTACATAAGTTCTGGATGAAGTCTGAGCCACTTGCCAGAGTCTGATCTGTCTTCACAGGGTAGAGCTGTTATCTGCACACCCAGGCGCCTTGCCTGGCCACCAGCCCGCCTTCCTGAGGGTGACTTCACAACCTGGAGTCTACGGGAAGAACATGCTTAGTGAAGTCTGTGCGCCTGCCAATGCCACACCACACCTCCAAGTTGGTAAGTAAACCCTAGACTGAGGAAACGGTGGCCGCAAGCATGGTCAGGTGGCTTCTGTATGTGTGAGGTTTCCTCTGGGTCCCTGTGCACACAAGGACCGCTTGTTGTGGGGAATTACAGCCCCATAAAACACCATCTTTGATAAACACTGTGGGTGCCCATACAAACGTGTGACTGGCACCTGTGTCTTCGTGTGTGTCATAGCCCTCGCTCGTCTTTGAAATTAAATGTGATATAATCCATAGCCCAGTGATGCGCACCCGCTGGTGTGCTGCTATGCATCCTAGTACATTCTCTGTATGCAGCACCCACTTATAACAATATTGAACCCCTGCACACAGTCTCTTGCATGCTCCTGTGTACATAGAGTGCTGCCCTTGCGTATTCTGTACACTCAAAGCTTCGTCCTTGCACCTCAGGTACATACAGGTGCTCTCCTTGGGTATCTTGTGTACACAGATTCTCTCCCATGCTCCTTTGGTACATACAGGTGCCATCTTTGGATATCCAGTGTGCACACAGTTTCCTCCGTGGTGCATACAGATGCTGTTCTTGGGCATCTTATATACACAAGAGCTTCCAAATACTCCTTATGCATGTATGTTTGTATACTGTATTCGTGTAGTGCAAACAGGGACGAAATGCAGCACTATACATTGTTCGCACAGGTGCTCTTGTTGAATGGCCCATGCACACAATGTGTCCTCCATGCTTCTATGTACACACAGGCTATGCTTGGGATTGCCACGCACAGCCGTTTTCCTCTATTCTCCCTAACATGGACAGGTGGGATCCCTGGATATCCTGTGCACTCTGGGTCCCTTCCTTGTTCCATGTTACAGTCCGGTGACATCCTTGTGTGTCTGATGTACTCCTGTACATGCAGAAGACTTTCTGACATCAAACACACAGTAGCCTCCTTGAAGCTCCTAGGCATGGATGACACATGATGCACCTGGCTCTCAAAACAAGAGGAACCGGGAGCTTGTTTAAGCAGATCCAGCACACGTACTCTCTAACTAGAATTAGATATGCAAAATTGGTGTGCAGTGCCTTAGAGAGAGTGTGAGTGTTCAGGTCTGTGGAATAGCCTTCTTTTGAAAGAAGTGCCCTCACACACCCCGAAGGATGTCAGGCTTCATCATATGGGCCTGCTCCTCGTTGGGCCGGTGCTGCAATGCCCTAAGGGCACCCGCGAAGGGGCTCTTTGGCGGAGATCTTTTTGATGAAGCCGTTTGGTGCGTGTGGGTGTGTGGAATAAGTGAGTAGTGTAGTGAAGTGCAGAATAGTGCGCTAAAATAGGTTTAGGAAGGTCCTACTGCATACATTTGTATTCATGGGACTCACTAACCTAACTTAAAAGCAATGTGGCCCTAACTGGATACAATGGTCCCATAGGGCATGTGTGTTGTGAACAAAGGTCGACATGTTTCTTGCCATTGTTAGCCCCTAATGGGTCTCTCTGCAATTCATCAGGACCAGGTGATTCAGAAAATATCTGTAGTCTTACACTACTGTAAGGCTGGTGCTTAGGGTGTAAGAAATGCTATAGTTACCAGCTTTGCGAGTAAATACAGGGTACAATTTACCTAGTATTGATGGACCCCACGCTGTTGAGGTCTGAGCTGACGGGAGCGTTAGCAGAGCGCGTCGTTACTCACGACTGAGAGGTGGCGAGGCAACTAGCCCTTCTCCTACCCCGGCTCTGGTTCCCATGCACCTGCACATCATCTCTTTAAAGTAATTTGCAGAATGCATAGCGTCTCACCAGTACTCAGGAGCATTGCCCTCAGGTGATCCTAGGAGCACATGTTTCATTCACCATGTTCTGCTCTCTAGCTCTGATTGTGTAACTCTCTTCTCTCTTGCCTTAGGAGCTTCACTGGCTGGCCCCTTGACACCTGCAGAGATGGAGCAGACGCCAAAACATGGTCGAATGGGCAACATGCCAACATTCCAGAGCCCACCACCTCTCCGCCGAGCAAGCCTGCCACTCGCCATGGCCTTCAGTTCTACCAATCACATCATCCCACTCATGCTGGACACACCAGAGAGCACTTGCACGCCACCTGCCCAGGATGGGCCTGCCAATGAGGTCTTCGCCTACAGCATCCCAGGATCAGGGTAGGACCATGCACTGTGAGAGGCAAGGAGGCAAGCTGAGTGAGTGTGACACGTCTTGAGTACAGGAGTCAGAGTGTGAGGGAGTGGGAGTGGATTAAAGAAAGCCAGAGTCTGACGAACATGAGTTAATGGCTTGGACTGGAGGAGCTCAGTGCAAAGTGTGAGGGAAGATCTGGATTAGAGGGAGGCAAAGTGAGGCGGACCGGGGATGTGAATGCAAGTGTAAGGAACTGGAGAGGGTGTCCATTGTGAGGGACTAAAGGAGATGTCACACTGTGAGGGATGGGGGGCAGGAATGCACAGTGTGAGGGTCTAGAAGAGATGATGTTCCTGTGTGAGGGACTGGAGGAGATCAAGAGATTATATGAGGGGTGAATGGAAGAACGTGAGTGAAGGTCTTTCAATGGCTAGTAGAACTTCCTTCCTTACCTCCTCCGTCTTTCTGGTTGATGGGTTGAATACACAACCCTCCCAAGATGTCACGCTGCCGTCCCCCTGTGAACATGGGAAATGTCCTTTAGGACAAAACTGTAATCACGCAGTGCCTTCACAGCACCGGCAACAGAACGAATGCGTCTTTAGCATGCAATCGTTCTGCAAGCAAGTCGTTACAACGACTTGCTTTAGGGGAGGGCGCAATGGTGGAGTGGTGTTGAAATTAAAGTCCAACACCTTTCCTACTGTAGCGCAGACAGGAGTTGGAATAGTAAATTAAACTATTCCAATATCCAGCTCCCCCCTAAGGCAAAACATTAAAACGACTTGCATGCAGAACAAATGCGTGTTAAAGACGCGTTCGTTCAATGACGTGAAAAACGCATGCGGAATTCCGCCATACATTTGTGAACACACTAAAGGGAGATGTTGGTTCACACACCAGCACAAAGGGCCTCACAGCTCAGGTGGTCGCACTTGCGGTTATTCAGGAACTTTATGGTCCGGGCTCCATGAGTGTAGTGTCGAAGGTAGGATCCATGTCTTCAGAGCTAGACAGGGCTGGGCTCCACGGATGTAGTGTCACAGGTGGGAGCTGCGTCTTCAGAGCTAGACAGGGCTGGGCTCCACGGATGTAGTGTCACAGGTGGGAGCTGCGTCTTCAGAGCTAGACAGTGCTGGGCTCCATGGGTGTAGTGAGCCATGCCTTCAGAGCTAGACAGAGCGGGGCTCCACGGATGTAGTGTCGAAGGTAGGAGCCATGCCTTCAGAGCTAGACAGAGCGGGGCTCCACGGATGTAGTGTCGTAGGTAGGAGCCATGCCTTCAGAGCTAGATGGGGCTGGGCTCCACGGATGTAGTGTCAAAGGTATGAGCCATGCCTTCAGAGCTAGACAGGACCGGGCTCCACGAATGTAGTGTCGAAGGTAGGAGCCATGCCTTCAGAGCTAGATGGGGCTGGGCTCCACGAATGTAGTGTCAAAGGTATGAGCCATGCCTTCAGAGGTAGACAGACTTCGGCTCCACGGATGTAGTGTCACAGGTGGGAGCCATGCCTTCAGAGCTAGACAGGGCTGGGCTCCACGGATGTAGTGTCACAGGTGGGAGCCATGCCTTCAGAGCTAGACAGGGTTGGGCTCCATGAGTGTAGTGTCACAGGTGGGTGTCGGGCCTTCATAGCTAGACAGGTGTGGGGTCCTTGAGTGTAGTTTCACAGGTGGGGGTCGGGCCTTCATAGCTAGACAGGGCCAGGGTCCATGAGTGTAGTGTCACAGGTGGGGGTCGGGCCTTCACGCTGCTGTGTTGCAGCTCTTGGATACACGAGCACACAGTGTCACAGGCTGAGCTGGGATTTAATTCTACTGTGAGCCACATCCTGGCTAGGAGTGTGCCAAGTGCCCCAGAAATGAGCCAGAATTGCAGGCTGCTCCACAGCAGGGGTGGGCACTTCAGTGCACAGTGCCAAATGGTCTAAAGAACTGCGTAGGACAGGAGAGGGCAGCACAACAGACAGGAGCCGGGCAGGTGCAACCAGTTCATGTCACCGATAAAGGAGAGAGTGTGAAAGGTTGGAGGAGAGAAAGCTTAAGCCTGAAGGACAGGAGAAGAGGTAGAGTGGGAAACGGGCAGAAGAAACCAGTGTGATGGACGGAAGGGCAGGAGCACATGTACTGACAGACAGGAGGGCAGGAGCGCAGGGTGTGGGACTGGAGGGCAGGAGCACAAGGTGTGGGACGGGAGGGCAGGAGCGCAGGGGGTGGGACTGGAGGGCAGGGGTGCAGGGTATGTGACGGGAGGGCAGGAGTGCAGGGTATGGGATGGGAGGGTAGGAGCGCAGGGTGTGGGCCTGGAGGGCAGGAGCGCAGGGTGTTAGACTGGAGATCAGGAGCGCAGGGTGTGGGACTGGAGATCAGGAGCGCAGGGTGTGGGACTGGAGGGCAGGAATGCAGGGTGTGGGACTGGAGGGCAGGAGCGCAGGGTGTGGGACTGGAGGGCAGGAGCACATGTACTGATAGGCAGGAGCGCCGGCTGTGAAACTGGAGGGCAGGAGCACAGGGTGTGGGACTGGAGGGCAGGAGCACAGGGTGTGGGACTGGAGGGCAGGAGCACAGGGTGTGGGACTGGAGGGCAGGAGCGCAGGGTGTGGGACTGGAGGGCAGGAGCGCAGGGTTTGGGACTGGAGGGCAGGAGCGCAGGGTGTGGGACTGGAGGGCAGGAGCGCAGGGTGTGGGACTGGAGGGCAGGAGCGCAGGGTGTGGGACTGGAGGGCAGGAGCGCAGGGTTTGTGACTGGCCGGCAGGAGCGCAGGGTTTGGGACTGGAGGGCAGGAGCGCAGGGTGCGGGACTGGAGGGCAAGAGCTGAGGGTGTTGGATGGGAGAGCAGGAGCGCAGGGTGTTTGACTGGAGGGAGGTGAACCAGGCGGCCTTTCTGGGGCGCTGTTTGTCGGGGTTGCGTAGTGGTGCAAGCTCGTCTGCGCATTTGGTGAGACTATGGGATATGGGACTGGAGGGTAGGAGCGCAGGGTTCTTGACTAGAGGGCAGGGGCGCAGGGTGTTATGTTAAATGAATGTTCGAGGCATGTGAGCTGTAGATCACATGCTTTGCATAAGTCTGCCATACAATGTTGGGTCCGGATGTTTGCACTTTGTTTTTGTTCGAAGAAGTCTTTTCCAGTCACGAGGTAGGTGACTTCTCCTTTCGGTGATAGTGCGCATGGGCATCGACTCCATTGTTAGATTGTTTTTTTCCGCCATCGGGTTCGGACGTGAATTGCTGCGCACCGGTTCGACACCGTTTCTCAGGTTCCCCTCGGTGCACAATCCACTACCCTTGACGGTATTGTTTCTCGATCGTGTTTCCCATTCTCCACGTATCGTATCGGTTCAAAGTCTTCACTCGGAAAATTTGTGGAGGGCCATAGGGCCTAACAGCGTCGGGTCAACTCGCAGTCGATGGAACGGATTCCATTCAAAATCTGTCCTGGGTGTCGCGCTAAGTATCCGTGCCCCAACTTACACAAAGTGTGCAACTTGTTTCTATCCCCGGAACACGACGAACAGGACTGCGACGCGTGCCGATCTTTTCGATCCAAGAAGACGCTCCGTGATCGTCGGGCTCAACATCACGAAATGCACCAACAAAGCGGCTCCGCACCGGATCTCTTCGGAGAAGATTCTGACCATGAAGTCTTCGATGCACAAGCAGCGAGGAAGAGGAGGAACACATTTCCGTGTCCGAAGACGACTCTGACATGGAAGAAGACGTTCCGCAGTGTCAACGTACTGTGAGTACTGATACTTCCCTGCCCCAAAATATGCCGAAGAAAAAGGCTCCGGTCCTTCCTCTGCCTTCCGGCCAAGGTTGGCACCGAGAACAGGTTTCAAACGCCCCGCCTTCGGGCTCAGCACCGAAACACACATCAAAGCCTTCCGGCTCGGGATCGAGTCGGCCCCATTCGGACACCGAACCGAAAACTTCAGCACCGAAATCCAAGCACGTGCTTATCCCTTCGGCACTGAAATCTAAGGCTTCCGATCCGAAAGCCTCAGCGCCGAAACCTTCGGCAACGAAAATTCTGGCGCCGAAAAACAAGACAGCTCCTCCCCCATCCAAGGAGCCTCTTTTCGACGTCCTGCCTTCTAACACGGACCCGAAACAGAAACGACTAGTGATTAATCCAAAAACTGGATATATTCACGTAAAACTGCCAGTTAAATGGAAGCCAGAGATGGAGGAAACTTACCACATTCCACTTAAAAAGAAAAATGTGGGGACTAATCCTTCTCCTCCTCTTATACCTCCTTCCCATCTTGACCCAAATTTGTTAATTACTCCTACAAATTCACCACAACCACAGTCACCTGACCACCAAGATGACGGGGATGGGGATGTACCAGGGGACACTAGTCCTAATCCATGGACTGACTACAATACAGATCCTATAACAGACAATGATCCTGATCTATACCCTTCAAAACACTCTCCACCAGACGACAATGTAGGGTACATAGAGTTACTCAATAGGGCTGCTGAATATCATGGGGTCCAACTTCACAAAGAAACCCTTTAAGAGGATTTTCTCTTTGAGACCTTAAGTTCCTCCCAAAGAGCAACACATACACTGCCCATGCTCAAGGGTATGCTCAAACACGCAGACGAAATTTTTAAGGACCCTGTGCGTGCGAGGATTGTCACACCTAGAGTAGACAAAAAATATAAGCCGGCACCTACAGACCCAATCTGTATCAAAGGTCAAGGTCCCTTAGACTCCCTAGTGGTCTCTAATGCTCGCAAAAGAGCAAACTCTCAAACCACAGGAGATGCCCCTCCTCCTGACAAGGAATCCAAACTTATAGATGCCTCAGGCAAAAGAGTAGCTGCACAAGCAGCCAATCATTGGCGTATTGCCAACACTCAAGCTCTTTTAGTGCGTTATGACAGGGCTCATTACGGCGAGCTGGAAAAATTACTCCAATTCTTGCCAGACGAACATAAAAATAAAGCAAATGATTTAATTCATGAAGGAAAGCTTATTTCTAATACATCCATTAGATGTGCTTTAGATGCAGCTGATACTGCAGCTCGCACAGTTGACACTAGCGTTCTGTTAAGACACGCCTGGCTCAGAATTTCAGGGTTTAAACCCGAAGTCCAAGCTTTCATTTTAAATCTACCCTTCAATAAAGAACACCTCTTCGGACCTGTAGTAGATACCTTTTTTGAAAAAATGAAGGACACAGAGGTTGCAAAATCCATAGGGGCTTTGCAGTCCCTTCCAATCGTGGCTCCTTTTGCCGCTCCTTTTACAGAGGGGGCTCAAAGAACATATCCTCGGACAATACCTCTGCCACCTACAGAGGCAACAATCAGTCACCCTCTTCCGGAGGTTACTTTAGAGGAGGATTCCGAAGCAATAATGGCAAGGGAAGAGGTAAAGGTAACACGACACGTACTTCCCCTGCAGCCAACAAACAGTGACTTGCCTCGTCCACCCCCGATCATTCCACACCGGTCGGGGGACGTCTTTCTCAATTTCTACCCATCTGGAATACAATAACTTCAGACAGATGGGTTCTAGAAATGATCCGATCTGGTTATTGCCTGGAGCTTACCGACAATCCCCCAAACATTTCTCCAAAATCACACAAAATGTCACCAGAACATTTGAACCTACTCAAACAAGTAGTTCTCTCTCTGTTACAAAAAGCAGCTATAGAGCCAGTCCCATTAGAGTATCAAGGGACCGGAGTATACTCCCTATACTTTCTCTTACCCAAAAAGGACGGCTCTCTCAGGCTTATACTAGACCTCGGAGACCTGAATCTGTATATCCAATTGGATCATTTTCGCATGGTGACACTCCAACAAGTGCTCCCGCTCCTTCAGCAAGGCGACTTTCTGTCTACTTTAGACTTGAAGGAAGCGCACTTCCATATTCCAATACATCCCGCTCATCGCAAATATCTCAGGTTTGTGGTAGCGGAACAACATTACCAGTTCAAAGTGCTTCCATTCGGGGTCACCACTGCTCCCAGAGTATTCACCAAATGCCTGGCAGTAGTCGCAGCTCTTCTGCGCAGACAACACGTTCACGTCTTCCCATACTTAGACGACTGGCTCATCAAAACCAGTTCAGAAGCAAACTGTATACAACATACTCACAAAACAATACAGCTGCTCCACGATCTCGGATTCACAGTAAATCTGTCAAAATCCCATCTCCAACACGCAAACGTACTTAGGAGCCACTCTAAACACACAAAAAGCTCAAGCCTGTCCCAATCCAGCCAGAATACGCAACATTCAGGCTCTAATTTCCCAGTTCCAGCCCCACCACTCATTACCAGCTCGAGTATTTATGCAGCTACTAGTAATGATGGCGTCTGGCATCATGATAGTTCCCTATGCAAGTCTTCAAATCCGTCCCCTTCAGGAATGCTTAGCACGTCAGTGGAATCAGTCTCAGGGTCAATTATCAGATCTAGTGTTGGTGGACGGCCACACTCATCTCTCTCTGTGGTGGTGGAATCCACAAATCTGACCCGGTTCCATAGACAGTGCTAACAGCAGACGCATCGCTCACTGGTTGGGGAGCTCATCTCCAAACTCACACAATTCAGGGCATCTGGAGTCAACAGCAAAAGCAACTGCACATAAATCACCTAGAGCTGCTAGCAGTATTTCTAGAGCTCAAAGCCTTCCAGACTCACCTGGTAGGCAAAGCTGCCCTCATACGCACAGACAACATGACAGCAATGTATTATATACAGAAACAGGGAGGGACACACTCCCTCCAACTGTCACGCCTTGCACAGGCCATCTGGAAGTGGGCCATACATCACAAAATCTATCTCCTAGCAGAACACCTTCCAGGAGTAGACAATCAGATTGCAGATCTGCTCAGCAGGCAGAGACAACAGATTCACGAGTGGGAACTCCACCCTCAAGTTCTCCTCCCGTTTTTTCAGATGTGGGGCTTCCCAGACATAGATCTGTTCGCCACACAGCAAAACGCAAAATGGCCAAACTTCTCCTCCAGGTATCCACACTCATTGTCCAAAGGCAATGCGCTATGGATGAACTGGTCAGGGATATTTGCCTACGCTTTTCCGCCTCTCCCACTCATTCCACTAGTGGTTCAGAAGCTCAGACAAACGTCCCTCACACTGATCCTAGTAGCTCCCACATCGGCCCGTCAACCTTGGTTCACTACCCTGTTGGAGCTCTCAGTAGTTCCTCATCAAAAACTACATCTCACATCCAATCTCCTCACGCAGAGCCGTGGAGAAATAAGACACCCAGATCCCAAACATCTCAACCTAGCGATCTGGCACCTGAAGTCATAGAGTTTGGCTATCTGAATCTTCCGCCAGACTGTATGCACATTATTAGAGAAGCCAGAAGGCCTCTACTAGAGCTTGCTACGCAGCTAAATGGAAGCGGTTTGTTATTTATTGTAATAACCTCATTAACCCGCTTGATGCTTCCGTTCAAAATATCATTTGCTATTTACTACATTTACAACAATCAAATTAGCGTAGACATCTTTACGCTTACATCTGGCTGCAATAGCCGCAAACCTTCAGTATAGACAACATCTGTCTCTTTTCAGAGTGCCTGTTTTTAAGGCCTTTATGGAAGGACTCAAAAGAGTTCTTCCCCCAAGACTTCCACCTGCTCCAGTGTGGAATCTTAACATTGTCCTCCCCAGACTCATGGGTCCACCCTTTGAACCATTGCATAAATGTGAACTGCAGTTTCTCACTTGGAAAGTTGCTTTCCTCATTGCTATTACATCACTCAGGAGAGTGGGTGAGCTTCAGTCATTAACCATAGAAGAACCATTTTTACCAGTACACCTAAACGAAGTGGTACTTCGTACTAACCCTAAATTTCTACCCAAAGTAGTTTCTGCCTTTCACATCAACCAATATGTTGAGGTGTCTGTGTTCTTTCCTCAACCAGATTCAGTGGCAGAACGAGCTCTACGCACCTTAGATGTTAAACGAGCATTACTCTATTGCATAGAAAGGACAACACCTTTTCGTAAAACTAAACAACTTTTTGTTGCTTTTGCTCCACCTCACAAGGGCAATCCCATTTCAAAATCAGGTATTGCACGGTGGATAGTCAAATACATTCAGACATGCTAAGCAAAAGCAAAAAGGACTTTACCAATTCCCCCTAGAGCGCATTCCACCCGCAAACTGGGGGCTTCTATGGCTTTCTTAGGAAACATTCCCATAGCTGACATCTGTAAAGCTGCAACATGGGCTATACCACACACATTCACAAAACAGTATTGTGTAGATGTGTTAGCTAAAAAACAACAAGCTAATGTAGGCCAGGCAGTTCTTCGTACACTCTTTCAAACCACTGCAACAGCTACAGGTTAGCCACCGCTTTGGGCGATTACTGCTGAATAGTCTATGCAAAGCGTGTGATCTACAGCTCATATGCCTCGAAAGGAAAATGCTACTTACCCAGTATGCATCTGTTCTTGGCATGTAGAGCTGTAGATTCACATGCGCCTACCCGGGTACCTATACCTGTTGCAGTAATATCTTACTTCGATACACACACATGGACATCTCTATTCTACTCTTACAACTCCATTTTCACCCTCTGCGGGAAAACAATCTAACAATGGAATCGATGCCCATGCGCACTATCACCGAAAGGAGGAGTCACCTACCTCGTGACTGGAAAAGACTTCTTTGAAGAAAAACAAAGTGCAAATATCCGGACCCAACACTAGATGGCAGACTTATGCAAAGCATGTGAATCTACGGCTCTACATGCCAAGAACAGATGGATACTGGGTGTAGGAGAGTAGGACCTGCTTCTTATAGTTACCCCCACTTTTTGCTGATGTTTCACTGTTTTTCGACTTAGCCAGACTGAGGCCCTGCTAATCAGGAGCCCAGTCTATCTGCTTTCTACTCTAAATTGATTGTATGTACTTTAGGTACACTCCAGATTGGATTCTGGGGTACCCTTATAAGTCCCTAGTATATGGTATACTATGTACCCAGGGCATAGGTACCCCTGAGGCCTCCCAGGGGCTGCAGCATGTATTATGCCACCCCTGAGAGGCCATTCAAACTGACACCACAGGTCTGCTACTGCAGCCTGTGTAAGGTGGTGCATGCACCCCTTACTTACATATAGGTTCACTATATCTATCCTGATCACTGCACATATAAACCTATCAGTCACCCCTATGGCAGGCCTTATCAATCCTGAAGGCAGGGTGCTGGTTTTTATGTGAGAGGGTGCCCATGCATGAGCAGAGCCCCTCTGCAGCCTTCGGAACCACTATTCCGGGGTTGTCTGTGATGCAGCCAACCATATACTCTTAAGTGCATTATAACCTCGCGGTAAATGCTAACTTTAAAATGGCTGCAAGGAATTATGTCGTGTTTGGTGTCAAACACCTTGGAATCATACCTCCACTCCAGTAACTGGGGTGGGAGGTATGATCCCACACTACTAGAGGGAGAAACATGGCACCACCTGTACACCCGGTACCAGCTTAACAGAACCCTTGCATCACAAAATGGATGCTGCAGCCACAGACACGAGTCTGCCCTCCTGCTGCTGGACGAAACTCCGGCAGGGGAGGCCTGGACAATAGGTTTCCTGTCACATGGAGGTGTTACCACCTCCCAGACAGGCTTTAGTGTATTGGGGCTGGGTGGGTGCACTCCAAGAGTGCTTTGAAGTCTGCACTGGGGGCACCTTTGGTGTCCCTGTGCATAGTCCAGCTCAAACCGGTTGCAGGGGCTACCAGCCCCTGCTCTGGTGCGAAACTGGACAAAGGAAATGGGTGTAGCCACCCCTCTTTCCTGACCCTCCCATAGGTGGGTCCCCAGAGTTTGTCCCACCCCTTCCTTGGGTATAAAGTAGGAACCCCTGACTACAGGACTTTAGATTACACCTGGACTAAACTCTGCTACAGAAACCAAGTACTTTGACGATCTACACTATGCTGGATGACTGAAGAATCTCCCTTGGAGTAAAGGAGTTACTCCCCTGCAAGGCAGGCACCTTTAACGCAACTGACCGGTTGGCATCTCCGCAGCTCCTGAGGACTCCGAAGAATATTGCCACACAGGAGGTGGGTTCCCGAGGTCTCTGAGGTCGATCTGTGTCCACAGCAAGTCTGAGGCCCGTATCCCTCGTGGTGACCGTGCAACCCGAACCCCTGAACACCGCGTCCATTTGCAGAAGCATCAGCTTTCCGGCGACCCCTGAGGCTGAGCTTTGGGTTACTTGTAGCCCTGACCCCGAGCAGTAATTACACCGAAGATTGCTGGCCTACACTCAACGAGTGTTCCGTGGGCTGCCATTTTGTGATTCCTCTCGAGGTCCCTTCGCGATCCCTGGTCCGTTGACCTGTGGGTCCCCAAGAAGGCAACTCTAACTTTTAACGGGTTTCCCTGGTTGCTCCAGACGTGCCCTGACTCTCCATCGCTTGGGGAGTCCCCAGGACCTTGCTGGTCCTCACAGA
Source organism: Calotriton arnoldi (assembly GCA_963921515.1). Lineage (NCBI taxonomy): Eukaryota > Metazoa > Chordata > Amphibia > Caudata > Salamandridae > Calotriton > Calotriton arnoldi. The sequence continues at coordinate 1,542,822 of CAWUFW010003207.1, read as the reverse complement.
AGCATCTTTTCTCTTCCTGCGTGGGTTGCTGTTGCCAAGGCCTGTTGTGTTCAATCCGAGCACCGACTCCCCAGCACTCGACATCCTTCGTGGGACAGCTCGAATCCGACTCCTGGTCGTCCTCGACGTCTCCTGGACCCCGTGGCTGCAGAGTCCAGCTTCACCTCTTCTCACCTGAAGCACCCGACATCGATGGGCATTCGTCTATCGTGCCCCTGGTCACTGGCTAGTGACCCAGACTCTGTCCCCTCTGCTTTCAGGTTCTTCACATCTTCGATCCAGGCTTGGATCATCCCGGACACTTTTCTTCTTCACGGCAGCAGCAGTTTGCAGCAGATAGCCATTGAAATCAACGACTATTCCCGACACCCTTTGACACCTATGCACCCGGCTTCCCTGGGTGAGGTAACTCGAGTACTACGGTGCTCCCGTGGGTGTTGGCCCTAGAACCCCTTAAGTCTAAAGGGGTTTGCTCAAAGTCCTCTCCTAAGTGTCCTTCATCTTTAAAATTCCAACCGCGACTTTCCTCATAGAATCCTACGGCGCTCGCGGCTGTGTTCTTACACTGCACACGTCCCCCATGGGTCTCCTGTGTCACTACCTTGGGTGGTTCCTTGGGGTCCCAGCGATTCTACGTGCTCTAGGCACTGTGTCTAGTCAAGTCGTGGTTCTTATACCACTTTCTTAATATATGGTTTGGTCCCCCCCTGGGGCCCATTGTATATTGTGCTATTTACTGTCGTTTTAATACTGTGATATTGTGTATCTTGGACTCTAATCTCATAAAGAGATTAGTAGTGAGTGTTTAGAAATAAATACATATATTTTATATATATATCTTGTGTGGTTCTCCTTTCATTTGGTCATTCAATAGGTTATAATCTGGTAAACCAAGCTGCTTTACACTCCTTCAAGACTTAGCCTGAAGGCTGCTCTCCATAGCTACCACTAGGATAGCTTTCAATAAGGTTGTCTTAAACCTATCTCCAATAAGGGGTTGTTTGGACTGGTGCAAGGTGCCCACTATAATTAGTGGACAGCATATACCAGGCCAACTTCTCACATTGGGTAAGTAGCATTTTCCTTATATAGCACAACGTATACCTGAGGGTGTCTTGGCGCTGATAATAAGCAGAGTAAGGGAGAGTAGTGAAATGACAGTTTACCTGTTGAAGAGCCAAGTTTTAAGACGTTTTCTAAAAGCTAATAGAGATGATGAGGATCTAATGTGGAGGGGCAGAGTGTTCCAAAATCTAGTAGCTCCTGCAAGGAAGCTGCTACCGCCCCATTTGGCTTTCTTGAATCTAGATGGTGTGACTGAGTAGGGGCCCAGAGATATGAGATTCCTATTGGGGATCTACCAAGAGATGGCATTTCTTAGAAATTCTGGACCCATGCCATGTAGGGCCTTAAAGGTGAGACAGAGGGTTTTGAATTTGATACGATTACTGACGTAAGCCAGTGTAGTTCTTTGATGGCAAGGGAGTCAGACTGATGTTTTGGAAGGTCGACAAGTACTCTGACGGCTGAGTTCTGCAGGACCTGCAATTTATTGAGGTATTGTTTCTGCAGACTGATATATAAGCCGTTGCAGTTGTCTATTTTAGATAAAATGAGAGGGATATGACTATTTTTCTGGCGTTAATCGGTATGTAAGGGAGGATCTTTCTGATAGTTCTAAGGTATTATAAGAAGCGTATATGATGGAGTTTACTTTGTCGTCCAGAATCACTCTCAAGCTTTTGACCTTTGGAGTTGGAATTGGAAGTGAGCCCATCTCCGATGGCCAGCAGTCGGGAGTCCAAAAGCGAGGGTTGTTACCAAAGAAAATGACCTCAGTCTTATCTGAATTTAACTTAAAGCAATGCCTATCCATCCAGGTACCGATTTCTTTCATGCAGTTGTGGAACTGAGGGCTCGTGTTATTGGCCTTGTTTGCCTCCGAGACCACAATTCGTGTCTCGTCTGAGTAGGATGTGAGTGAGAGACCAAAAGACTGAATCAGCGGGGCAAGCGCAGCTACGTATAAGTTGAATAGGGAGGGACTGAGTGAGGACCCCTGAGGTACCCCGCATGGTAGAGAAAATGTTTTCGAACTGAAATTGTCTAGCATCAGAAGTATTTTCCCTGTTATTTAGAAACGATCTAAGTAGATCTAAGGCTGTACCTTTTATCCCATAGTCTCTAGACGATGGCATACTGTCAGGTGATCCACAGTATCGAAGGCCGGATAGGTCCAGCAGGATCAGAGCTGCGTTTCCTCCTTCGTCAAGGATGATTTTAAGTTACTCTGTGGCTTTGATAAGTGCTGTCTCAGTGCTATGATCTGATCTAAAACCAAATTGAGTCGGGTCTAACAGACTATGTTCCTTAAAGAACTGGGTAAGTTGGGAATTCATAATTTTTTCTATGACTTTAGCTGGGAAAGGAAGTCTGGAAATAGTTCGATAGCTAGAAGGAGTGTCGGGATCGAGGTTGGGCTTTTTTAGAAGAGGGAGAATTGACGCTTTCTTCCAAAATGACGGAAAAATTCCTGATAGGAACATGGAATTAAAAATGTTGGTCAGGCACTACGCTACAGGCTCATGAATTTGTTTGAGCATCGAAGGGGGACACAGATCATTCAGAGATCCCGATTTAGTGGACTGAATGAGATGTTCTACTTCAGTTGTAGAGACTGAACTGAAACTGGACATTTCAGTATAGGAGACTTTGTTATATTTTTTGTCATCATTTGCTACGGCAAAGGGTAGTGGTTCCCGATGCGCTAAAAAGATTATAGATATGATCCACCTTGTTCCTGTAAAATTGAGCAATGTTGTCGCAGAAGGCTTGACTGCTGCTACTTCCTTTGGGTACTGGGACTTTGGTAAGTTTGTTAATAACTTTAAAGAGTTCCCTGGGTGAATTATTAGAGGATTCTATTTGAGCTGTAAAGTACACTGTTTTTTCTTTCACCAATAAGGTTTTATATTTGGACAGAGAGAGTTTGTACATTTCCTTCTCATCAGTTTCATTGTTCAACCTCCATCTCCTTTCTTGTTGTCTACATCGTGGCAGGAGCGCAGAGTGTGGGACTGAAGGGCAGGAGCGCAGGGTGTGGGACTGGAGGGCAGGAGCGCAGGGTGTGGGACTGGAGGGCAGGAGCGCAGGGTGTGGGACTGGAGGGCAGGAGCGCCGGGTGTGAGACTGAAGGGCAGGAGCACAGGGTGTGTGACTGGCGGGCAGGAGCGCACGGCGTGGGACTGGAGGGCAGGACCGCCGGGTGTGAGACTGAAGGGTAGGAGAGCAGGATGTGGGACTGGAGGGCAGGAGCACATGTACTGAAAGACAGGAGGGCCGGATGTGAGACTGGAGGGCAGGGTGTGGGACTGGAGGGCAGGAGCGCAGGGTGTGGGTCTGGAGGGCAGGAGCGCAGGGTGTGGGACTGGAGGGCAGGAGCGCAGGGTGTGGGACTGGAGGGCAGGAGCGCAGGGTGTGGGACTGGAGGACAGGAGCGCAGGGTGTGGGACTGTAGGGCAGGAGCGCAGGGTTTGTGACTGGAGGGCAGGAGCACATGTACTGAAAGACAGGAGGGCAGGAGCGCAGGGTGTGGGACTGGAGGGCAGGAGCGCAGGGTGTGGGACTGGAGGGCAGGAGCTCTGGGTGTGGGACTGGAGGGCAGGAACACAGGGTGTGGGACTGGAGGGCAGGAGCGCAGGGTGTGGGACTGCAGGGCAGGAGCGCAGGGTGTAGGACTGCAGGGCAAGAGCGCTGGGTGTGGGACAGGAGGGCACGAGCGCAGGGTGTGGGACTGGAAGGCAGGAGCGCAGGGTGTGGGACTGGAGGGCAGGAGCACATGTACTGAAAGACAGGAGGGTAGGAGCGCAGGGTGTGAGACTGGAGGGCAGGAGCACATGTACTGAAAGACAGGAGGGCAGGAGCGCAGGGTGTGGGACTGGAGGGCAGGAGCACAGGGTATGGGCTGGAGGGCAGGAGCGCAGAGTGTGGGACTGGAGGGCAGGAGTGCAGGTTGTGGGACTGGAGGTCACGAGCGCAGGCTGTGGGACTGGATGGAAAGAGTGCAGGGTGTGGGACTGTAGGGCAGGAACGCAGGGTGTCGGAATGGAGGGCAGGAGCACATGTACTGAAAGGCCGGGCAGGAGCGCCGGGTGTGAGACTGAAGGATAGGAGAGCAGGGTGTGGGACTGGAGGGCAGGAGCGCAGGGTGTGGGACTGGAGGGCAGGAGCTCAGGGTGTGGGACTGGAGGGCAGGAGCGCAGGGTGTGGGAATGGAGGGCAGGAGCGCAGGGTGTGGGACTGGAGGGCAGGAGCGCAGGGTGTGGGACTGGAGGGCAGGAGCGCAGGGTGTGGGACTGGAGGGCAGGCGCGCAGGGTGTGGGACTGGAGGGCAGGAGCGCAGGGTGTGGGACTGGAGGGCAGGAGCGCAGGGTGTGGGACTGGAGGGCAGGAGCGCAGGGTGTGGGACTGGAGGGCAGGAGCTCAGGGTGTGGGCTGGAGGGCAGGAGCGCCGGGTGTGGGACTGGAGGGCAGGAGCGCAGGGTGTGAGACTGAAGGATAGGAGAGCAGGCTGTGGCACTGGAGGGCAGGAGCGCAGGCTGTGGCACTGGAGGGCAGGAGCGCAGGGTGTGGGACTGGAGGGCAGGAGCGCAGGGTGTGAGACTGAAGGGTAGAAGAGCAGGATGTGGGACTGGAGGGCAGGAGCACATGTACTGAAAGACAGGAGGGCCGGATGTGAGACTGGAGGGCGGGAGCGCAGGGTGTGGGAATGGGAGGGCAGGAGCACAGGGTGTGGGACGGGAGCGCAGGGTGTGGGACGGGGAGCGCAGGGTGTGGGACAGGAGGGCAGGAGCGCAGGGTGTGGGACGGGAGGGCAGGAGCGCAGGGTGTGGGATGGGAGGGCAGGAGCGCAGGGTGTGGGACTGGAGGGCAGGGGCGCCGGGTGTGAGACTGGAGGGTAGGGGAGCAGGGTGTGGGACTGGAGGGCAGGAGCGCAGGGTATGGGACTGGAGGGCAGGAGCGCAGGGTGTGGGACTGGAGGGCAGGAGCGCGCAGGGTGTGCGACTGAGGGCAGGAGCGCAGGGAGTGCGACTGGAGGGCTGGAGCGAGGGTTATGGGACTGAAGGGAAGGAGCGCAGGGTGTGGGACTGTAGGGCAGGAGCGCTGGGTGTGGGACTGGAGGGCAGGAGCGCCTGGGGTGAGACTGAAGGGTAGGAGAGCAGGGTCTGGGACTGGAGGGCAGGAGCGCAGGGTGTGGGACGGGAGGGCAGGAGTGCAGGGTGTGGGACGGAGGGCAGGAGTGCAGGGTGTGGGACGGGAGGGCATGAGCACAGGGTGTGGGACGGGAGGGCAGGAGCTCAGGGTGTTGGACTGGAGGTCAGGAGTGCAGGAGTGCAGGGTGTGGGACTGGAGGGCAAGAGACCAGGGTGTGGGACTGGAGGGCAAGAGCCCAGGGTGTGGGACTGGAGGGCAAGAGCCCAGGGTGTGGGACTGGAGGGCAAGAGACCAGGGTGTGGGACTGGAGGGCAAGAGCCCAGGGTGTGGGACTGGAGGGCAAGAGCGCGGGGTGTGGGACTGGAGGGCAGGAGCGCGGGGTGTGGGACTGGAGGGTAGGAGCGTGGGGTGTGGGACTGGAGGGCAGGAGCGCAGGGTGTGGGACTGGAGGGTAGGAGCGCGGGGTGTGGGACTGCAGGGTAGGAGCGCACATGTGTGGGACTGCAGGGCAGGAGCACAGGGTGTGGGACTGGAAGGCAGGAGCGCAGGGTTTGGGACTGGAGGGTAGGAGCGCGGGGTGTGGGACTGGAGGGAGGAGCGCGGGGTGTGGGACTGGAGGGCAGGAGCGAGGGTTATGGGACTGAAGGGCAGGAGCGCGGGGTGTGGGACTGGAGGGCAGGAGCGCTGGGTGTGCGACTGGAGGGTAGGAGCGCGGGTGTGGGACTGGAGGGTAGGAGCGCGGGTGTGGGACTGGCGGGCAGGAGCGCACATGTGTGGGACTGCAGGGCAGGAGCACAGGGTGTGGGACTGGACGGCAGGAGCGCAGGATGTGAGACTGGAGGGTAGGAGCGCAGGGTGTGGGACTGGAGGGCAGGAGCGAGGGTTATGGGACTGAAGGGCAGGAGCGCGGGGTGTGGGACTGGAGGGCAGGAGCGCTGGGTGTGCGACTGGAGGGTAGGAGCGCGGGTGTGGGACTGGAGGGTAGGAGCGCGGGTGTGGGACTGGCGGGCAGGAGCGCACATGTGTGGGACTGCAGGGCAGGAGCACAGGGTGTGGGACTGGACGTCAGGAGCGCAGGATGTGAGACTGGAGGGTAGGAGCGCAGGGTGTGGGACTGGAGGGGAGGAGCGCAGGGTGAGGGACTGGAGGGCAGGGGCGCAGGGTGTGGGACTGGAGGGCAGGAGCGCAGGTTGTGGGACTGGAGGGCAGGAGCACAGGGTGTGGGACGGGAGGGCAGGAGCTCAGGGTGTTGGACTGGAGGTCAGGAGTGCAGGGTGTTGGACTGGAGGGCAAGAGCCCAGGGTGTGGGACTGGAGGGCAAGAGCGCAGGGTGTGGGACTGGAGGGCAGGAGCGCAGGGTGTGGGACTGGAGGGCAGGAGCGCAGGGTGTGGGACTGGAGGGCAGGAGCGCAGGGTGTGGGACTGGAGGGCAGGAGCTCAGGGTGTGGGACTGGAGGGCAGGAGCGCAGGGTGTGGGACTGGAGGGCAGGAGCGCAGGGTGTGAGACTGAAGGGTAGGAGAGCAGGATGTGGGACTGGAGGGCAGGAGCACATGTACTGAAAGAGAGGAGGGCCGGATGTGAGACTGGAGGGCGGGAGCGCAGGGTGTGGGACGGGAGGGCAGGAGCACAGGGTGTGGGACGGGAGCGCAGGGTGTGGGACGGGAGCGCAGGGTGTGGGACGGGAGCGCAGGGTGTGGGACGGGAGCGCAGGGTGTGGGACGGGAGCGCAGGGAGTGGGACGGGAGGGCAGGAGCGCAGGGTGTGGGACGGGGAGGGCAGGAGCGCAGGGTGTGGGACGGGGAGGGCAGGAGCGCAGGGTGTGGGACGGGAGGGCAGGAGCGCAGGGTGTGGGACGGGAGGGCAGGAGCGCAGGGTGTGGGACGGGAGGGCAGGAGCGCAGGGTGTGGGACGGGAGGGCAGGAGCGCAGGGTGTGGGACGGGAGGGCAGGAGCGCAGGGTGTGGGACGGGAGGGCAGGAGCGCAGGGTGTGGGACGGGAGGGCAGGAGCGCAGGGTGTGGGACTGGAGGGCAGGGGCGCCGGGTGTGAGACTGGAGGGTAGGGGAGCAGGGTGTGGGACTGGAGGGCAGGAGCGCAGGGTATGGGACTGGAGGGCAGGAGCGCAGGGTGTGGGACTGGAGGGCAGGAGCGCGCAATGTGTGCGACTGAGGGCAGGAGCGCAGGGAGTGCGACTGGAGGGCTGGAGCGAGGGTTATGGGACTGAAGGGAAGGAGCGCAGGGTGTGGGACTGTAGGGCAGGAGCGCTGGGTGTGGGACTGGAGGGCAGGAGCGCCTGGGGTGAGACTGAAGGGTAGGAGAGCAGGGTCTGGGACTGGAGGGCAGGAGCGCAGGGTGTGGGACGGGAGGGCAGGAGTGCAGGGTGTGGGACGGAGGGCAGGAGTGCAGGGTGTGGGACGGGAGGGCATGAGCACAGGGTGTGGGACGGGAGGGCAGGAGCTCAGGGTGTTGGACTGGAGGTCAGGATTGCAGGAGTGCAGGGTGTGGGACTGGAGGGCAAGAGACCAGGGTGTGGGACTGGAGGGCAAGAGCCCAGGGTGTGGGACTGGAGGGCAAGAGCGCGGGGTGTGGGACTGGAGGGCAGGAGCGCGGGGTGTGGGACTGGAGGGTAGGAGCGTGGGGTGTGGGACTGGAGGGCAGGAGCGCAGGGTGTGGGACTGGAGGGTAGGAGCGCGGGGTGTGGGACTGGAGGGTAGGAGCGCACATGTGTGGGACTGGAGGTCAGGAGTGCAGGGTGTGGGACTGGAGGGCAGAAGCGTAGGGTGTGGGACTGGAGGGGAGGAGCGCAGGGTGAGGGACTGGAGGGCAGGAGTGCAGGGTGTGGGACTGGAGGGCAGAAGCGTAGGGTGGGGGACTGGAGGGCAGGAGCGCAGGGTGTAGGACTGGAGGGCAGGAGCACAGGGTGTGGGAATGGAAGGCAGGAGTGCCAGGTGTGGGACGAGAGGACAGGAGCAAAGTGGGTGGGACAGGAGGGTAGTAGCGCAATGTGTGGGACGGGAGGGCAGGAGCGCAGTGTGTGGGACGGGAGGGCAGGAGTGCAGTGTGTGGGACGGGAGGGCATGGGTGCAGTGTGTGGGAAGGGAGGGCAGTGAGTGCAGTGTGGGGTATGGGAGGGCAGTGCATGCAGTGTGGGGTACTGTAGGGCAGTGGGTGGGGTATGGGAGGGCAGTGCGTGCAGTGTGGGGTACTGTAGGGCAGTGTGTGCAGTGTGGGGTACTGGAGGGCAGTGTGTGCAGTGTGGGGTACTGTAGGGCAGTGCGTGCAGTGTGGGGTACTGTAGGGCAGTGTGTGCAGTGTGGGGTACAGTAGGGCAGTGTGTGCAGTGAGGGGTACGGTAGGGCAGTGTCTGCAGTGTGGGGTACTGTAGGGCAGTGTGTGCAGTGTGGGGTACTGTAGGGCAGTGTGTGCAGTGTGGGGTACTGTAGGGCAGTGCATGCAGTGTGGGGTACTGGAGGGCAGTGCCTGCAGTGTGGGGTACTGGAGGGCAGTGCGTGCAGTGTGGGGTACTGTAGGGCAGTGCATGCAGTGTGGGGTACAGTAGGGCAGTGTGGGGTACTGGAGGGCAGTGTGTGCAGTGTGGGGTACTGGAGGGCAGTGCGTGCAGTGTGGGGTACTATAGGGCAGTGCATGCAGTGTTGGGTACAGTAGGGCAGTGTGTGCAGTGTGCCCTCTCCAACTAAAGTTGCCTCCCTCTGTCTCTTTTCAGCTTGTCCCCTCCCTGTTCTTACCAGGACCCACTGGGGCCCTCCGGGGTCAAGGTGGGGCCCCAGTACTACCCCCACGCTGGAGCTGGCAGCAACCCTTCAGTGGCCTTCCAGGTGGGGCATTTCCAGCCGCACCAGTTCCACCACCTACCCCTGCACATCACCCATGGGGTGCCCCCCAGCCTGACGCCCACCACCCCCAGTGATGTCTCTGGCACCGCCTTCCTGGCCCTGTCTGGGAACCTGAGCTATGGGGGTGGCCCTGGCAGGGCCGGTGGAGGGCAGATCCTGGTGCAGCAGGGTGGAGGCACCGGTGAGAGCTCTCTTACCCCTGTGGATGTCTTCTGTGGTACTCCTGGCCTCCCTTTCACATGTGCTTCTTCTCTCTCCTGCCTCCTTCTTCTCTCTCCTGCCTCCTTCTCTCTCCTGCCTTCTTCTTCTCTCTCCCCCATCTCCCTGCCCTCTCTCCCCCATCTCCCTGTCCTTTCTCCTCTCCTCCTCTCAACTCCCATCTGCCTGTCTTCTCTCCTCCAATCTCCCTGTCCTCTCTCCTCCCATTTCCCTATCCTCTCTCCTCCCATCTCCCTGACCTCTCTCCTCCCATCTCCCTGACCTCTCTCCTCCCATCTCCCTGTCCTCTCTCCTCCCATCGCCCTGTCCTCTCTCCTCCCATCTCCCTGACCTCTCTCCTCCCATCTCCCTGACCTCTCTCCTCCCATCTCCCTGACCTCTCTCCTCCCATCTCCCTGTCCTCTCTCCTCCCATCTCCCTGTCCTCTCTCCTCCCATCTCCCTGTCCTCTCTCCTCCCATTCTCTTGTCCTCTCTCCTCCCATCTCCCTATCCTCTCTCCTCCAGTCTCACTGTCCTCTCTCCTCCCATCCCCCTGTCCCCTCTCCTCTCCCTGTCCCCTCTCCTCTTGTCCTCTCTCCTCCCATCCCCCTGTCCTCTCTGCTCCAATCTCCCTGTCCTCTCTCCTCCAGTCTCACTGTCCTCTCTCCTCCCATCCCCCTGTCCCCTCTCCTCTCCCTGGCCCCTCTCCTCTTGACCTCTCTCCTCCCATCTCCCTGTCCTCTCCCCTCCCATCTCCCTGTCCTCTCTCCTCCCATCCTCTTGTCCTCTCTCCTCCCATCCTCTTGTCCTCTCTCCTCCCATCCCCCTGTCCTCTATCCTCCCATCTCACTGTCCTCTTTCCTCCCATCTCCCTGTCCTCTCTCCACCCATCTCCCTGTCCTCTATCCTCCCATCTCCCTGTCCTCTCTCCACCCATCTCCCTGTCCTCTCTCCTCCCATCTCCCTGTCCTCTCTCCTCCCATCTCCCTGTCCTCTTTCCTTCTCTCCTCCCATCTCTCTGTCCTCTCTCCTCTTATCTCCCTGTCCTCTCTCCTCTTATCTCCCGCCATCGTCAGACAACATGTGCTCAGCATAGTATCCTACGCCGATGACACCCAGCTCATCCTCTCCCTCAATGAGAGACGTAGCCGCCTGGATGAAAAGCAGCTGCCTGAAGCTCAACTCGGAGAAGACCGAGGTCCTCATCCTCGAACCTTCCACATGGGACAACACCTGGTGGCCCTCCGCCCTCGGGAGTCCGCCCACCCAGACAGACCACGCACGGAACCTCGGCATCATCCTCGACTCCTCCCTCACCATGACCCGCCAGATCAACTCCATCGCCTCCACCAGCTTCAACTGCCTTCGGATCCTCCGCAAGACCGTCAAATGGATACCCCCAGAATGCAGAAAAGCCGTCACCCACACACTCATAACCAGCAGACTGGACTACGTTAACGCCCTCTACGCCGGAATCAACAGAACTCTCCTGCTCAGGCTACAGACCATCCAGAACGCTGCAGCCAGACTCGTCCTCGGAACACCACGGCACAAACACATGACCGAACACCTACGTGACCTCCACTGGCTCCCCGTCGAGAAGAGAGTTACCTTCAAACTGCTCACCCACGCATTCAAATCCCTCCACAACATCGGACCCAAATACCTCAACGAGAGAGTCTCCTTCCACGTACCCAAGAGGACCCTTCGCTCCGCAGACCTCGTCCTTGCGGAGACCCCCTGCATCCGCAGAACCAGAGCAGGAGGAAGAGCCTTCTCCTACATCGCAGCCAAAGCCTGGAACGAGCTCCCTGTGAACATCAGACGCTCCCCCACCCTCCACACCTTCAGGAAGAACCTCAAGACCTGGCTCTTCGACCGAACCGGAGCTGCGCCACCCCCCCCCCTCCTCCCCAGCGCCTTGAGACCCTCACGGGTGAGTAGCGCGCTTTATAAAACCCCTGATTGATTGATTGATCCTCCCATCTCCCTGTCCTCTCTCCTCCTATCCTCTTGTCCACTCTCCTCCCATCTGCCTGTCCTCTCTCCCCCATCTCCCTGTCCTCTCTCCTCCCATCTCCTTGTCCTCTCTCCTTTCATCTCCCTGTCCTCTCTCCTCCCTTCTCCCTGTCCTCTCTCCTCTCCCCTCCCATCTCCCTGTCCTCTCTCCTCCCATCTCCCTGTCCTCTCTCCTCCCATCTCCCTGTCTTCTCTCCTCCTGTCTCCCTGTCCTCTCTCCTCCCATTCTCTTGTCCTCTCTCCTCCCATTCTCTTGTCCTCTCTCCTCCTATCCCCCTGTCCTCTCTCCTCCCATCTCCCTGTCCTCTCTCCTCCTATCCTCTTGTCCTCTCTCCTCCTATCATCTTGTCCTCTCTCCACCCATCTCCCTGTCCTCTCTCCTTTCATCTCCCTGTCCTCTCTCCTCCTATCCTCTTGTCCTCTCCCCTCCTATCCTCTTGTCCTCTCTCCTCCCATCTCCCTGTCCTCTCTCCTCCTATCATCTTGTCCTCTCTCCTCCCATCTCCCTGTCCTCTCTCCTCCCATCTCCCTGTCCCCTCTCCTCCCATCTCCCTGTCCTCTCTCCTCCCATCCTCTTGACATCTCTCCCCCATCTCCCTGTCCTCTCTCCTCCTATCCTCTTGTCCTCTCTCCTCTCATCTCCCTGTCCTCTCTCCTTTCATCTCCCTGTCCTCTCTCCTCCTCTCCTCTTGTCCTCTCTCCTCCCTGGCCTCTCTTCTCCCATCTTTCTCTCCTCTTTCTTCCCATCTCCCTGTCCTCTCTCCTCCCACCCTCTTGTCCTCTCTCCTCCCATCTCCCTGTCCTCTCTCCTCCCATCTCCCTGTCCTCTCTCCTCCCATCTCCCTGTCCTCTCTCCACCCATCTCCCTGTCCTCTCTCCTCCCATCTCCCTGTCCTCTCTCCTCCCATCTCCCTGTCCTCTCTCCACCCATCTCCCTGTCCTCTTTCCTTCTCTCCTCTTGTCCTCTCTTCTCCCATCTCCCTGTCCTCTCTCCTCCCGTCCTCTTGTCCTCTCTCCTCCCATCTCCCTGTCCTCTCTCCTCCCATCTCCCTGTCTTCTCTCCTCCCAGCTCCCTGTCCTCTTTCCTCCCATCCTCTTGTGCTCTCTCCTCCCATTTCCCTGTCCTTTCTCCTCCCATCCTCTTGTCCTCTCTCCTCCTATCCCCCTGTCCTCTCTCCTCCCATCTCCCTGCCCTCTCTCCCCCATCACCCTGTCCTGTCTCCCCCATCACCCTGTCCTCTCTCCTCCCATCTCCCTGTCCTCTCTCCTCCCATCTCCCTTTCCTCTCTCCTCCCATCTCCCTTTCCTCTCTCTTACCATCTCCCTTTCCTCTCTCCTCCCATCTCCCTGTCCTCTCTCCTCCCATCTCCCTGTCCTCTCTCCTCCCATCTCCCTGTCCTCTCTCCTCCCATCTCCCTGTCCTCTCTCCTCCCATCTCCCTGTCCTCTCTCCTCTTATCTCCCTGTCCTCTCTCCTCTTATCTCCCTGTCCTCTCTCCTCTCGTCCTTTCTCCTCCATTTCCCTGTCCACTCTCCTCCCATCTCGCTGTCCGCTCTTCTCCCATCCCCCTGTCCTCTCTCCTCCAATTCCCCTGTCCTCTCTCCTCCTATCTCCCTGTCTTTTCTCCTCCAGTCCTCTCTCCTCCTATCCCCCTGTCCTCTCTCCTCCAGTCCTCTCTCCTCCTATCCCCCTGTCCTCTCTCCTCCCATCTCCCTCTCCTCTCTCCTCCCATCTCCCTGTCCTCTCTCCTCCTGTCCTCTCTCCTCCCATCTCCCTGTCCTCTCTCCTCCCATCCTCCTGTCCTCTGTCCTCCCATCTCCCATCCTCCTGTCCTCTGTCCTCCCATCTCCCTGTCCTCTCTCCTCCCATCCCCCTGTCCTCTCTCCTCCCATCCCCCTGTCCTCTCTCCTCCCATCCCCCTGTCCTCTCTCTTTATCCTCTTCCATCCCATCTAAATAATGTTTATTAATGTAAACCAGCTCACAAAGGCACATCTGCAACCTCTTCTCCTGTTCAAGTCGACCCTCTCCACCCCCCACTGGACAGACAGAATGCCTAAAATACTAATCACAAAAGAAATATAACACAACACCCCCTTCCTTTTTCCATCTATCAGACCAAATAATAAAAATACATAACAGGTAAATTTAACTACTATAAAATACAGACACACTGGATCACATACAGTTAAAAAAAATACAGAAAACAGCATGTACTTTCCTTGGCATGGACCATTTTGATTCCCCTTTTTTTACATCAAAAGTTTTTTTTAACATGCACAAACTCACCCACTTGTGGCATGAAGCATTTTGTAATATTATCATTCCCAGCACACCTCCTTTGTTTTTTCATACTTTCTCTTGCAACCTTCAATATCAATCTGACTTGTTCCCAGTTTGTTCATCCGTGCAGGAACTGCTATGGTACATGGTGTATATCCCTTTAATAATAATGGTGACACCTCTGCAGATGAATGAGAGTTTTTCTATAATTCCACATAATTTTCTTCGATTCTTCTTTCCAATTGAAGCCATTTTGCAGTGACAATTGGACATGTTCTCCTACCACACAATTGAATCTTTCCACCAATCTATTTTCCCGAGGATGATATAATGTAATTCTTTTATGTTTTATTCCACACTGTTGCAGATAAACCTCAAACTCCTTTGATATAAATTGAGTGCCATTGTCAGAAATCAACTCTTCTGGAAAACCTTATGTTCGAGGCATGTGTGCTTTAGATACACATGCTTTGCATACTTCTGCCATCTAGTGTTGGGTCCGGATGTTTGCAAGTTATTTTTCTTAGAAGAAGTCTTTCCTAGTCACGAGGTAAGGTGACTCCTCCTTTCGGTGATAGTGCGCATGGTCATCGACTCCATTGTTAAATAGTTTTTTTGTGCCATCGGGTTCGGACGTGTATTGCTGTGCTCCATTTCGAAACTGTTCTTCGGGTTCCCCTTGACGTGCAATCCTCTCTAACCTCGACGGTATTGTTTCATACAGATTTCCCACTTCTCCGCGTATCATTTCGGTCAACGGAATCTACTTTTCGATCGGAAAGCTTCGTGGACGGCCTTCGGGCCTAACCGCGCTGGTTCAGCTCTCCGTCGATGGAACGGGCACCGTTCAAATTCTGCCCTCAGTGCCACGCGAACTATCCGCGCACTGACTCACACAAGGTGTGTAACTTGTGCTTGTCTCTGGAGCACCAGGAAGAAGACTGCGACTCTTGCAGATCGTTTTGATCAAAGAAAACTCTTCGCGATCGGCGTGCTCGACGTCGAGAGATGCAGCATCAGAGCATCGAAGACACGCCGGACATCTTTGGTGAAGATTCCGTTCAAGAAGACGTTGAGGCATCCGCGGCAGAGAAGGAAGAAGCCTTCTCTGTGCAGAACTCTGACTCAGAGCTTGAGCTAGACCTCGACGCCGAAGAACTGCCGCATGGACAAAGTGGCGTGAGTACGGAAGACCCCTTGCCCCTCCAAATCACTCACAAAAAGCACAAGGATTCGGCACCACCTCTGCCGTCTGGCCTACGTCGGCACCGAGACGGCGTTTCCGATGCCCCGCCTTCAGGCCCGGCTCCTAAACACCCAGTCAAGCCTTCCGGCTCGGTACTGAGTCGGCAAAGATCCTCGTCGGAACCGAAGCCCTCCGGTTCCAAACAAAAATCCGGCTCAGAGCCGAAATCCTCCATGCCGAAAGTCAAGCAGCCTTCGGAGCCGAAATCTTCCGTACCGAAAGGCCAGCCGAAACTGAAAGATGTCCCTTCGGATCCGAATTTAGACATTGTTCCACCGAAAACGGATCCCAAACAAAAGAGACTGTATATTAACCCCGAAACAAATCCTATTCATACCAAACTACCTCAGAAACAAAAGCTTCCTGAAGAGGACACTCGTTACAAGATCTCTTTAAAGAGGAAGTCTGTTGCTACCAGTCTTTTTCATCCACCACTATCATCCTCTCCACCACCCCCTTCGCCTCCTTCAAATCCTTTAAAAATCACTCCTCAGGATTTTCCACAATCTCACCATGATTACGATGATATTGATGATGGGGGTACACATTTACCAGTAGATCCGTGGATGGATTATACAATTGATCCTCTAGCAGATAATGACCCAGACCTTTACCCAGCCAAGCCCTCTCCTCCAGACGACAATGCATCCCACCAGGAACTCATTGCCAGGGCTGCACAATATCATGGGGTGGCACTGCACAAAGAATCATTAGAGGAGGATTTTTTGTTCGAAACTTTAGGATCCACACATAGGTCGTCACAAACACTTCCTATGCTTAAGGGCATGATGAGACACACTGATGAAATGTTTAAAGACCCAGTGCGGGCACGCATCTTGACTCCTAGAGTTGACAAGAAGTATAAGGCCTCCCCAACAAGGGCCATTTGCCACTAGATTCACTGGTAGTGTCTAATACTCATCAATGGGCTAATTCCCAAACATCAGGAGAAGCTCCTCCATCAGATAAAGAGTCTAAGTTAATAGACGCTTCTGGCAAGCGCATTGCTGCTCAAGATGCAAATCACTGGCGCGTTGCAAACACGTAGGGCCTTTTAGCCAGGTATGACAGAGCACACTGGGATGAAATGGAGCAATTGCTTCAATATCTCCCAGATGAGCATAAGGCAAAAGTGCAGGATTTGGTAAATGAGGGTAAACTAATTTCAAATTCTTGTATAAGGTGTGCTCTAGATGCTGCTGATACCGCAGCTAGAGAGATCAACACTAGCATCTTACTCAGAAGACATGCTTGGTTTAGGATCTCCGGGTTTAAGCCCGAGGTCCAACAATTCATTCTAAACACACCATTTGATAAAGAACATCTGTTTGGTCCTGAGGTAGATCAGGCATTAGAAAAAATGAAAAAGGACACCAAAGTGGCCAAGTCCATGGGAGCGCTCCAGTCTCCTTCAAATAGAGGCTCCTTTTGTCGCTCCTTTTACCGAGCAGGGTCCAAAACCACACCCTCAGATCAGAATACCTCCACCTACAACGGTAATAACCAGTTCTCTCCCTCAAAGGCTTTTTTCGAGGAGGTTACAGAGGGAACAACTCTAAAGGTAGGGGTAAGGGCAACACACCCCGTAACTCCCCTTCCCCTAATAAGCAGTGACTTGCCCACGCTCCCCCCCGACTATACCACACCTGTCGGGGGAAGACTTCAACAATTTCTCCCCATTTGGTAATCTATAACAACCGACAAATGGGTGCGTGGAATTATCCAACATGGTTATTGCCTGGAGCTTACTACCAATCCTCCAAACATTCCACCTCGATCTCACAAATTGTCTCCAGAACACCTACAATTGCTCCAACCGGAAGTGCAATCTCTCTTACTGAAAGGAGCTGTAGAGCCTGTTCCAACACAGTACCAAGGCTCAGGGGTTTACTCTCCGTATTTTCTGTTTCCCAAAAAGGACGGTTCCCTAAGACCTATTCTGGATCTCAGAGAGTTAAACCAATATATACTGTCTGAGCACTTTCACATGGTGACCCTTCAACAGGTACTTCCACTTTTACAGAAGGCAGATTTTATGTCTACTCTAGACTTAAAACATATTTTTATGTTCTAATTCACCCAGCTCATCGCAAATACCTCCGATTTGTGATAGCAGGCAAGCATTACCAGTTCAAAGTACTCCCCTTTGGAGTGCCCAGAGTATTTACCAAATGCCTGGCAGTAGTCGCGGCTCATCTCAGGAGACCGCATATTCACATCTTCCCTTATCTGGACTACGGTCTTATCAAAGCAAGCACTTACCAAAACTGTCTTCGACACACTCGGATCACAATATTCCTACTTCATCAACTGGGCTTTACGGTCAATGCACAAAAATCTCACCTGCATCCTTCACAGATGCAGTCTTACCTAGGAGCCACTCTAGACACAGTCAAAGCTCTAGCCTCTCCCAATGTAGCCAGAATTCACAACATTCAGTCTATGATACTACAGTTTTAGTCTAACCAAGCCTTACCGGCCAGGGTGTTCATGCAACTGCTGGGAATTATGGCGTCTTGCATCGCAATAGTACCCCATGCAAGACTTCACATGCAACCCTACAAGAGTGCTTGGCACGTCAGTGGAATCAGTCACAGGGTCAGTTAACCGATCTAGTGTTGGTAGATGACCGTACCCATCGCTCTCTGCAGGGGTGGAACCCACAAAACTTATCAAAAGGACGGCCTTTCATCGACCCTATTCCACAGATCGTGCTCACAGCAGACACATCTCTGACAGGTTGGGTGCCCTTCTCCAAGATTACACAATACAAGGCCTGTGGAGCAACAAGCACAAAAGCCTCCACATCAACTATCTAATGCTTCTTGCAGTCTTTCTAGCACTCAAAGTGTTTCAAACTCACCTCATAGGCAAAACTGTCCTAGTCCGAACAGACAACATGACAGCAATGTATTATGTGCCAAAGCAAGGGGGGATACTCTTTCTCCAACTGTCACGACTCGTTCAAGCAATTGGACTTGGGCAATCCATCACAAGATTTATCTTCTGGCAGCACACCTCCCAGGAGTAAACAATCAGATTGCCGACCTCCTCAGCAGAAGGAGACAGCAAATTCATGAGTGGGAACTTCACCCCCAAGTTCTCCTTCCATACTTTCAACAATGGGAATTCCCACAAATAGACTTGTTCGCCACAGCCGACAACGCAAAATGCCCAAGCTTTGGCTCCAGGTTCCCACACCCGCTCTCAAAGGGCAATGCTCTATGGATGAACTGGTCAGGGATATTTGCCTACGCTTTTCCACCTCTCCCACTCATTCCGTCTCTGGTTCGGAAGCTCAGGCAAACATCCCTCACACTAATTCTAGTAGCTCCCACATGGGCCCGTCAACCATGGTACACCACCCTGTTAGAGCTGTCACTAGTTCCACATCAAAAGCTACACCTCACTTCCAGGCTCCTCACACAGAACCATGGAGAAATCAGACATCCAAATCCCAAAGAACTGAACTCAGCGATCTGGCTCCTGAAGTCATGGAGTTTGGTTATTTAAATCTACCACCAGACTGTATGAATATTCTAAAAGAAGCAAGAAAGCCTACCACCAGAGCTTGCTACGCAGCAAAGTGGAAAAGATTTGTTGTCTACTGCAATAATAACAAAATCAATCCTCTAGATGCTTCTATTCAAAACATTTGTTACCTGTTACACTTACAGCAAACTGGACTAGCTTATACATCTGTTCATTTGCACCTGTCAGTAGTAGCTGAGTATTTACAGAACAGGCAACATTTGTCACTATTCAGAGTTCCAGTGATCAAAGCCTTCATGGAAGGCTTGAAAAGGGTAATACCACCAAGGATTCCTCCTGCCCTTGTATGGAATCTCAACATTGTCCTTACAAGGCTCATGGGTCCACCTTTTGAACCATTGCACAAGTGCCCTTTGAGGTTTCTCTCATGGAAAGTTGCTTTCCTCATCGCAATCACATTATTAAGGAGAGTTGGGGAGCTACAGGCATTAACCTTAGAAGAACCATTCTTTCAGCTACACAAAGACAGGGTAGTTCTCCGCACCAACCCTAAATTCCTTCCTAAATTGGTTTCTGCTTTTCATATAAACCAATCGGTTGAGTTACCTGTGTTTTTTCCTCAACCTGATTCTGTAGCAGAACACGCTCTTCACACCTGGATGTAAGAAGAGCTTTATTGTACTACATGGATAGGACAAAAGACTTTTGCAAAACGAAACAATTGTTTGTTGCATTTGCTCCACCTCACAAAGACAATCTCATTTCTAAATCTGGTATTGCAAGATGGATTGTTAAATGCATTCAAACATGCTACGCTAAAGCTAAAAGAACTTTATCCATACCCCCTAGAGCGCATTCCACTCGCAAAATAGGGGCTTCTGTAGCCTTTTTAGGTAACATTCCTCTAGCTGACATCTGTAAGGCAGCTACATGGTCTACACCAAACACATTTACCAAACACTATTGTGTAGATGTGTTAGCACGTCAACAAGCTAATGTAGGCCAAGCAGTACTTAAAACGCTATTCCAAACAACTCCCTCTTTGGGAGTATACTGCTTTGTAGTCTATGCAAAGCATGTGTATCTACGGCATACATGCCTCAAATGGATAATGTTGCTTACCCAGTAAGCATCTGTTCTTGGCATGTAGAGCTATAGATTCACATGCGCCCACCCGCCTCCACGGGTACCTGTAGTTGTTGCAGTTCTTTATTATACATTCATACACATGGACACCTCTATACTACACTTACTTACTCCATTCTCACCCTCTTGCGGGAAAACAATCTAACAATGGAGTCGATGACCATGCGCACTATCACCGAAAGGAGGAGTCACCTTACCTCGTGACTAGGAAAGACTTCTTCGAAGAAAAACAACTTGCAAACATCCAGACCCAACACTAGATGGCAAGATTATGCATAGCATGTGAATCTACAGCTCTACATGCCAAGAACAGATGCTTACTGGGTAAGTAACATTATCCTTTCTAAACATCTTGTTACAAAATGCAACCAAATTGCTTGCTTTCATTTAATTTACCATGTTATGTTAACTTCAAATTGACCACACACATATCTGTGGTCCGTTTCTGCCAAGGTCATTCAGGTAAATCCAAGGGGAATAACAGGGTGTTCCCTTACGAAATGTAATTTGTCACAAGTGGCACATATTCTACATTGTCTAACAAACCTTTCAACCTCACGATCCACACCTGGCCACCAGAAGTCCACTTGCATCTTCCGCTTTATGGAGGAAATTGCACCATGGTCCTCATGTAATGCATTCAATATTTTCCTTCGTAATCCTAAAGGTACTAACAATTTGTCCCTTCACAAAATTCCATCAACAATTCGGACCACGCATACTTAAAATTTGTTATTTCTTTAACTTTTTCACACTCATCCGTTCAACACTTTGGTAACAATTGAATAACCAATTGTAAAACTTTTCTTTTTCCAACTCATCTTTCTATTCCTGTTCTGATGCTGCTCCCAAACTTGTTTGTTCAATATCAGCTACCAACCAATTATCCTCAATCTTTTCTTCTTCTTCTGCCTTCAAAGGTAATCAAGATAAACAGTCCACATTTACATTTTTGTACCCAGTACATACTTAACAGAAAGAAAACATACTCTTGCAACCTAAATAACCATTTTGCAATGTGTGGCATTGCTCTTCCACCTCCATTAGTGGTAAAAAGATCTATCAATGGCTTGTGGTCAGTTCTAAATTAAAAATGTATGCCCTATACAAAATTCCTAAAATGATGTACATCCCACCAACAAGCTAACATCTCTTTCTCAATGGTAGAATAATTTACCTCAGCACCCTTCAACTTCCTTGAAGCAAAAGCCACAACCCTGCCATTCCCTTTTATAGATTGCATCAACACAACACTTAACGCATACATGCTGGCATCAGTTGCAATTACCGTAGAATCATTTATTTCTAGTGTCTTAAGTTCCTCAGCATCAATTATACATCTTGTTATATCTTCAAAAGCATTTTGACACTTTTGTGACCAACAAAATGCCATCCCTTTTTCATGATGTCTCCCATTGGTTGTACTCTATCTGCGAAATGGTCAACAAACTTGGCATAATATTCTGCCAACTTTAAAAAATATCTCAATTGGTCCTTAGCCTGTGGACATGGGCCATTTTTAATTGCATCAATCAATTTAAGTTTAGGTTTAATTCCTTTACTTGATAGACAGTGCCACAATTATTCCACTTTTCTCTTAGGAGATTTATATTTTTCTAATTCTACTGTATGTCCGGCATCCTGCAAAATTCTTAACACTAGTCTCAATGATTCATCATGTTCCTCTTTGTTAGCACCCCATTCTAAAATGTCATCTTGGAAAAATGTAACTCTTTCTTGATCACCCAATAACCTTTGCATAACTGCAAATGCTGAAGCTAGACCAAATATCATCCGAACAAAATGATAAGCACCTTTTAGAGTCACAAATGATCTTAAAGATTTTGATTCAGGGTGAAACAACAGCTGGTGATAAGCACTAGACAAATCAATGGTTGCAACAATATTGCCCTCCCTTCACCTCAGATATCTCATATTTGGCAGTGGATGCCAATCCATCCAAATATTGTTATTCACATCTCTTAAGTCTATACATATCCTTATTTTCCCATTAAGTTTCCAAACAATCACTATAGGACTTAACCATTCAGATGCCTCAATCGGCTAAGTAAAGGTGTCTTTGCATAATCTATCTAACTCCTCTTTCAAAGGTGCTCTCAATGCCATGGGAACATTGCACACTTTTTGTACAGAAGGTTTAGCATTAGACTTCAGGATAATTTTATGAACAAACATTTTCAATCATCCCAATTGATTACCAAACAACTTAGGAAATTATTTATCACAGTTGTCAACAAAACATGTTTCTTGGCATTTGTATCCAATATTATTTTAGAGCCCCTTGTTCCCTTCATCTAAGTAATATTCAACCTTTTTCTACCACATACAGTTTACCAAAGCCCTAGCTATCTTTAAAAGAAAGTTCTGTCTGGAAAAAAACCATCATGGGTAACTTTCCTCCACAGTAACCTTCTGGTTGTACGTTAAGTTACATTAATCCAGTTTTACCAATTGCTTCCCAGGTTTCCTTGTCAATTAATATATACGGTGAACAAGAATCTTCCCACATCATTATTGTTACACCATAAATTTGAATCTGACATTTTGGTGGTCGATATGGTTTATCAGTAAAATTACCTAATAGATCACATACCACCAACACTTCAACATCACCCTTTGAATCAGATTCCTCCTGATGTCTTACTTGCTTGCTGTCGTTAGACTGCAATAAATTCACACTACCCTTGCCATCCACCCTTCTACCTTTGAACACTCTCGCAAATTGCCCAACCCTTTTACACATCTAACATTTTACTTTAATTGCTAGACATCTATTAGAAGTGGATAAATGTTTGAGACTACCACATCTGAAACACATTTTCTTTTCTCCATTTCCAGTAAGCTTATAATTCTCACAATTCTTTATTAAATTTTACTAGATGTACTAGGCTTATCAGCTTTCATGTTAACTTTAAACATCTTCTCATGCACACTCAATTCCTCCACATCACGTGAAACATTTTCTGTCTTTCGCTACAGCAATAGATTTCTCCAGCGACAGTTCTTTCATGCCGAATAACTTCTCTTAAATTTTTTAATTTAAGGTTCTGTTCACCAACTGACCTGGAATAATTTATTCGTGCAAGTCTTTAAAATGACACGTACTAGCTAATGTATGCAGTGCAGTCACATATTGATCAATTGACTTACCTACAGTTTGAGCTCGAGAGAAAAACTTATGTCTTTCAACTATAGCACTTACTTTCTTACAAAATATTTTCTCAAGTCATTCATGGTCATCATATATACATCATCATACGTCTCTTCCATATCAGAATTATCCACTTCATCAACTCTCTCCCTACAACCTGGTAAAGATTTTCTGCTTTTCTTCCTTCTACTCCTAAACTGTGCTTAAGAAAAGCTGACTTCTTATTAGCAGTAAACACCTCACCACTTATCACTTCCAAATTAGTCTCAAAAGTTTCTCTTCAGTCCTTCCAAGGCATAATCACCTAGAGAAGAAAGAAATGTTGAGGGTGGTGATACAGACTGCACTTTACTCAAAGAATATATATGTTCGAGGCATATGAGCTGCAGAATTCATACTTTTGCATAGATCGCCATCTGGTGTTGGGCTCGGATGTTTGCACTTTGTTGTTGTCTTGGAAGAAGTCTTTTGTAGTCACGAGATAGGTGACTCCTCCCTTGGACGATAGTGCGCATGGGCATCGACTCCATCCTCAGATTGTTTTTTCCGCCATCGGGTTCGGATGTGTCTTGTTGCGCTCCGGGCCGGTGTCGTTACCGAAACCCCCTTCCACGCGCAATCACCCATCACTCAACGGTATTGTCTCGATCGTGTTTCCCCTCTTCGACGCGCATCTTCGACACTCGAAAAAACTTCGACAAACTTTCGACGCGGGCCGTCGGGCCCACCCACGCCGATCCGACGTCGATGGAACGGACTCCGTTTAAGAAATGTCCCCAGTGTGGTGCTAAATTTTCACACTCGGACCTACACCCAGTGTGTAATCTCTGCCTCTCTCCCGAACATCGAGAGGATACCTGTCAGGTTTGTCTGGCCTTCAAGTCTAAAAAGACCATTCGTGACCGTCGGGCTCGACGTCACGAGATGTCCCGAGGAAGCGGCTCCATTCCGGACATTTTCCATCCAGGTCCCGACAGCCTTCCACAACAAGAACAGGAGCAACCGGTCTCAGTTTCCACAGATGACTCCGAAGACGAAGTCACCCCAGCTCAACGGGCCGTGAGTACCGAGACCCCTGCCCCACCCAAGCCCATACCAAAGGCTCCGGTACCACCTTCGCCACAAGGCCCAGGTCCACACCGGCCAACCATTTCAGATGCCCCGCCCTCGGGCCCGGCTATGAAAACCAAAGATAAGCCTTCCGGCTCGGGCTCCAGCCAGCCGCACTCCGGTACCGAAAAATCACCTTCGGCACCGAAAACCAAGGCTACCGATAAGCCATGCCTTCCTTCATCTGCACCGGAAACCCCTCCGGCACCGAAACAGCTCAAGGACAAACCCTTGGAGCCAAAGCTACCGGGGAAAACTTCGACACCGACAACGTCGGAGCCAAAACACTCCAAGGGAAAACCTTCCAAACCTCCGAAGCAAACCACTCCGGAACCGAAGCAATCCTCTCCGAAATCTTCGGAACCACAAAAGACTGCTAAACCGGACACTGTCCATGTGCCTAAACAGTCTAAGCCTCCGCACAAAGAGAAATCTTCGACACCGAGAAAAACCACCGGCTCCGAAGAACTTTTTGGCCCCGATCCTACTCAAAAGACCATCTATATACATCCAAAGACTGGTCATATTCTCTCCAAACAACCTAAAAAGGAACCGGACCATTTGCTAGATCCACAGGTCCCGGCTAAGAGAATCCACATGGGCACTAACACCTCTCCACCCCCTACACCTCCTCCTCCACCTGTTAATCCCAATTTACTTATCTCTCCACTACACTCTCCACAACACACTTTTCAAGAGGATAGTGATAATGGGGATGGACACGGAGACGATAACATAATTCCGCAACCAGATAATTATGATTATGAGGATCCCCCACAAGACCCGGATCCATGGATGGACTATAACACAGATACCGACTTAACAGACCCAGATCTTTATCTCTCTAAGCCATCCCCACCAGACGATAATGTCAATTTTGCCCAACTGATCACTAGGGCTGCAACATACCACGGGGTAAATCTACATTCTGACCCTGTAGAGGAGGATTTTCTCTTAGAGACTTTTGCTCAGCCTCAAAAAACCACACGTCCTACCAATGTTAAAAGGACTCACTAGACACACACCAGAGGTGTTTAAGGACCCAGCTAGAACTAGGGTTCTTAACCCAAGAATTGACAAAAAATACAAGGCGGCTCCTAGTGACCCCATATACATTAAAGGTCAACTTCCTTTAGATTCCCTGGTGGTAGCCAATGCGCGTAAAAGGGCCAATTCCCAAGGTTCAGGTGATGCCCCGCCCCCAGATAAGGAATCCAAATTACTAGATGCCTCAGGTAATCGTATGGCATCTCAGGCCGCAAATTATTGGAAAATAGCCAATACACAAGCTCTCTTGGCAAGGTATGATAGGGCTCACTACGATGAGCTAGAGAAACTCATCCAGCACCTACCAGACCAATACAAGCAAAAGGCCAATGACCTCATACAAGAAGGCAAATTGATCACCAACACATCCATCAAATGTGCCTTAGACGCCGCGGACACCGTGTCCCGCGCAGTCAATACTAGCGTATTGTTAGCAGGCATGCTTGGCTTAGGATATCCGGCTTTAAACAGGAGGTACAAACCAGTATCCTTAATCAGCCCTTCGACCAAGAGCACCTCTTTGGCCCTGCAGTGGACACATCTTTAGAAAAGATGAAAAAGGACACTGAAACCGCAAAGTCTATGGGAGCCTTGCAGTTATCCTCTCCTAGGGGCTCCTTTCGCCGCTCCTTTTATAGAGCAGGATCAAAAACTAACACAACGGAGCACCCAACCTCATCTTACAAAAGCCCCAATCAGGGTCCCTTTTCCAGAGGATACTTTAGAGGAGGTTACAGGGACAACAAGGGCAGAGGCCGGGGTAATAACACGCGCAACTCCCCTACCACCAAGCAGTGACTTCCCTGCGCTTCCCCCCGACCACTCCACACCTGTCGGGGGATGCCTTTCACAGTTCCTACCTGTCTGGAATTCCATCACCACAGACAGGTGGGTGAGTCAAATTATCCAGTATGGTTACTGCCTGGAACTCATGTCCACTCCACCACACATTCCGCCCAAACACCGTCCAATGTCCACACAACATTTGACTCTACTCAAACAGGAGGTTCTCTCTCTACTAGCCAAAATCGAAATAGAATCAGTTCCCTTACCCCAACAGGGCACAGGGGTTTATTCACTCTACTTCCTGATCCCAAAAAAGGACGGCTCTCTCAGGCCAATATTAGACCTCAGACCCCTAAACTACTACATCCACTCAGACCATTTCCACATGGTCACTCTCCAACAGGTGCTCCCACTACTTCAACAAGGCGACTTCCTCTCCACCCTGGATCTAAAGGACGCCTACTTCCATATTCCTATTCACCCTTCTCACAGAAAGTACCTCAGGTTCACAGTGGTTGCACAACACTATCAGTTCAAAGTCCTTCCCTTCGGGGTAACCACGGCACCCAGAGTCTTCACCAAATGCCTCGCAGTGGTGGCGGCCCATTTAAGAAGGCAGCACATTCATGTGTTCCCTTATCTGGACGACTGGCTCATAAAGGCCAAATCCCACAACAGTTGTGTGCAACACACACACAAAACTATCCTTCTACTTCACAACTTGGGTTTCACAATAAACCTCACCAAGTCTCACCTTCAGCCATCCAAAATACAACAGTATCTAGGGGCCACTCTAGACACCTCAAAAGCTCTAGCATACCCAAGTCCAGGCAGGATTCAATCCATGCAGGCGCTAATATTACAATTTCGCCCTCAACACTCCGTTAGTGGTTCGGAAACTCAAACAACATTCCCTCACAATGATCCTGGTTGCTCCAATATGGGCCCGACAACCATGGTTCACAACCCTTTTGGAACTATCAATAGTTCCACATCACAAGCTCCACCTCTCACCGAAACTACTAACGCAGAACCATGGAGAGATAATACATCCAGATCCCAACCAACTCAATCTTGCGATCTGGCTCCTGAGGTCCTAGAGTTTGGATACCTCAATCTCCCACCAGATTGTATGAACATCATCAAAGAGGCTAGACGTCCTACCACAAGAGCATGCTATGCAGCAAAGTGGAAACGATTCGTTGTTTACTGTACAAATAACATCAACCCACTAGATGCTTCCATTCAAAACATTATTTGTTACCTCCTGCGCCTACAACAATGTAATTTGGCATATACATCTATACGCCTACATCTAGCTGCAGTAGCCGCTTACCTCCAAAATAGACAACACTTGTCTCTATTTCGAGTTCCTGCTATCAAAGCATTCATGGCAGGACTAAAAAGAATAATTCCACCTAGACTTCCACCCTCCCCAGTCTGGAACCTTAATATTGTCCTTACCAGACTCATGGGCCCCCCATTTGAACCTCTACACAAATGTGAATTACAATTTCTCACTTGGAAAGTAGCCTTCCTGGTAGCTATCACATCCCTCAGGAGGATTAGTGAGCTCCAGGCATTAACCATACAAGAACCATTTTTACACATGCATCATAGTAAAGTGGTTCTTAGGCCTAACACAAAGTTTCTACCCAAGGTAATTTCTGCCTTCCATCTTAATCAGTCGGTTGAACTCCCAGTTTTTTTCCCTCAACCGGACTCAGTGGCAGAACGCGCTCTTCACACACTAGACGTCAAAAGAGCGTTACTATACTATATAGAAAGAACTAAACCTTTTAGAAAGACTAAACAGCTTTTTGTATCTTTCTCCCCACCTCACAAGGGCAATCCCATTTCAAAAACAGGAATTGCAAGGTGGATTGTAAAGTGCATCCAAATATGCTACCTCAAAGCTAAACGCACGCTAACCATTCCCCCTAGAGCTCATTCCACACGCAAACTAGGGGATTCTATGGCATTCTTAGGAAATATTCCACTAGATGACATCTGCAAAGCAGGAACTTGGTCTACACCACACACCTTCACTAAACACTATTGTGTAGATGTGAAGTAAAGCAACAAGCTAGTGTGGGCCAAGCTGTTCTTAAGACACTTTTTCAAACAACTGCAACAGATACAGGTAACCACCACTAGGGGAGATACTGCTATACAGTCTATGCAAAAGTATGAATTCTGCAGCTCATATGCCTCGAACGGAAAATGCTACTTACCAGTATGCATCTGTTCTTGGCATGTAGAGCTGCAGAATATCACACGCCCACCCGCCTCCCCGGAACCTCTATCTGTTGCAGTGCTATCTTACTTAGATACATTCACATGGACATCTTTTCTGTTTCTTACAAACTCCATCATTTCCCTTCTTGGCGAAAAACAATCTGAGGATGGAGTCGATGCCCATGCGCACTATCATCCAAGGGAGGAGTCACCTATCTCGTGACTACAAAAGACTTCTTCCAAGACAACAACAAAGTGCAAACATCCGAGCCCAACACCAGATGGCGATCTATGCAAAAGTATGATATTCTGCAGCTCTACATGCCAAGAACAGATGCATACTGGTAAGTAGCATTTTCCATACACTACAATTTGTCCACACAAACAAAATAACATAAAAAACGTAGACGCTGGAGAAGAGTGAAAGTGGTATTTCCCTTCTTTCTGTAGTCAAAGCTGGCTCCTCTGATGACTCTTCTGCAATTACATTTTTTACTTTTTTCTTTTATATTTGAAAGATCAGAATGACTGTTGAAAATCTTTTCCCAAACCAACCTCGCCAACCAATAGCAACACTCCTTTCGCTGGCCAATGAGAGTACAGTTCCTGATCCAGTCAGCTCCATGTTTGCATTCTCTGCTTGAAAACCACTCCTCCAGTTTACTTGCTCAAAGTTCCTGTCTGGCTGCCGCCAGAGGTATCTTACAGACACCTGTATCAGAGCTCCTGCCTGGCTCACACCTGTGGTATCTCACAAACACCTGTTTCAGAGCTCTCCTCTGGCTCACACCTGTGGTATCTCACAGACACCTGTTTCAGAGCTCCTCTGCTGCTCACACCTGTAGTATCTTATAGACACCTGTATCAGAGCTGCTGTCTGGCTCACACCTGTGGTATATCACAGACACCTGTATCAGAGCTCCTGTCTGGCTCACACCTGTGGTATCTAACATACACCTGTATCAGAGCTCGGAGCTCCTGTCTGGCTTACAACTGTGGTACCTCGCAGACACCTATATCAGATCAGAGCTCCTGTCTGGCTCACACCTGTATCAGAGCTCCTGTCTGGCTCACACTGGTGGTATCTCACAGACACCTGTATCAAAGCTCCCCTCTGGCTCACACCAGTGGTTTCTCACAGACACCTGTTTCAAAGCTCCCTTCTGGCTCACACCTGTGGTATCTCACAGACACCTGTTTCAAATCTCCCCTCTAGCTCACACCTGTGGTATCTCACAGACACCTGTATCAAAGCTCCTCTGCTGCTCACACCTGTGGTATCTCACAGACACCTGTATCAGAGCTCGGAGTTCCTGTCTGGCTTACAACTGTGGTATCTCGCAGACACCTATATCAGATCAGAGCTCCCCTCTGGCTCACACCTGTGGTATCTCACCGACACCTGTATCAAAGCTCCCCTCTGGCTCACACCTGTGGTATCTCACTGACACCTGTATCAGAGCTCCCCTCTGGCTCACACCTGTGGTATCTCACCGACACCTGTATCAAAGCTCCCCTCTGGCTCACACCTGTGGTATCTCACTGACACCTGTATCAGAGCTCCCCTCTGGCTCGCACCTGTGGTATCTCACAGACACCTGTATCAGAGCTCGGAGCTCCTGTGTGGCTCACACCTGTGGTATCTCACAAACACCTGTATCAGAGCTCGGAGCTCCTGGCTGGCTTACAACTGTGGTATCTCGCAGACACCTATATCAGATCAGAGCTCCTGTCTGGCTCACACCTGTGGTATCTCACAGACACCTGTATCAAAGCTCCCCTCTGGCTCACACCTGTGGTTTCTCACCGACACCTGTATCAAAACTCCCCTCTGGTGGTATCTCACAGACACCTGTATCAGAGCTCGGAGCTCTCCTCTGGCTCACACCTGTGGTGTCTCACCAACACCTGTTTCAGAGCTCCCCTCTGGCTCACACCTGTGGTATCTCACAGACACCTGTATCAAAACTCCCTCTGGCTCACACCTGTGGTATCTCACAGACACCTGTATCAAAGCTACCCTCTGGCTCACACCTGTGGTATCTCACAGACACCTGTATCAGAGCTCGGAGCTCTCCTCTGGCTCACACCTGTGGTATCTCACCAACACCTGTTTCAGAGCTCCCCTCTGGCTCACACCTGTGGTATCTCACAGACACCTGTATCAAAGCTCCCCTCTGGCTCACACCTGTGGTATCTCGCAGACACCTGTATCAAAGCTCCCCTCTGGCTCACACCTGTGGTATCTCACAGACACCTGTATCAAAGCTCCCCTCTGGCTCACACCTGTGGTATCTCACAGACACCTGTATCAGAGCTCGGAGCTCTCCTCTGGCTCACACCTGTGGTATCTCACCAACACCTGTTTCAGAGCTCCCCTCTGGCTCACACCTGTGGTATCTCACAGACACCTGTATCAAAACTCCCCTCTGGCTCACACCTGTGAGTATCTCACAGACACCTGTATCAAAGCTCCCCTCTGGCTCACACCTGTGGTATCTCACAGACACTTGTATCAAAGCTCCCCTCTGGCTCACACTTGTGGTATCTCACAGACACCTGTGTCAGAGCTCCTGTCTGGCTCACACCTGTGGTATCTCACCGACACCTGTATCAGAGCTCCTCTCTGGCTCACACCTGTGGTATCTCACAGACACCTGTGTCAGAGCTCCTGTCTGGCTCACACCTGTGGTATCTCACCGACACCTGTATCAAAGCTCCCCTGTGGCTCACACTTGTGGTATCTCACAGACACCTGTGTAAGAGCTCCTCTGCTGCTCACACCTGTGGTATCTCACAGACACCTGTATCAGAGCTCCTGTCTGGCTCACACCTGTGGTATCTCACAGACACCTGTATCAGAGCTCCTCTCTGTTTCACACCTGTGGTATCTCACCAACACCTGTATCAGAGCTCCTGTCTGGCTTACAACTGTGGTATCTCGCAGACACCTATATCAGATCAGAGCTCCTGTCTGGCTCACACCTGTGGTATCTCAGACACCTGTATCAGAGCTTCTGTCTGGCTCGCTCCTGTAGTATCTCACATACACCTGTATCAGAGCTCCTGTCTGGCTCGCACCTGTGAGTATCTCACATACACCTGTATCGGAGCTCCTGTCTGGCTTACAACTGTGGTATCTCACAGACACCTGTATCAAAGCTCCCCTCTTGCTCACACCTGTGGTATCTCACCAACACCTGTATCAGAGCTCCTGTCTGGCTTGCACCTGTGGTATCTCCCAGACCCCCTGTATCAGAGCACCTGTCTGGCTCACACCAGTGGTATCTCACAGATATCTGTATCAGAGCTCCCCTCTGGCTCACACCTGTGGTATCTCACCAACACCTGTATTAGAGCTCCTATCTGGCTTGCACTTGCGGTATCTCACAGACCCCTGGATCAGAGCTCCTATCTGGCTCGCACCTGTGGTATCTCAGACACCTGTATCAAAGCTCCCCTCTTGCTCACACCTGTGGTATCTCACAGACACCTGTATCAGAGCTCCCCTCTGGCTCACACCTGTGGTATCTCACAGACCCCTGTATCAGAGCTCCTGTCTGGCTCACACCTGTGGTATCTCACATACACCTGTATCAGAGCTCCTGTCTGGCTCACACCTGTGGTATCTCACAGACACCTGTATCAGAGCTCTTGTCTGGCTCGCACCTGTGGTATCTCGCATACACCTGTATCAGAGCTCCTGTCTGGCTCGCACCTGTGGTATCTCGCAGACACCTGTATCAGAGCTCCTGTCTGGCTCGCACCTGTGGTATCTCGCAGACACCTGTATCAGAGCTCCTGTCTGGCTCACACCTGTGGCATCTCACAGACACCTGTATCAGAGCTCCTGTCTGGCTCACACCTGTGGCATCTCACAGGCACCTGTATCAGAGCTCCTGTCTGGCTCACACCTGTGGCATCTCACAGACCCCTGTATCAGAGCTCCAGTCTGGCTCGCACCTGTGGTATCTCACAGACCCCTGTATCAAAGTCCCCTCTGGCTCACACCTGTGGTATCTCACCGACACCTGTATCAGAGCTCCTCTGCTGCTCACACTTGTGGTATCTCACAGACACCTGTACCAAAGCTCCCCTCGTTCTCACACCTGTGGTATCTCACAGACACATGTATCAAAGCTCCCCTCTGGCTCACACATGTGGTATCTCACCGACACCTGTATCAGTGCTCCTGTCTGGCTCGCACCTGTGGTATCTCACAGACACCTGTGTCAGAGCTCCTGTCTGGCTCACACCTGTGGTATCTCACCGACACCTGTATCAAAGCTCCCCTGTGGCTCACACTTGTGGTATCTCACAGACACCTGTGTAAGAGCTCCTCTGCTGCTCACACCTGTGGTATCTCACAGACACCTGTATCAGAGCTCCTGTCTGGCTCACACCTGTGGTATCTCACAGACACCTGTATCAGAGCTCCTCTCTGTTTCACACCTGTGGTATCTCACCAACACCTGTATCAGAGCTGCTGTCTGGCTTACAACTGTGGTATCTCGCAGACACCTATATCAGATCAGAGCTCCTGTCTGGCTCACACCTGTGGTATCTCAGACACCTGTATCAGAGCTTCTGTCTGGCTCGCACCTGTAGTATCTCACATACACCTGTATCAGAGCTCCTGTCTGGCTCGCACCTGTGGTATCTCACATACACCTGTATCAGAGCTCGGAGCTCCTGTCTGGCTTACAACTGTGGTATCTCACAGACACCTGTATCAAAGCTCCCCTCTTGCTCACACCTGTGGTATCTCACCAACACCTGTATCAGAGCTCCTGTCTGGCTTGCACCTGTGGTATCTCCCAGACCCCCTGTATCAGAGCACCTGTCTGGCTCACACCAGTGGTATCTCACAGATATCTGTATCAGAGCTCCCCTCTGGCTCACACCTGTGGTATCTCACCAACACCTGTATTAGAGCTCCTATCTGGCTTGCACTTGTGGTATCTCACAGACCCCTGGATCAGAGCTCCTATCTGGCTCGCACCTGTGGTATCTCAGACACCTGTATCAAAGCTCCCCTCTTGCTCACACCTGTGGTATCTCACAGACACCTGTATCAGAGCTCCCCTCTGGCTCACACCTGTGGTATCTCACAGACCCCTGTATCAGAGCTCCTGTCTGGCTCGCACCTGTGGTATCTCACATACACCTGTATCAGAGCTCCTGTCTGGCTCACACCTGTGGTATCTCACAGACACCTGTATCAGAGCTCTTGTCTGGCTCGCACCTGTGGTATCTCGCATACACCTGTATCAGAGCTCCTGTCTGGCTCGCACCTGTGGTATCTCGCAGACACCTGTATCAGAGCTCCTGTCTGGCTCGCACCTGTGGTATCTCGCAGACACCTGTATCAGAGCTCCTGTCTGGCTCGCACCTGTGGTATCTCACATACACCTGTATCAGATCAGAGCTCCCCTCTGGCTCACACCTGTGGTATCTCACCGACACCTGTATCAAAGCTCCCCTCTGGCTCACACCTGTGGTATCTCACTGACACCTGTATCAGAGCTCCCCTCTGGCTCACACCTGTGGTATCTCACCGACACCTGTATCAAAGCTCCCTCTGGCTCACACCTGTGGTATCTCACTGACACCTGTATCAGAGCTCCCCTCTGGCTCGCACCTGTGGTATCTCACAGACACCTGTATCAGAGCTCGGAGCTCCTGTGTGGCTCACACCTGTGGTATCTCACAAACACCTGTATCAGAGCTCGGAGCTCCTGGCTGGCTTACAACTGTGGTATCTCGCAGACACCTATATCAGATCAGAGCTCCTGTCTGGCTCACACCTGTGGTATCTCACAGACACCTGTATCAAAGCTCCCCTCTGGCTCACACCTGTGGTTTCTCACCGACACCTGTATCAAAACTCCCCTCTGGTGGTATCTCACAGACACCTGTATCAGAGCTCGGAGCTCTCCTCTGGCTCACACCTGTGGTGTCTCACCAACACCTGTTTCAGAGCTCCCCTCTGGCTCACACCTGTGGTATCTCACAGACACCTGTATCAAAACTCCCCTCTGGCTCACACCTGTGGTATCTCACAGACACCTGTATCAAAGCTACCCTCTGGCTCACACCTGTGGTATCTCACAGACACCTGTATCAGAGCTCGGAGCTCTCCTCTGGCTCACACCTGTGAGTATCTCACCAACACCTGTTTCAGAGCTCCCCTCTGGCTCACACCTGTGGTATCTCACAGACACCTGTATCAAAGCTCCCCTCTGGCTCACACCTGTGGTATCTCGCAGACACCTGTATCAAAGCTCCCCTCTGGCTCACACCTGTGGTATCTCACAGACACCTGTATCAAAGCTCCCCTCTGGCTCACACCTGTGGTATCTCACAGACACCTGTATCAGAGCTCGGAGCTCTCCTCTGGCTCACACCTGTGGTATCTCACCAACACCTGTTTCAGAGCTCCCCTCTGGCTCACACCTGTGGTATCTCACAGACACCTGTATCAAAACTCCCCTCTGGCTCACACCTGTGGTATCTCACAGACACCTGTATCAAAGCTCCCCTCTGGCTCACACCTGTGGTATCTCACAGACACTTGTATCAAAGCTCCCCTCTGGCTCACACTTGTGGTATCTCACAGACACCTGTGTCAGAGCTCCTGTCTGGCTCACACCTGTGGTATCTCACCGACACCTGTATCAGAGCTCCTCTCTGGCTCACACCTGTGGTATCTCACAGACACCTGTGTCAGAGCTCCTGTCTGGCTCACACCTGTGGTATCTCACCGACACCTGTATCAAAGCTCCCCTGTGGCTCACACTTGTGGTATCTCACAGACACCTGTGTAAGAGCTCCTCTGCTGCTCACACCTGTGGTATCTCACAGACACCTGTATCAGAGCTCCTGTCTGGCTCACACCTGTGGTATCTCACAGACACCTGTATCAGAGCTCCTCTCTGTTTCACACCTGTGGTATCTCACCAACACCTGTATCAGAGCTCCTGTCTGGCTTACAACTGTGGTATCTCGCAGACACCTATATCAGATCAGAGCTCCTGTCTGGCTCACACCTGTGGTATCTCAGACACCTGTATCAGAGCTTCTGTCTGGCTCGCTCCTGTAGTATCTCACATACACCTGTATCAGAGCTCCTGTCTGGCTCGCACCTGTGGTATCTCACATACACCTGTATCGGAGCTCCTGTCTGGCTTACAACTGTGGTATCTCACAGACACCTGTATCAAAGCTCCCCTCTTGCTCACACCTGTGGTATCTCACCAACACCTGTATCAGAGCTCCTGTCTGGCTTGCACCTGTGGTATCTCCCAGACCCCCTGTATCAGAGCACCTGTCTGGCTCACACCAGTGGTATCTCACAGATATCTGTATCAGAGCTCCCCTCTGGCTCACACCTGTGGTATCTCACCAACACCTGTATTAGAGCTCCTATCTGGCTTGCACTTGCGGTATCTCACAGACCCCTGGATCAGAGCTCCTATCTGGCTCGCACCTGTGGTATCTCAGACACCTGTATCAAAGCTCCCCTCTTGCTCACACCTGTGGTATCTCACAGACACCTGTATCAGAGCTCCCCTCTGGCTCACACCTGTGGTATCTCACAGACCCCTGTATCAGAGCTCCTGTCTGGCTCACACCTGTGGTATCTCACATACACCTGTATCAGAGCTCCTGTCTGGCTCACACCTGTGGTATCTCACAGACACCTGTATCAGAGCTCTTGTCTGGCTCGCACCTGTGGTATCTCGCATACACCTGTATCAGAGCTCCTGTCTGGCTCGCACCTGTGGTATCTCGCAGACACCTGTATCAGAGCTCCTGTCTGGCTCGCACCTGTGGTATCTCGCAGACACCTGTATCAGAGCTCCTGTCTGGCTCACACCTGTGGCATCTCACAGACACCTGTATCAGAGCTCCTGTCTGGCTCACACCTGTGGCATCTCACAGGCACCTGTATCAGAGCTCCTGTCTGGCTCACACCTGTGGCATCTCACAGACCCCTGTATCAGAGCTCCAGTCTGGCTCGCACCTGTGGTATCTCACAGACCCCTGTATCAAAGTCCCCTCTGGCTCACACCTGTGGTATCTCACCGACACCTGTATCAGAGCTCCTCTGCTGCTCACACCTGTGGTATCTCACAGACACCTGTACCAAAGCTCCCCTCGTTCTCACACCTGTGGTATCTCACAGACACATGTATCAAAGCTCCCCTCTGGCTCACACATGTGGTATCTCACCGACACCTGTATCAGTGCTCCTGTCTGGCTCGCACCTGTGGTATCTCACAGACACCTGTGTCAGAGCTCCTGTCTGGCTCACACCTGTGGTATCTCACCGACACCTGTATCAAAGCTCCCCTGTGGCTCACACTTGTGGTATCTCACAGACACCTGTGTAAGAGCTCCTCTGCTGCTCACACCTGTGGTATCTCACAGACACCTGTATCAGAGCTCCTGTCTGGCTCACACCTGTGGTATCTCACAGACACCTGTATCAGAGCTCCTCTCTGTTTCACACCTGTGGTATCTCACCAACACCTGTATCAGAGCTGCTGTCTGGCTTACAACTGTGGTATCTCGCAGACACCTATATCAGATCAGAGCTCCTGTCTGGCTCACACCTGTGGTATCTCAGACACCTGTATCAGAGCTTCTGTCTGGCTCGCACCTGTAGTATCTCACATACACCTGTATCAGAGCTCCTGTCTGGCTCGCACCTGTGGTATCTCACATACACCTGTATCAGAGCTCGGAGCTCCTGTCTGGCTTACAACTGTGGTATCTCACAGACACCTGTATCAAAGCTCCCCTCTTGCTCACACCTGTGGTATCTCACCAACACCTGTATCAGAGCTCCTGTCTGGCTTGCACCTGTGGTATCTCCCAGACCCCCTGTATCAGAGCACCTGTCTGGCTCACACCAGTGGTATCTCACAGATATCTGTATCAGAGCTCCCCTCTGGCTCACACCTGTGGTATCTCACCAACACCTGTATTAGAGCTCCTATCTGGCTTGCACTTGTGGTATCTCACAGACCCCTGGATCAGAGCTCCTATCTGGCTCGCACCTGTGGTATCTCAGACACCTGTATCAAAGCTCCCCTCTTGCTCACACCTGTGGTATCTCACAGACACCTGTATCAGAGCTCCCCTCTGGCTCACACCTGTGGTATCTCACAGACCCCTGTATCAGAGCTCCTGTCTGGCTCGCACCTGTGGTATCTCACATACACCTGTATCAGAGCTCCTGTCTGGCTCACACCTGTGGTATCTCACAGACACCTGTATCAGAGCTCTTGTCTGGCTCGCACCTGTGGTATCTCGCATACACCTGTATCAGAGCTCCTGTCTGGCTCGCACCTGTGGTATCTCGCAGACACCTGTATCAGTGCTCCTGTCTGGCTCGCACCTGTGGTATCTCGCAGACACCTGTATCAGAGCTCCTGTCTGGCTCGCACCTGTGGTATCTCACATACACCTGTATCAGAGCTCGGAGCTCCTGTCTGGCTTACAACTGTGGTATCTCACAGACACCTGTATCAGAGCTGCTGTCTGGCTTACAACTGTGGTATCTCGCAGACCCCTGTATCAGAGCTCCAGTCTGGCTCGCACCTGTGGTATCTCACAGACCCCTGTATCAAAGTCCCCTCTGGCTCACACCTGTGGTATCTCACCGACACCTGTATCAGAGCTCCTCTGCTGCTCACACCTGTGGTATCTCACAGACACCTGTACCAAAGCTCCCCTCGTTCTCACACCTGTGGTATCTCACAGACACATGTATCAAAGCTCCCCTCTGGCTCACACATGTGGTATCTCACCGACACCTGTATCAGTGCTCCTGTCTGGCTCGCACCTGTTGTATCTCACATACACCTGTATCAGAGCTCGGAGCTCCTATCTGGCTCGCACCTGTGGTATCTCACAGACACCTGTATCAAAGCTCCCCTCTGGCTCACACCTGTGGTATCTCACAGACACCTGTATCAGAGCTCCTCTGCTGCTCACACCTGTGGTATCTCACAGACACCTGTGTCAGAGCTCCTCTGCTGCTCACACCTGTGGTATCTCACCGACACCTGTATCAGAGCTCCTCTGCTGCTCACACCTGTGGCATCTCACAGAACCCTGTATCAGAGCTCCTGTCTGGCTCACACTAGTGGTATCTCACAGACACCTGTGTCAGAGCTCCTCTGCTGCTTACACCTGTGGTATCTCACCTACACCTGTATCAGAGCTCCTGTCTGGCTCACACCTGTGGCATCTCACAGGCACCTGTATCAGAGCTCCTGTCTGGCTCACACCTGTGGCATCTCACAGACCCCTGTATCAGAGCTCCAGTCTGGGTCGCACCTGT
This sequence comes from Calotriton arnoldi, assembly GCA_963921515.1. Lineage (NCBI taxonomy): Eukaryota > Metazoa > Chordata > Amphibia > Caudata > Salamandridae > Calotriton > Calotriton arnoldi. Next base: position 1,504,664 of record CAWUFW010003207.1, on the reverse strand, counting down.
GGTATCTCACAGACCCATGTATCAAAGCTCCCCTCTGGCTCACACCTGTGGTATCTCACAGACACCTGTACCAAAGCTCCCCTCGTTCTACACCTGTGGTATCTCACAGACACCTGTATCAAAGCTCCCCTCTGGCTCACACATGTATCTCACCGACACCTGTATCAGAGCTCCTGTCTGGCTCGCACCTGTTGTATCTCACATACACCTGTATCAGAGCTCGGAGCTCCTATCTGGCTCGCACCTGTGGTATCTCACAGACACCTGTATCAAAGCTCCCCTCTGGCTCACACCTGTGGTATATCACAGACACCTGTATCAGAGCTCCTCTGCTGCTCACACCTGTGGTATCTCACAGACACCTGTACCAAAGCTCCCCTCTGGCTCACACCTGTGGTATCTCACAGACACCTGTATCAGAGCTCCTCTGCTGCTCACACCTGTGGTATCGCACAGACACCTGTGTCAGAGCTCCTTAGCTGCTCACACCTGTGGTATCCCACTGACACCTGTATCAGAGCTCCTCTGCTGCTCACACCTGTGGCATCTCACAGACCCCTGTATCAGAGCTCCTGTCTGGCTCACACTAGTGGTATCTCACCGACACCTGTATCAGAGCTCCTCTGCTGCTCACACCTGTGGTATTTCACCGACACCTGTATCAGAGCTCCTCTGCTGCTCACACCTGTGGCATCTCACCGACACCTGTATCAGAGCTCCTCTGCTGCTTACACCTGTGGTATCTCACCTACACCTGTATCAAAGCTCCCCTCTGGCTCACACCTGTGGTATCTCACCAACACCTGTATCAAAGCTCCTATCTTGCTCACACCTGTGGTATCTCACCAACACCTGTATCAGAGCTCCTGTCTGGCTCGCACCTGTGGTATCTCACAGACCCCTGCATCAGAGCTCCTGTCTGGCTCGCACCTGTGGTATCTCACCAACACCTGTATCAGAGCTCCTGTCTGGCTCGCACCTGTGGTATCTCACAGACCCCTGTATCAGAGCTCCTGTCTGGCTCACACCTGTGGCATCTCACAGGCACCTGTATCAGAGCTCCTGTCTGGCTCGCACCTGTGGTATCTCACAGACCCCTGTATCAGAGCTCCTGTCTGGCTCACACCTGTGGCATCTCACAGGCACCTGTATCTGATCTCCTGTCTGGCTCGCACCTGTGGTATCTCACAGACCCCTGTATCAGAGCTCCTCTGCTGCTCACACCTGTGGCATCTCACAGACCCCTGTATCAGAGCTCCGGTCTGTCTCACACTAGTGGTATCTCACAGACACCTGTATCAGAGCTCCTGTCTGGCTCACACCTGTGGCATCTCACAGACCCCTGTATCAGAGCTCCTGTCTGGCTCGCACTTGTGGCATCTCACAGACACCTGTATCAGAGCTCTTGTCTGGCTCACACCTGTGGTATCTCACAGACACCTGTATCAGAGCTCCTGTCTGGCTCGCACCTGTGGCATCTCACAGACACCTGTATCAGAGCTCCTGTCTGGCTCACACCTATGGTACCTCACCGACACCTGTATCAGAGCTCCTGTCTGGCTCACACCTGTGGTATCTCACAGACCCCTGTATCAGAGCTCCTGTCTGGCTCGCACCTGTGTTATCTCACAGACCCCTGTATCAGAGCTCCTGTCTGGCTCGCACCTGTGGCATCTCACAGACCCCTGTATCAGAGCTCCTGTGGGGCTCTTGTTCCTTCCCCAGCTCTCTTTTCCCCTGTGTGCCCCTGACCTCCTCTTTCCTCTGACTTCCTATCTCACTGCACAGTCCTCTTCACCTTTCCTTATCTCATCCCTTGCCCCTGTCTTTGTTTCCCCCAGGGAGCATAGCAGCCTTCCAGGCAGTACCATGGACCGACCTCTACATACAACGGGCCCCGTTCACTAGCCAGCTGTGCCAACGGGGCACACAGTTTGCAGGGCCAAGCTGTCGGTACTCCACAGGCCACGGGCTCTACACACAGGCGGCCACTGGCCCCAGGCACCCCGCTCCACGCTTCTTTCCATTGGCGAAGGGAAACACATCTGCAGTGACGGAATCGGCGCCCACGATGCAGGCAACTCACCCAAGAACAACTCAAGCCCAGAGCACTTACCAGGCCCAGCATGGGCAGCTGGCAGAGTACAGCATCGCTGATGCAGAGAAGGCTGGTAACCAGGCCACCCAGGAGGGCGAGGCCAAGGCTGGTGAGTGCCTCAAGTGTCAACAGAGAGTGTGATGAGTTGTGGGTTCTGCCAGCTGAGGTGGGATTGGTGGGGTCAATCACATCTGCCAAGTATCAACAGAGAGTGTGATGAGTTGTGGGTTCTGCCAGCTGAGGTGGGATTGGTGAGTTCATTCAGATCTGCCAAGTGTCAACAGAGTGTGTGATGAGTTGTGGGTTCTGCCAGCTGAGGTGGGATTGGTGGGGTCAATCACATCTGCCAAGTATCAACAGAGAGTGTGATGAGTTGTGGGTTCTGCCAGCTGAGGTGGGATTGGTGGGGTCACTCACATCTGCCAAGTGTCAACAGAGAGTGTGATGAGTTGTGGGTTCTGCCAGCTGAGGTGGGATTGGTGGGGTCAATCACATCTGCCAAGTATCAACAGAGAGTGTGATGAGTTGTGGGTTCTGCCAGCTGAGGTGGGATTGGTGGGGTCACTCACATCTGCCAAGTGTCAACAGAGAGTGTGATGAGTTGTGGGTTCTGCCAGCTGAGGTGGGATTGGTGGGGTCACTCACATCTGCCAAGTGTCAACAGAGAGTGTGATGAGATGTGGGTTCTGCCAGCTGAGCTGGGATTGGGAGGGTCATTCTTATCTGCATCTTGGTCTTCTCCATCCCTAAACAGCAGCTGTTGAATGAGGTGGTGTGGTCTTTCCACAACCCTGTATCATCGGAGTCTTGTCCAAAGTGAGACCTGTGGTTGTAGCTTTCGGAAAGTTTCTGTAAATGTGATTATCGAATAAGGTGCACTAATTTCAGAAGAAAGGAGGGGTGGTGACCCTATATAGTCTCAGTACACTGCAGACCGAACGCCTTTAGGTTTTTATAGGGACTCGCGCCCTCGGATTGTTAGTGGCATGCTCCATCACTGAGTGCCTCCTCCAGAATGATAGTACAGCTGGACGGGCTTTAGGTTTTACAGGGCCTCGCGCCCTCGGATTGTTAGTGGCACGCTCCATCACTGAGTCCCTCCTCCCGAATGATAGTACACCTGGACGGGCTTTAGGTTTTGATAGGACTTGCGCCTTCGGATTGTTAGTGGCACGCTCCATCACTGAGTCCCTCCTCCGGAATGATAGTACACCTGGATGGGCTTTAGGCTTTCATAGGGACTCTCGCCCTCGGATTGTTAGTGGCACGCTCCATCACTGAGTCCCTCCTCCAGAATGATTGTACACCTGGATGGGCTCCCCCTACCTGAGGAGCTCTTGATATTGTTATGGATCAGGTGAGACAATGCCTTCGGGTATCCACCGTCGAACACTTTATTCAGTGGATACCCTGGTAAGAGTAAAAACTGCCCCTTGTTTTACCTGGCGCTGCAGGGAGCTGGTTAGTTACTCGGTGTCACTGGTCCAAATCTTTCATGTGCTACATGATCAAAGTCAATCTGCATGTGAGAAATATGAAGCAGGCGATTACATGTCTCTTTTTGTACATGCAAGGAAAACAGAGTAGATGGCATAATGTCCTGCCACCCCCACCAGCACTCGACCACTCCCGTCCGAGGCCTGGCTCATGCACCACTCCACCTCTCCCATCCCTGGGCCTGGCTCATGCACTGCTCCACCACTCCCATCCCTAGGCCTGGCTCATGCACCACTCCACCACTCCCATCCCTAGGCCCGGCTCATGCACTGCTCCACCACTCCCATCCCTAGGCCCGGCTCATGCACTGCTCCACCACTCCCATCCCGAGGCCCGGCTCTTGCACCGCTCCACCACTCCCATCCCTAGGCCCAGCTCATGCACCGCTCCACCACTCCCATCTCTAGGCCCGGCTCATACACCACTCCACCACTCCCATCCCTAGGCCCGGCTCATACACCACTCCCATCCCTGGGCCCGGCTCATACACCACTCCCATCCCTGGGCCGGGCTCATGCACCACTCCCATCCCTGGGCCCGGCTCATGCACCGCTCCAACACTCCCATCCCTAGGCCCGGCTCATGCACCACTCCCATCCCTGGGCCCGGCTCATGCACCGCTCCAACACTCACATCCCTAGGCCCGGCTCATGCACCACTCCCATCCCTGGGCCCGGCTCATGCACCGCTCCACCACTCCCATCCCTGGGCCCGGCTCATGCACCACTCCACCACTCCCATCCCTGGGCCTGGCTCATGCACGGCTTCACAACTCCCATCCTTAGGCCCAGTTCATGCACCACTCCCATCCCTGGGCCCGGCTCATGCACCATTCCACCAGCCCCATCCCAAGGCCCGGCTAATGCACCACTCCACCACTCCCATCCCTAGGTCTGGCTCATGCACCACTCCACCACTCCCATCCCTAGGCCTGGCTCATGCACCACTCCACCACTCCCATCCCTAGGCCCGGCTCATACACCACTCCACCACTCCCATCCCTGGGCCCGGCTCATACACCACTCCACCACTCCCATCCCTGGGCCCGGCTCATGCACCACTCCCATCCCTAGGTCCAGCTAATGCACTGCTCCAACACTCCCATCCCTAGGCCCGGCCCATGCAACGCTCCACCGCTCCCATCCCGAGGCCCGGCTCTTGCACCACTCGACCACTCCCATCCTTGGGCCCGGCTTATACACCACTCCAATCCCTAGACCCGGCTCTTGCACCACTCCACCACTCCCATCCCTAGGCCTGGCTCATGCAACGCTCCACCACTCCCATCCCTAGGCCCAGCTCATGCACCGCTCCTCCACTCCCATCCCTAGGCCCGGCTCATGCACCGCTCCACCACTCCCATCTCTAGGCCCGGCTCATACACCACTCCCATCCCTGGGCCCGGCTCATGCACCACTCCCATCCCTGGGCCCGGCTCATGCCCCGCTCCAACACTCCCATCCCTAGGCCCGGCTCATACACCACTCCCATCCCTGGGCCCGGCTCATGCACCGCTCCACCACTCCCATCCCGAGGCCCAGCTCATGCACCGCTCCAACACTCCCATCCCTAGGCCCGGCTCATACACCACTCCCATCCCTGGGCCCGGCTCATGCACCGCTCCACCACTCCCATCCCGAGGCCCAGCTCATGCACTGCTCCACCACTCCCATCCCTAGGCCCGGCTCATGCACCGCTCCACCACTCCCATCCCTAGGCCCGGCTCATGCACCGCTCCACCACTCCCATCCCTAGGCCCGGCTCATGCACCGCTCCACCACTCCTATCCCTGGGACCGGCTCATGCACCGCTCCACCACTCCCATCCCGAGGCCCAGCTCATGCACCGCTCCACCACTCCCGTCCCTGGTCCCGGCTCATGCACCACTCCACCACTCCCATCCCTGGGCCCGGCTCATGCACCGCTCCACCACTCCCATCCCTAGGCCCGTCTCATACACCACTCCCATCCCTGGGCCCGGCTCATGCACTGCTCCAACACTCCCATCCCTAGGCCCGGCTCATGCACCGCTCCACCACTCCCATCCCGAGGCCCGGCTCATACACCACTCCCATCCCTGGGCCCGGCTCATGCACGGCTCCAACACTCCCATCCCTAGGCCCGGCTCATGCACCGCTCCAACACTCCCATCCCTAGGCCCGGCGCATACACCACTCCCATCCCTGGGCCCGGCTCATGCACCGCTCCAACACTCCCATCCCTAGGCCCGGCTCATGCACCGCTCCACCACTCCCATCCCGAGGCCCGGCTCATACACCACTCCCATCCCTGGGCCCGGCTCATGCACGGCTCCAACACTCCCATCCCGAGGCCCAGCTCATGCACTGCTCCACCACTCCCATCCCTAGGCCCGGCTCATGCACCGCTCCACCACTCCTAACCCTGGGCCCGGCTCATGCACCGCTCCACCACTCCCATCCCGAGGCCCAGCTCATGCACCGCTCCACCACTCCCGTCCCTGGTCCCGGCTCATGCACCACTCCACCACTCCCATCCCTGGGCCCGGCTCATGCACCGCTCCACCACTCCTATCCCTGGGCCCGGCTCATGCACCGCTCCAACACTCCCATCCCTAGGCCCGGCTCATACACCACTCCCATCCCTGGGCCCGGCTCATGCACGGCTCCACCACTCCCATCTCTAGGCCCGGCTCATGCACCGCTCCACCACTCCTATCCCTGGGCCCGGCTCATGCACCGCTCCACCACTCCCATCCCGAGGCCCAGCTCATGCACCGCTCCACCACTCCCGTCCCTGGTCCCGGCTCATGCACCACTCCACCACTCCCATCCCTGGGCCCGGCTCATGCACCGCTCCACCACTCCCATCCCTGGGCCCGGCTCATGCACCACTCTACCACTCCCGTCCCTGGTCCCGGCTCAAGCACCGCTCCACCTCTCCCATCCCTGGGCCTGGCTCATGCACGGCTTCACAACTCCCATCCTTAGGCCCAGTTCATGCACCACTCCCATCCCTGGGCCCGGCTCATGCACCACTCCACCAGCCCCATCCCAAGGCCCGGCTAATGCACCACTCCCATCCCTAGGTCTGGATCATGCACCACTCCACCACTCCCATCCCTGGGCCCGGCTCATACACCACTCCACCACTCCCATCCCTGGGCCCGGCTCATACACCACTCCACCACTCCCATCCCTGGGCCCGGCTCATACACCACTCCACCACTCCCATCCCTGGGCCCGGCTCATACACCACTCCACCACTCCCATCCCTGGGACCGGCTCATACACCACTCCACCACTCCCATCCCTAGGCCCGGCTCATGCACCACTCCACCACTCCCATCCCTGGGCCCGGCTCATACACCACTCCACCACTCCCATCCCTAGGCCCGGCTCATGCACCACTCCACCACTCCCATCCCTGGTCCCGGCTCATGCACCACTCCCATCCCTGGGCCCGGCTCATGCACCACTCCCATCACTGGGCCCGGCTCATCCACCACTCCCATCCCTGGGCCCGGCTCATGCACCACTCCACCACTCCCATCCCTGGGCCCGGCTCATGCACCGCTCCACCACTCCCATCCCTGGGCCCGGCTCATACACCACTCCACCACTCCCATCCCTGGGCCCGGCTCATACACCACTCCACCACTCCCATCCCTAAGCCCGGCTCATGCACCACTCCACCACTCCCATCCCTGGGCCCGGCTCATACACCACTCCACCACTCCCATCCCTAGGCCCGGCTCATGCACCACTCCACCACTCCCATCCCTGGGCCCGGCTCATGCACCGCTCCTCCACTCCCATCCCTAGGCCCGGCATATGCACTGCTCCACCACTCCCATCCCTAGGCCCGGCTCATGCACCGCTCCACCACTCCCATCCCTAGGCCCGGCACATGCACTGCTCCACCACTCCCATCCCTAGGCCCGGCTCATGCACCGCTCCACCACTCCTATCCCTGGGCCCGGCTCATGCACCGCTCCACCACTCCCATCCCGAGGCCCAGCTCATGCACCGCTCCACCACTCCCGTCCCTGGTCCCGGCTCATGCACCACTCCACCACTCCCATCCCTGGGCCCGGCTCATGCACCGCTCCACCACTCCCATCCCTGGGCCCGGCTCATGCACCACTCCACCACTCCCATCCCTGGGCCCGGCTCATGCACCACTCCCGTCCCTGGTCCCGGCCCATGCACCGCTCCACCTCTCCCATCCCTGGGCCTGGCTCATGCACGGCTTCACAACTCCCATCCTTAGGCCCAGTTCATGCACCACTCCCATCCCTGGGCCCGGCTCATGCACCACTCCACCAGCCCCATCCCAAGGCCCGGCTAATGCACCACTCCACCACTCCCATCCCTAGGTCTGGATCATGCACCACTCCCATCCCTAGGCCCGGCTCATGCACTACTCCACCACTCCCATCCCTGGGCCTGGCTCATGCACCGCTCCACCACTCCCATCCCTAGGCCCGGCTCATGCACCACTCCACCACTCCCATCCCTAGGCCCGGCTCATGCACCACTCCCATCCCTAGGCCCGGCTCATGCACCACTCCACCACTCCCATCCCTAGGCCCGGCTCATGCACCACTCCCATCCCTAGGCCCGGCTCATTCACTGCTCCACCACTCCCGTCCCTAGCCCCGGCTCATGCACCGCTCCACCACTCCCATCCCTAGGCCCGGCTCATGCACCACTCTACCACTCCCATCCCTAGGCCAGGCTCATGCACCACTCCCATCCCTAGGTCCAGCTAATGCACTGCTCCACCACTCCCATCCCTGGGCCCGGCTCATGCACTGCTCCACCACTCCCATCCCTGGGCACGGCTCATGCACCGCTCCACCTCTCCCATCCCTGGGCACGGCTCATGCACCGCTCCACCTCTCCCATCCCTGGGCACGGCTCATGCACTGCTCCACCTCTCCCATCCCTCGGCCTGGCTCATGCACGGCTTCACAACTCCCATCCCTAGGCCCAGTTCATGCACCACTCCCATCCCTGGGCCCGGCTCATGCACCACTCCACCAGCCCCATCCTGAGGCCTGGCTAATGCACCACTCCACCACTCCCATCCCTAGGTCTGGATCATGCACCACTCCCATCCCTAGGCCCGGCTCATGCACCACTCCACCACTCACATCCCTGGGCCTGGTTCATGCACCACTCCCATCCCTGGGCCCGGCTCTTGTACCACACCACCACTCCCATCCCTGGGCCTGGCTCATGCACCGCTCCTCCACTGCCATCCCTGGGCCCGGCCCTTGCACCACTCCACCACCTCCATCCCTGGGCCTGGCTCATGCATCACTGCACCACTCCAATCCCTAGGCCCGGCTCATGCACTGCTCCACCACTCCCATCCCTAGTCCTGGCTCATTCACCACTCCACCAGTCCCATCCCTATGCCCAGCTCATGCACCACTCCACCGCTCCCATCCCTAGGCCCGGCTCATGCACTGCTCCACCACTCCCATCCCTAGTCCTGGCTCATGCACCACTCCACCATTCCCATCCCTAGGCCCAGCTCATGCCCCGCTCCACCACTCCCATCCCTAGGCCCGGCTCATGCTCCACTCCCATCGCTATGCCCGGCTCATTCACTGCTCCACCACTCCCATCCCTAGCCCCGGCTCATGCACCGCTCCACCACTCGTATCCCTAGGCCCGGCTCATGTGCCGCTCCACCACTCCCATCCCTAGGCCCGGCTCATGTACCGCTCCACCACTCCCATCCCTAGGCCCGGCTCATGCACCACTCTACCACTCACATCCCTAGGCCCGGCTCATGCACCACTCCCATCCCTAGGTCCAGCTAATGCACTGCTCCACCACTCCCATACCTAGGCCCGGCTCAAGCACAGCTCCACCACTCCCATACCTAGGAGCAGCTCATGCACCGCTCCACCACTCCCATCCCTGGGCCTTGCTCATGTACCGCTCTGCCACTCCCATCCCTAGGCCCGGCTCATGCACTGCTCCACCACTCCCAACCCTAGGCCCAGCTCATGCACCGCTTCACCACTCCCAACCCTAGGCCCGGCTCATGCACCGCTTCACCACTCCCATCTCTAGGCCCTGCTCATTCACCGCTTCACCACTCCCATCCCTAGGCCCGGCTCATGCATGGCTCCACCACTCCTGTCCCTAGGCCCAGCTCTTGACCAACTCCCATCCCTGGGCCCGGCTCGTGCACCGCTCCACCACTCCCATCCCTAGGCCTTGCTCATTCACCACTCCACTCCCTAGGCCTGGCTCATGCACTGCTCCACCACTCCCATCCCTAGGCCTGGTTCATGCACCACTCCACCACTCCAATCCCTAGGCCCGGTTCATGCACCACTCCACCACTCCAATCCCTAGGCCCGGCTCATGCACCACTCCACCAGCCCCATCGCAAGGCCCGGGTCAAATGCCGCTCCATCACTCCCATCCCTAGGCCCGGCTCATGCACCGCTCCACCACTCCCATCCCTAGGCCCGGCTCATGCACCGCTCCACCACTCCCATCCCTAGGCCTGGCTCATGCACCACACCACCACTTCCATCCCTAGGCCCGGCTCATGCACTGCTCCACCACTCCCATCCCTAGGCCCGGCTCATGCACTGCTCCACCACTCCCATCCCTAGGCCTGGCCCATGCACCACTCCACCACTCCCATACCTATGCCCAGCTCATGCACCACTCCCATCCCAGGGCCCGGCTCATGCACCACTCCACCAGCCCCAAGCCGAGGCCCGGCTCATGCACCGCTCCACCACTCCCTTCCCTAGACCCGGCTCATGCACCGCTCCACCACTCCCATCCCTAGGTCCGGCTCATGCACCACTCCCATTCCTAGGCCCAGCTCATGCACCGCTCCACCACTCCCATCCCTAGGCCCGGCTCTTGCACTACTCCACCACTCCCATCCCTAGGCCCGGCTCATGCACCACTCCACCACTCCCATCCCTAGGCCCAGCTCATGCACCACTCCCATCCCTAGGCCCGGCTCATGCACTGCTCCACCACTCCCATCCCTAGGCCCGGCTCATGCACCACTCCACCACTCCCATCCCTAGGCCCGGCTCATGCACTGCTCCACCACTCCCATCCCTAGGCCCGGCTCATGCACCACTCCACCACTCCCATCCCTAGGCCCAGCTAATGCACTGCTCCACCACTCCCATCCCTGGGCCCGGCTCATGCACTGCTCCACCACTCCCATCCCTGGGCCTGGCTCATGCTCCGCTCAACCACTCCCATCCCTAGGCCTGGCTCATGCACCACTCCACCACTCCCATCCCTAAGCCCGGCTCATGCACCGCTCCACCACTCCCATCACTAGGCCCGGTTCATGCACTGCTCCACCACTCCCATCCCTAGGCCCGGCTCATGCATCGCTCCACCACTCCCATCCCTGGGCCCGGCTCATGCACCACTCCACCACTCCCATCCCTAGGCCCAGCTCATGCACTGATCCACCACTCTCATCTCTAGGCCCGGCTCATGCACCGCTCCACCACTCCTTTCCCTAGGCCCGGCACATGCACCACTCCCATCCCTAGGCCCGGCCCATGCACCACTCCCATACCTATGCCCAGCTCATGCACCACTCCCATCCCAGGGCCCGGCTCATGCACCACTCCCATCCCTAGACCCGGCTCTTGCACCGCTCCACCACTCCCATCCCTAGACCCGGCTCATGCACCGCTCCACCACTCCCGTCCCTAGGTCCGGCTCATGCACTACTCCACCACTCCCATCCCTAGGCCCAGCTCATGCACCGCTCCACCACTCCCATCCCTAGGCCCGGCTCATGCACTACTCCACCACTTCCATCCCTAGGCCCGGCTCATGCACCACTCCACCACTCCCATCCCTAGGCCCGGCTCATGCACCACTCCCATCCCTAGGCCCGGCTCATGCACTGCTCCACCACTCCCATCCCTAGGCCCGGCTCATGCACCACTCCACCACTCCCATCCCTAGGCCCGGCTCATGCACCGCTCCACCACTCCCATCCCTAGGACCGGCTCATTCCCCACTTCCATCCCTAGGCCCAGCTAATGCACCGCTCCACCACTCCCATCCCTGGGCCCGGCTCATGCACTGCTCCACCACTCCCATACCTAGGCCCAGCTCATGCACCGCTCAACCACTCCCATCCCTAGGCCCGGCTCATGCACCACTCCCATCCCTAGGCCCGGCTTATGCATCCCTCCACCACTCCCATACCTAGGAGCAGCTCATGCACCGCTCCACCACTCCCATCCCTGGGCCTGGCTCATGCACCACTCCACCACTCCCATCCCTAGGCCCGGCTCATGCACCGCTCCACCACTCCCATCCCTAGGCCCGGCTTATGCACCGCTCCACAACTCCCATCCCTAGGCCCGGCTCATGCACTGCTCCACCACTCCCATCCCTAGGCCCAGCTCATGTACCACTCCCATCCCTGGGCCCGGCTCATGCACCGCTCCACAACTCCCATCCCTAGGCCCAGCTAATGCACCGCTCCACCACTCCCATCCCTGGGCCCAGCTCATGCACTGCTCCACCACTCCCATCCCTGGGCCTGGCTCATGCTCCGCTCAACCACTCCCATCCCTAGGCCTGGCTCATGCACCACTCCACCACTCCCATCCCTAAGCCCGGCTCATGCACCGCTCCACCACTCCCATCACTAGGCCCGGTTCATGCACCGCTCCACCACTCCCATCCCTAGGCCCGGCTCATGCATCGCTCCACCACTCCCATCCCTGGGCCCGGCTCATGCACCACTCCCATCCCTAGGCCCAGCTCATGCACTGATCCACCACTCTCATCTCTAGGCCCGGTTCATGCACCGCTCCACCACTCCTTTCTCTAGGCCCGGCTCATGCACCGCTCCACCACTCCTTTCCCTAGGCCCGGCACATGCACCACTCCCATCCCTAGGCCCGGCCCATGCACCACTCCCATACCTATGCCCAGCTCATGCACCACTCCCATCCCAGGGCCCGGCTCATGCACCACTCCCATCCCTAGACCCGGCTCATGCACCGCTCCACCACTCCCATCCCTAGACCCGGCTCATGCACCGCTCCACCACTCCCATCCCTAGGTCCGGCTCATGCACTACTCTACCACTCCCATCCCTAGGCCCAGCTCATGCACCGCTCCACCACTCCCATCCCTAGGCCCGGCTCATGCACTACTCCACCACTCCCATCCCTAGGCCCGGCTCATGCACCACTCCACCACTCCCATCCCTAGGCCCGGCTCATGCACCACTCCCATCCCTAGGCCCGGCTCATGCACTGCTCCACCACTCCCATCCCTAGGCCCGGCTCATGCACCACTCCACCACTCCCATCCCTAGGCCCGGCTCATGCACCGCTCCACCACTCCCATCCCTAGGCCCGGCTCATTCCCCACTCCCATCCCTAGGCCCAGCTAATGCACCGCTCCACCACTCCCATCCCTGGGCCCGGCTCATGCACTGCTCCACCACTCCCATACCTAGGCCCAGCTCATGCACCGCTCAACCACTCCCATCCCTAGGCCCGGCTCATGCACCACTCCACCACTCCCATCCCTAGGCCCGGCTTATGCATCCCTCCACCACTGCCATACCTAGGAGCAGCTCATGCACCGCTCCACCACTCCCATCCCTGGGCCTGGCTCATGCACCACTCCACCACTCCCATCCCTAGGCCCGGCTCATGCACCGCTCCACCACTCCCATCCCTAGGCCCGGCTTATGCACCGCTCCACAACTCCCATCCCTAGGCCCGGCTCATGCACTGCTCCACCACTCCCATCCCTAGGCCCAGCTCATGTACCACTCCCATCCCTGGGCCCGGCTCATGCACCACTCCCATCCCTGGGCCCGGCTCATGCACCGCTCCACCACTCCCATTCCTAGGCCCGGCTCATGCACCGCTCCACCACTCCCATCCCTAGGCCCTGCTCATGCACCACTCCACCACTCCCATCCCTAGGCCCGGCTCATGCACCGCTCCACCACGCCCATCCCTAGGCCCAGCTCATGCACCACTCCCATCCCTGGGCCTGGCTCATGCTCCGCTCCACCACTCCCATCCCTAGGCCTGGCTCATGCACCACTCCACCACTCCCATCCCTAAGCCCGGCTCATGCACCGCTCCACCACTCCCATCACTAGGCCCGGTTCATGCACCGCTCCACCACTCCCATCCCTAGGCCCGGCTCATGCATCGCTCCACCACTCCCATCCCTGGGCCCGGCTCATGCACTGCTCCACCACTCCTTTCTCTAGGCCCGGCTCATGCACCGCTCCACCACTCCCATCCCTAAGCCCGGCTCATGCACTGCTCCAACACTCCCATCCCTAGGCCTGGCTCATGCACCGCTCCACCACTCCCATCCCTTGGCCCGGCTCATGCACTGCTCCAACACTCCAATCCCTAGCCCCGGCTCATGCACCACTCCCTTCCCTAGGCCTGGCTCATGCACCAATCGACCACTCCCATCCCTAGGCCCGGCTCATGCATCGCTCCACCACTCCCATCCCTGGGCCAGGCTCATGCACCGCTCCAACACTCCCATCCCTAGGCCCGGCTCATGCACCGCTCCACCACTCCCATCCCTTGGCCCGGCTCATGCACCGCTCCACCACTCCCGTCCCTGGTCCCGGCTCATGCACCACTCCCATCCTTGGGCTCGGCTCATGCACCACTCCCATCCTTGGGCTCGGCTCATGCACCGCTCCACCACTCCCATCCCTTGGCCCGGCTCATGCACCGCTCCACCACTCCCATCCCTTGGCCCGGCTCATGCACCGCTCCAACACTCTAATCCCTAGCCCCGGCTCATGCACCACTCCCTTCCCTAGGCCTGGCTCATGCACCAATCGACCACTCCCATCCCTAGGCCCGGCTCATGCATCGCTCCACCACTCCCATCCCTGGGCCCGGCTCATGCACTGCTCCACCACTCTCATCTCTAGGCCCGGCTCATGCACCGCTCCACCACTCCTTTCCCTAGGCCCGGCACATGTACCACTCCCATGCCTAGGCCCGGCTCATGCACCACTCCCATCCTTGGGCCCGGCTCATGCACCGCTCCACCACTCCCATCCCTAGGCCCGGCTCATGCACCACTCCACCACTCCCATCCCTAGGCCCGGCTCATGCACCGCTCCAACACTCCCATCCCTGGGCCCGGCTCATGCACCGCTCCAACACTCCCATCCCTAGCTCCGGTTCATGCACCGCTCCACCACTCCCATCCCTAGGCCCGGCTCATGCACCGCTCCACCACTCTCATCCCTAGGCCCGGCTCATGCACCGATCCAACACTCCCATCCCTAGGCCCGGCTCATGCACCACTCCCATCCTTGGGCTCGGCTCATGCACCGCTCCACCACTCCCATCCCGTGGCCCGGCTCATGCACCGCTCCACCACTCCCATCCCTAGGCCCGGCTCATGCACCGCTCCACCACTCCAATCCGTAGCCACGGCTCATGCACCACTCCCTTCCCTAGACCTGGCTCATGCACCAATCCACCACTCCCATCCTTAGGCCCGGCTCAGTCTGGTGAGTACCTGCACTTCCTTTGCTCATTTAAAGCACTGACAATATCAAAAGCCCACTGCTGATTCAGGGCTGCATCTCCCCAAAGTGCTTCATGACCTACAGACATTGGAAGACCTTATACAAAGTCACAACACACCGAGATCACTGGATCAAAATGTTACTCAGAGCTCTAGTCTTAATGACACCAAAGGGTTACTCAGAGCTCTGTTCTTGATAATACAAAGAGTTAGTCATGGCCCTCTTCTTAATCGTACACAGAGTTACTCAGAGCTCTCTTCCTGATAAAACATAAGTACCTCTTATTATGGGAAAGGTTGGAAACCCCTGTGCTGTGGCGTACTGTCTGCTAGAGTATATCTGTGTGCTGTTGTGTATATGCTGTGTGCTCTGGTATATGCTTTGTGCTGTGATTCGTTCTCAGCCTTTGAACAATCTTTGTTGCCGTACCAGTCCAGGATTAGAAGGTAGGTAGGTAACATATGTTTGTAAAATGCATAAAAGGAGAGGGTTTTACAGCTGTGTATGTTTAGAAACATTTCACACCCCTTTCTTGTTTCTCCCTCTCCTCTGTCACAGACAGCATCATTGGTCCAAGTTACAACATGCTCCCTTGTACTATACCCTGAGCAAAGGCTTACAGTTTGTTATGAAATGTCCCTGGCTGTGTCTTTGAACAGAGAAGCTGTAAAACTAACATTTCAAAAAAGCAATGTTCTGTCCACTGCGGTTCATCCTGCCCCTTCTATTGCCCCCTCCCACCTCCTCCATCGCCCACTGCGGTACATCCTTTCCCTTGTATTGCCCCCTTCCACCTCCTCCATCGCCCACTGCGGCACATCCTGCCCCTTCTATTGCCCCCTTCCACCTCCTCCATCGCCCACTGCGGTACATCCTGCCCCTTCTATTGCCCCCTTCCACCTCCTCCATCGCCCACTACGGTACATCCTGCCCCTTCTATTGGCCCCTCCCACCTCCTCCATCGCCCACTGCGGTACATCCTGCCCCTTCTATTGCCCCCTTCCACCTCCTCCATCGCCCTCTACGGTACATCCTGCCCCTTCTATTGCCCCCTTCCACCTCCTCCATCGCCCACTGCGGTACATCCTGCCCCTACTATTGCCCCCTTCCACCTCCTCCATCGCCCACTGCGGTACATCCTGCACCTTCTACTGCCCCAACTTACCTCCTCCATCCCCATCTGCGTTGCATACTGCCCCTTCTACTGCCCCAACTTACCTCCTCCATCCCCATCTGTGTTGCATCCTGCCCCAACTTACCTCCTCTATCCCCATCTGCGTTGCATACTGCCCCAACTTAACTCCTCCATCCCAATCTGTGTTGCCTACTGCCCCTTCTACTGCCCCAACTTACCTCCTCCATCCCCATCTGCGGTGCATTGTGCCCCTTCTATTGCCCCATCCCACCTCCTCCATTGCCCACTGCGGTGCATCTTACCCTTTCTGTTGCCCCATTCAACCTCCATCGACCACTGCAGAACATCTTGCTCCTTCTATTGCCCCCTCCCACCTCCTCCATTGCGGTCCATCCTGCCCTTCTATTGCCCCCTCCTACCTCCTCCATCGCCCAGTGTGGTACACCCTGCCGGGAGGATGGGGCGTTTGCAGATTGCGCTGCAGCGCTGTGAAACCCCCGCACACCAAGTCTGCTTGCATTACCAATGCCCAGACACTCAGAACATCTGTGCCGGCCCAGTGAATGGTGCTGATCAGGAGTGTGAGGGCCTAGTATCATCAAAGATGCACTGGGTACCACAGCCATCCCTGCTGAAATGTTGAAATCTGCCCCATATTGCACCCTGTGAGCGAGGATACCAAGCGCACCTGACCCTGCCCCCTGGGTTTAGGTGCTTCCCCTTAAATCAGTTGTACAAATCCTGGGCCTCAGCAGTGCAATAGCAGCCCAGTCTTTCAAATATGTGCCTGAGTGCTTTTCAGAACTGGAACATGCCAGTCCCTGGGTCGCGAGGAGCCTTCCCATAGCGGGCAGCCCAACTGGGAAACGCCAGAGTGCCCGGATGGCCAGTCCGGCCCTGGTATCTCTGGTCCGCCATAAGTACCTGCCAACCCTCTGCCCCGCTGCGACTTTACCCCTGCTCCCCTCAACTCTTCTGATTGGGCCAGACTATTCCACTTGAGACCAAGAGCCACCAATCAAGTAACTACTCTATCAGCCGGCGCCAAGAGGCCAGAGAAATATCATTGGATGCTCTTTAATAAAACTTTCTCCATTAAAGGATTGAGCAGTGGCCATGGGCCCAGCACGCATTTCAGTGTCATAGGGGCCCAGTGCGCGGTCTCAGTGTCATAGGGGCCCAGCGCGCGGTCTCAGTGTCATAGGGGCCCAGCGCGCGGTCTCAGTGTCATAGGGGCCCAGCGCGCGGTCTTAGTGTCATAGGGGCCCAGTGCGCGGTCTCAATGTCATAGGGGACCAGTGCGCGGTCCCATTGTCATAGGGGCCCAGCGCGCGGTCTCAGTGTCATAGGGGCCCAGCGCGCGGTCTCAGTGTCATAGGGGCCCAGCGCGCGGTCTCAGTGTCAGTGTCAGTGGATTTGAGTCTGGGATACTTCGCTTATCTCCTATCTCATTCTTTTTCCCTTTTCCAGCCTTTCCATCCGAGATGAAGAATTAACTGAAATCAGAAAAACTGAGAACAATTTATCAGGAGTAGGAGAAGCCGCTCACCAAGACTTATTGGAGAACAGAATATTTATTTGTTTGTGATTATTTTTGGAGCAAATTAATGGAGATGCTGCTACACCAATCAAGGACGTCCCTGCACCGCTAGAAGGCGTACTGAGCTGCTGTGCTGGGGGTGAGGCCTGACATCCCACCAATCAAGAATGTCCCTGCTTCACTGGAAGGCGTACTGAGCCGCTGTGCTGGGGGTGAGGCTTGCCATCCCACCAATCAAGGATGTCCCTGCTTCACTGGAAGGCGTACTGAGCCGCTGTGCTAGGGGTGAGGCCTACCATGCTACCAATCGAGGACGCTGTGCTGGGGGTGAGGCCTGCCATCCCACCAATCAAGGACGTCCCTGCACTGCTGGAAGGCGTACTGAGCCGCTGTGCTGGGGGTGAGGCCTGCCATCCTACCAATCAAGGGTGCCCCTGCTCCGCTGGAAGGCTTATAGAACAGCTAGTCTTCCTGCTGCTCATGGCCAGTCGCGGAAGTGATGGTGGCACACAAGGTGTCATAGTGGAGCGGGCTGTTGGTGGCCATCTTGGCTCCTCTCTGCGATTGTTAACTAGGTTTTTGACTAGTTGTCTTTCTCTTTCATGGCCGCACCCAAGAAAGTGAAGAAGATCCCTAGAAAAAATGTCTCTGAGATAAGTAAACAAATAGCTGATATTTAATATATTTTCAAAGTGGAAATAAAGTCATTTTTGTGGCATGAACTGTTTGTTGGGGGTGTAAAAAACACAAATGTGGAACCTACATAAATTTGAGATTGTTTTTTTTTTTTACTCAAATAAAAGCTCCCATCCTTTTAACATGAGTTCCTTTGCTGGGGTGAAAGCTAGAATGTTATATGCATATTTTGCCAAGTAGTTTGGAATATTCAGTCTGGTGTCTTTACGCAGGCCACAGCAAAATGTCAGAAACATTATAATCCAACAAGCGTCTCTTCTTAAGTCAGCAATTATAGGACTGGAGAACTGCAGAGAAAGAACTCCCCTTTAATAAATGCTGTTTGGAAATTCAGGATGTCTTCCCAGATTGACAGCCATTTTGAATTTATTTTATTAGCTCATTTCTTAAACTAAGCTAATCTGATTTCTTGCTTAGTAGAATTGGGCAATTCATTCTACTTTTTGTGGTAAAAAAATGAAAGGTCAAGGCCGCCGCAGCCACGAGAGGTCCAAGGAATGACCTCTGAAGAAGAACGTAGGGTTCACCTGGAACAGCAGGGTTGTCCCAGCGAGATACTTGGGTCCTGCATCATTTAAAGTTCTATCAACCAAGCAAAGAGATTTGAAAAGGGCCCCCTTGAGAGCTGGGGGTATGTAACTTCCATAAGAAGGAGGACAGGGGGGCGTGGCCAGCCAAGATGGCCGAACGGACGTGATCCTCATCGGCTCCGCTGCAACCAGGAAAATATGCAAGGAAAATAGTTGCATGCTCCTTCTTAACCTTGGCAAAAAGAGAAGGACAGAACACGGGGGGTAATATTCAACAACCCCTGGCATCCCCGAGTGCTGGGAGTGCCGCGATGCACCCAGATGCGGCCGGGGCCTACGGAAACATGGAAGAGAGGCCACAGCGATGAGAAGACCGAGTGCCAGAGAAAACTGCCGACAGGCTTAGGGAGGCACCGGAGCAACAGAACTAACCCCCGGTTTTGGAGAGGGGGAAACCTTGAGTCGTGTGCTTCGCAGCCCGTGCCGACAACAAGAAAGCCCTGCACAGACGAGGCAGGTGGCCTACCGTAAGGAAGAAGGGAGCAACCACGGGATCCTCAGTACCGGCGATCAAAAACCGGTAAGTCCCCACGAGGCTCCGAGCACGATCCCCCGGGGGAGGCAGGCTGGGGGAGAACAGCCCCAAAGTCAACCCACGACACCAGCGCCATAAGCAAAGACTCCCGGGCTTTGCCTGACCCTAAGATGGCAGCCGGAGGGACCGGGAGATGGCGATAAGCACCTCAGGGTGAAATTGGGCTGCAGAAGACCCTCGGGGGAGATGAGGCTATAGGAACATAGCACCACGCGCCACTGCAAGATAAAAGCATGCCACTCCCGAAGAGGGAAATAATGAAAAGTAGATCGGCACTGCCTGACCCCAAGATGGCTCACTAAAGATGAACTACTGATCTTGCTAAGCATGTATGGGCTCCTGCGGCATATTCCAGTCATTTAAAAGTCACAAGGGGATCCCACGCCGTCAAATTCAAGGCTGGAGCAGAAAAATAGAAACAAATTCCCCCGGAGCGAGCCGAAGCATAACATCCGATCACGACTGGACACTAGCCCACTAGGATTCCTCCAAAACAGAGACAAACAAGAGTGCCTACTGGCAGATCCTTCTCCCCGACGTCAGCGGGGGGGGGACAAAGACTTTCCCTATGCCACCAAAGAAACAACAAAACAATAGAGTACCCAACTTCTTTGGCCCTACGGAAGCTAGCAGTAGCCGCCAATCAACGAGAGGAGAAGACATTATGGCGCTCACAAAAGAAGATTACTTGGCCTCCCTCCGCGATTTCAAAAAGAAGCTATGTGAGGAGCTGAAAACAGATTTGTCCACATCACTGGAGACCCTCAAGACGGACCTCAATGTAAAGCTGATGGCGCTTAGGCAAGACGTGGACACAGTAGGGAGCAGGCTGGTCGAACTGGAGAGTAAAGTGTTGGAGTTAGAGCAGGAAGCACACCATGCAAACACTCAAGACGCAACTACAAGCAGCTATGATCAAGTCAGAAGATATGGAAAACAGGTCCCGAAGAGACAACATCCGAATCCAGAATCTGGAGGAAGTCGTGGAGGGGCCGGACCTAGAAGCTTGCATAGTGGGCCTGTTCCGTGAAACCCTGGGCCTAAGCACAGCTAAAGTTAAAATAGACCGGGTGCACAGAGTGGGAAAACCACCAACAGGAGACCACCAGAGACCACAGGACATATTCGCCAAGCTACACTCCTTTAAAATGAAAGAGTGCATCCTACAGGCAGCAAGGAAAGTCGACAAAGTGGCTTTTCAGGGAGCTTCGTGCACTCTATTCCAAGATATCGCACCAGCGACTCTTATTCCAAGATATCGCACCAGCGACTCTGGCACGCCGGCAACAGTTTCGACCAGTCACCGACAAATTGCGACAGGAAAACTCAGTTACAGAGAGACATTCCCCTTCGGACTGGCCTTTGAATATTACAACAGAGCCTACCACCTTACGGACTTAGAAGAAGCCAGGACAATCCTAGGTTTGCCGATACCGGGCATCGGGCGAGCGACAGGCGGCCCGGAAGCTTCGAGAACAAGGTCGGGGTAATGGCGATAGCTCACCCAGCGCCCACCTAAACAGCAGAGGAAACGTTGAAAAGGCAGACAGAATTGGATCAGCTAATCATCGCTAGTCAAGACCCTACAGACGCCAGGACATGGATGTGGCGTACAGGGTGCCATGAAAGCCGTTAATCTACAGTGCTAAACCAACCAGAGATAACAAAGACACACGATTACTACAACGATGCACCATAGTCTGCACCAACTATACGATCAGGCAGACCGTGACCGTGACGCTCAGAACTTTGAACTTAAGGGAGCAGGTTATGGACCCTCGCTGCAACAGCGGCAACCTAGCCAGGGCAGCCAAGATGGACCGATTCGCCCCATACGATCGTAACGATCGCCCATCTTAAGTCAACACAGGGACCAGTTGTTCCTGAAGGTTTGAACTGGAGGGTTTGGGGTGGATTCTTTCTTTTTCTTTTAGGTACTCAACGGGCAGAAAGACACAGAAACCAACGGACATATGAAAGGACGGTAGGGGATGTGTTAAGGGGGGGCAAGAGGAGGTGAAGGGACGGGCGATTAGGGGAAAGAGGGGGGAACATGATAACAAATGGCCATTGGCATAAAATGGGTGGGGCTCAGCCCTGAACAGTGAGATGGTAGTCACGGCCTTGACATGGAAAAGAAGGTTGAATGCTCTGGCTAAACGTCACAGGGTATGGAAATACCTGCTAGACGAGCATTATGATATAGTCGCTCTGCAAGAAACGCACCTGAATAGGTCGGAGGACCATAGGTTGCGACATAAAAGCTACCCTCTTATATACCAATCATCCAGTCCCACCAAACACAACGTGGTTGCACTACTGTTCCACACAACTTTGAAATTCCAACCTGAAGGCTATAAGACAGACAAAAAGGGAAGAGTGGTCATGGTAAAGGGGCGCATAAGGGGGAAATTGTGCACAGTAGCAGCGATTTATGCATCAAACTCAAACCAGCTGGACTTCATAACAAGGACACTGACGCTCTTGAAGGCTTTCCGGAAGGGGAGATACTGCTCATGGGGGATTTCAATATCACGTGGCACTCGGTATTAGATAGCACACTCCCCCAAAGATCTCAAACAGGGAGCTTTTAGAAGGTGGTGAAGCGTGCAATACAGGACCTTGGCTTGATCGATATTTGGAGAGAGAACGTTGAAGACAGAACTTCACTCTTGAACAGGCACACAAGACAGCCCCCACTCAAAGCCTTCACTGCAGCCACAGTGGCTAAGGGAAAACCAAATGCAATCTATGCAAACAGGGCCGAGCTGACGCTTTTAAGACTAAAACAAATATCGTACATGCAGGGCAACAAGGTGGGAGCGCATTTAGCACACCAGCTCAGAATAAAAAGGGAAAAAGAATACATCGGCAATATGCACAATTTCACAGGTGAGCTGGAGAAATCAGAACTCCAAAAGGCGGACATCTTTGAGCAATTTTATATATCATTATATATAGCTGACCCCACAGACTCTCAATCCCACTCAGAATACCTCGACAAAACAGATCTGCCAAAAGTAACGCCCGAACAGAATGAGAGGCTGACAGAACCCATAAGCGAGGAAGAGGTAAGACAAGCCATAGGATCCCTAAAACTCTTTAAATCTCCAGGTCCAGATGGGCTGACGACACGCTTCTATAAAACATTCAGTGCGGATCTGGTTCCACACTTGACTGCGCTGTTTAACCACATTGCCAAAGTGGGGAAAGTCACAACATCTATGAGCGAAGCACTTACCACAGTTATTCTCAAAGCAGGTAAAGATCAGACACTATGTAGCTCCTACCACCCCATAGCTCTCTTCAACCTTTACGCTAAGCTCTACTCGAAGATTCTGGCCTCACGACTGGAAGACTTAATGAACCCCGATTGGTCTGGATGAATTAACTTGGGCATTAAGGGGCGACAGACTCATGATAATGTACGAAGAGTCCTCCATCTTATAGAGAAAGCAACCAAGGGATCCCAGCGGTTATGCTCGGTCTGGACGCTGAGAAAGCGTTTGACTGTGTGGATTGGGCTTTTCTCTTTGCTGCCCTCAGGCGGTTTGGTTTTTGTGAAACGTTTATCACTATGATTCAAGCGAACTATGCCTCGCCTAGCTCGAGAGTCTTGGTGAATGGCATAAGTGCGGAATCTTTTCGACTTGAAAGAGGCATTAGACAAGGTTGCCCACTCTCAACCCTTCTCTTTGCCTTGAGCATCGAACCCCTAGCAGCTACGATCAGAGCCAATCAGTCAGTCAAAGCGATCACTTTTGGGGCGGAAGAACATAAAATCTCTTTATTCGCGGATGGCATATTGCTTCTCCTGACAGATCCACAAAACTCACTGAATGCCCTTCAAAATAAACTGAGACTATTTCAAGGGCTTTTGTATAAATCTAACAAAGTCCTTCCTCCTCAGAGAGAGAGATGGAGACTGTTATCCTTACAACACCCTTCCAATGGGCAAAGAAAAGCCTTCCCTATCTGGGCATGAAACTGACACTGAAGCTCTCACAATTGTTGCAGACTAACTATCCACCACTCTTGAATAACCTGAAGGCGGGCCTGAAGAGACGGGCACCATGCATCTATCGTGGCTGGTAGAATGGTCGTGCTACCTAGCTTTCTCCATCTGTTCCAAAGCCTACCTATCGATCTTGAGACTGGATATCTGAAGGTCCTCAAGACTACCCCAATGCATTTATTTGGCAAAATAAACAGGCGCGCCTCCCCTTCAAACTACTCCGATGCCCCAGATCGGAGGGAGGACTGGGTCTTACTGACTTTAACCTTTACTATAAGGCAGCACAACTCAGGGTCATCACAGAGTGGTCCCAGAGGGAATCAGATAAGCACTGGCTTCACATGGACAGGGCAATCGCTGGAAGGGTCATCTGGGATCTAATATGGAAACCGAAAGCTGATCGCCCTACCAACACCTAGCTTAGCACAACAACTAGAACAGTCCTGAGTGTTTGGGATGAAGTTCTCCGGAAACAACATGGACGACCTTTCCCTTCACCCCAATTCATTATAACCTAGCGTACCCCCCAGAAATACAACCGGGACCATTCGATGCATGGAGGGAGGGAGGCTGCTTGATTTTATCACACCTTTTCCACAAAGCAGACATACTTACCTTTGAACACTGCCAGCGAGATTTCAACCTCACGGGGGTAATTCTTTCACTATCAGCTACGGCACTGGGCCTTACAGCCAGATACCAGAGATGCGAACACAAGAGAGCTCACCCCGTTAGAGAGCTTTGTGAAGAAGACCAAAGGTACTAAGGGTATTATTTAATTTCTGTATGATCTCTTACTTTTCACAACCACCACGTCATATCGCTTTTTGGGAACGAACACTAGGTCACAGCATCTCAGACGGAGACTGGCACGCACTGTGGAGAGACATACACAAACACAACCATTCACTAAGTCTTCGGGAAGCACATTGCAAAATCCTGTATGATTGGTATTTATACCCCGTGAAACTGAAAAAATGCTTTCCGAATACTTCGGACCTGTGTTGGAGGGGCTGTGAGCTCTTAGGTGATCTCCGTCACATCTGGTGGGACTGCCCGACCATCCGCCAGTTCTGGTCTGAAATTTTAGCTCAAATTAAAAAAATCCTGGGATATCCGATACCAGACACACTGACTTTCACACTGCGGAGGCTCAGATCTGACCTTGAAATACCAAACAAAGGTAGATAGAGGCATTTTATGGCTATGCCTCAGGGCAGCAAAGATGGCAGTGGCGGCTGCCTGGAAGAAACCTGACGCTCCTACCCTGACCCAATGGAATGCCCGTCTCTGGCAAGCGATAACTATGGAACGGATGAGTGACATCTTCAGGGATAATTTTAAAAACTTTGAATACACGTGGGGATCCTTGACTAGCTATCTTTCAAAAGGCCTACCGCTATTAGCATGCCCAACGAGAACCCGAGCTCTACATCTCTTCCAATTCTGAATATCCCCTCATGGAACATCCGAAACAAATCAAGAGCCCCCCGGCCTCACACTCTTGGGCACCCTAACAAATGTTGGTAACAATACTAAGCTCCTGAAACCCTGATTGAGTACCTAGTTCTATGATTGTTTACTTCTTGGTTTATTTTTTGTGGCTATAAGGGAGGGAGGGGGGAGGGTTTGTTAAGGGATAAAATAGGGAATAATAAGCAAACGGAACCATTGGCACCAAGTCCGAAACTGTTTCTGGAAATAGCATAATACGTCGAAACAATGGTCCTCATGTATTGAATGAACCTTAACAATGTTGATGGAAAAATGCAATAAAAAGAAATTTGACAAAAAAGGAGGAGGACAAGTGGACATTTCTAGGAGTGTTCTGAATCCACCTGGTGGCCGAGGTTTGGACCACCTATAACTGAGCCGGGGCAGCCGAGGTGCCCAGATACAAGGAGCCCCACCAGCCCAGTCTGGATGCAGTCAGTGCTTGGGTGACTTGTCAGGAGAACCCTGAAGGTCTTCTACAGCATTTGTAAACCTTTAGTGGCCTCTGCTCTGCCACATGCTTTCCCACGGACAGCATGTGATCTGGAGTAAACCCCAGACTCCTGAGGTGATCCCAGGTCCCTCCTGTATCTTTGAACTCTAGTCCTCCGCCTTCCACTGATAGGCCCAGCGGAGGCATAGGGCGCGCAGAGTCCATATGACAAGGCGCAGACCTGGTAGGACAATACGACTGTCCATAAACTCAATGTCCAGCCAGAGCTGTAGCTTTGAAGAAGAGGTGCCATTTACACTAGTGAAAGGTGAAATCCTGGTGAAAAAACAAAAGAAACTTGCACTTTCCATGGTCTAGACACCACCCAGGCACTACACTAGCTGGTGTGGTGAGGCACTTTACTTTTATAACATGGTCCCTGTTTCTGTTTGGTGTTTGTGGACCTTGACTTCCCCCTGAGGAGAGAGCTGAGCCCTGAACACTGCAGCCAGAGGTGAAGCTAGAAAGAGGGAGGTACCAGCCGTGCACTGAAGTGGACCTACGCTCACCCTGTAGAGCTAGAGTAGCCGCGTTGAGGCCACTGCTAGTCTCAAGGAACGGATTCTCGTCGTCTTAGTAAACCTTCTGGCCTCTGGGGTCCGGGGCGTTATTTATCTCACGGGCCCAGGGGACAAAGGTGCCAGCAGAGGGGGCAACATGTGAGTTTACCATGATCGGCTGCTGTGGCTTCTCAGAATCGGGGGTACAAGGCTGGCCAGCTCAGTGGGTTGGAGCCCCTGAGTGCGAGTTTCCAGCAAAGTCGGCCTTGAAGCAGAACCAAGACCCCAAGGCAAACGATGTGGGGATCCCACCCACGTCCCAGCTGATATTTACAAGTCACTTTTGGCGGGGTTACTGTTGTACTGTAATGCAATATGTACTGTATAGTAATGCAATCACTTATTGTGATAATATTTTCCATTGTTCCTGTGTTCCCCCGGCCCCAGCTCTCAGATTGGTTCCTCCAAGAACCTTAGGTTGGGGAGTATTCTAAGCTGAGCGCCTGTTCATGGTGAGTGATGCCGACCAGTGAGAGTTCATTGTGAGTGATGCCGACCAGTGAGAGTTCATGGTGAGTGATGCCGACCAGTGAGAGTTCATGGTGAGTGATGCCGACCAGTGAGAGTTCATGGTGAGTGATGCCGACCAGTGAGAGTTCATGGTGAGTGATGCCGACCAGTGAGAGTTCATGGTGAGTGATGCCGACCAGTGAGAGTTCATGGTGAGTGATGCCGACCAGTGAGAGTTCATGGTGAGTGATGCCGACCAGTGAGAGTTCATGGTGAGTGATGCCGACCAGTGAGAGTTCATGGTGAGTGATGCCGACCAGTGAGAGTTCATGGTGAGTGATGCCGACCAGTGAGAGTTCATGGTGAGTGATGCCGACCAGTGAGTTCATGGTGAGTGATGCCGACCAGTGAGAGTTCATGGTGAGTGATGCCGACCAGTGAGAGTTCATGGTGAGTGATGCCGACCAGTGAGAGTTCATGGTGAGTGATGCCGACCAGTGAGTTCATGGTGAGTGATGCCGACCAGTGAGAGTTCATGGTGAGTGATGCCGACCAGTGAGAGTTCATGGTGAGTGATGCTGACCAGTGAGTTCATGGTGAGTGATGCCGACCAGTGAGAGTTCATGGTGAGTGATGCCGACCAGTGAGAGTTCATGGTGAGTGATGCCGACCAGTGAGAGGAGGTAACTCAAGTTTCCTCTCCAGCAGAAGCTTGCTGGTTCTTTAACTGCCTGCATTATAACACTTTTTGGCGACGAGTGAAGGGATACGGTACCTCCTGCTTTCAACTTCCACTGGGCTGCTGTCATCGTTGCTGGTCGGGTACGCAGCCACCGATAACTGTTTGCAGAGTCTGGGTGCAGCAAGGCGAGACTGATCGCAGCGAGGCACAGCCCGTGTTTATGTGATGCTGCTGACTTTGGCCTGTCCATGCTTGAAGGAGGAGCCGTGGATCACAAAGTGAGAGGCGGGCTTGTTGGAGAAAGATTTTGACTAGGCTGGCACCCACACTTTCATTTTCCAGACACTCCTTGATCTTTGCGTTGGTTCAAGACTGGTTCTCGCACGGAGGCCGCCATTTTAATTCCCATTGCTTGGCATTTAATTTATGCATTCCAGCTGCATCGCGACCTTTTTGAACTATTTAATTTACCTCATCAATGCCAGATCTGCTCGAAACTGTTGCCTACGGACCTCCCTCATTCCAGTAGGCAGGGGAGATAATATAGTAGGAAAAAACCTTTTGGTTTTCTTCGAAGAAGTCTTTTGAGTCACAAGGTAAGGTGACTCCTCTTGGTAATAGTGCGCATGGGCACCAACTCCATTGTTAGATTGTTTTCTTTCCACCATCGGGTTTGGATGTGCATTACGGCGCTCTGGTTTGAGACCGTTTTCAGGATCCTTTTGGTGCATAATCCACTCTATCCTTGTTGGTATTGTTTTCAAACGCATTTCCCTCCAATGCGAATTGAAATTCAGAAGACTCTCATTCATCGGGTCGAAGCATTCCAATCGCAGCATTCAAGCTTCGCCCGTCTGGGCTACCTTACACTCATTCGACTCCATCGATGATACTCTGCTGATGG
Source organism: Calotriton arnoldi (assembly GCA_963921515.1). Classification (NCBI taxonomy): domain Eukaryota; kingdom Metazoa; phylum Chordata; class Amphibia; order Caudata; family Salamandridae; genus Calotriton; species Calotriton arnoldi. The sequence goes on along the minus strand of CAWUFW010003207.1, from coordinate 1,476,419 downwards.
AATGGACTCCATTTCGATTCTGCCCCCGGTGGCGTTCTAAGTACCCGAGGACCAACCCTCACGAGGTCTGCAATGTGTGCTTAACTTTCGAGCACAGAGAAGAACATGGTGATGCCTGCGGTCGTTTCAATCGAAAAAGACCCCGAGGGACCGTCTGGCACGACACCAAGAAATGCAGAGACATGAAATCGAACACACGCCTGATATTTTCGGTCAAGAAGATGTCAAACCATAAGAGGAAGTTCTCGAGGCCTCTGCAGCTGAAGAAGAAGGGGCCTTTTCAATTCAAGATTTGGACTCCGACTTAGAGATTTACTTGGAGTCACACGATCTTCTGCCGGGTCAAGGTGGCGTGAGTACTCGAACCCCTCACCTGCCCACACTAAAACTTTCGGCTTCTACAAAACAAAAGGCTTCAGGCCCGCCACTGTCATCTGGCCATGGTCGGCATCGAGAATTAGCTTCAGCTGCCCTGCCCTCGGACGCGGCATCAGCCTAGATCCAGCCTCATTGGCTCCAACCTCTCCGATTCCGAATGTGAAAACGAGTTTGGTTCCTAAACCTTCGGTACCAAAATCGGCTCCTGCTACGCTCCCGGAACCCATTTTAGAAACATTGCAGGAAAAACTTGATCCGAAACAAAAACGGATCCATATGCATCCAGAGACTGGCCTCATTATCACAAAGATTGTGTCAGTGCCTTCTACCAAGCGACAAGCCTCTTTCCAATAAGACTTAGATCTGCTGATACCTATGAAGAAGAAAAAAGACAAGGCTACCAGTCCTCTGCACCCTGTTCGTCCTTCTTCTCCATCTCACATACCACCACCTTCACCACCTGTACCCCTGTACCTCACTCACCACATAATCCTTTAAATATCACACCTCTGGGACATACAGACCCAGACCCAGATGCAGATGCAGGGGATGATGACACTTGTGGCGCACCACCAGACCCCTGCAGGATTATGATTTGACCCTCCAGGGGGCACAGATCCAGACCTCTATCCTGCCAAACCCTCGCCTCCTGGTGATACTTCATCATATCAGGAGCTCATTGCTAGGGCGGCCGCATACCATGGGGGTGCACTACATGGAAGAAGAGTTTTTATTTGAGACATTGTGCATCGCACATAGGACGTCTCAATGTCTTCCAATGCTCAAAGGCAGGATGCGGCACGCAGATGATATGTTTAAGGATCCTGCAAGGGCTCGCATTATCACCCCTAGGGTAGATACGAAATATAAGGCTGTAGCATCTGACCCCATTTTTATTTGAGGCCAGCTTTCAACAGACTCCCTAGTTGTTTCAAATGCCTCTGAACGGGCAAATTCACAAACTACAGCAGACGCCCCGCTTCCTGATAAGGAATCCAAATTTATTGATGCACCAGGCAAACGGTTTGCTGCGCAATCCGCCAATCATTGGCGAATTACAAATACGCAGGGGCTGTTTGCAAGATATGACAGAGCTCACTGGGATGAGGTGGAGGAACTCCTCCAATATCTACAAGAGGAGCGGAAAAAGAAAGGGCAAGAACTGGTTCAGGAAGGAAAGTTAATTTCCAACTCTTCCATTAGATGCGCCCTGGACTCTGCAGACACCGCCGCCAAAGGCCTCAATTTAAGTGTCCTCCTACAGAGGCATGCCTGGCTGCGTATCTCTGGATTTAAGCCAGAAGTCCAGAAAACTTTATTAAGTGTCCCCTTTGATAAGGAGCATCTCTTCGGCCCACAAGTAGTTGACGCCTAGGAGAAAATGAAACAAGATAGTGAGGTTGCCAAATCCATGGGAGCGCTTCAAACACCCACTCCTCGGGGCTCCTTTCGTCGCTCCTCTTATAGAGCAGGTTCCAAAACCACTTCCATCGATGCCTCTGCATCCTCCTACAGGTCGCAGTCCTACATCTCTCCATCTATTTCAGAGGCAACTACAGGGGTAACAACTTCAAGGGTCGGGGCAAAGGTACACCAACACTTAATGCCCCATCCAGCAACAAACAGTGACTCACTTATCCTTCCCCTGTTAGGGTCAACTGCAGCCCTTTCTACCCACCTGGCAGTCCATAACATCGGACAGGTGAGTGTTGGACATTATCCAACATGGTTATTGCCTGGAGCTCATCAGCAAACATCGTCCCAATATTTCACCTCACACCCACAAACTCTCTCTGGAACATCAACAACTGCTCAAACAGGAAGTGCAAGCTCTCTTACTCAAAGGAGCTATAGAGCCAGTTCTTCTACAACATCATGGGTCAGGGGTTTACTCCCTGTACTTCCTAATTCCCAAAAGAACGGCTCCCTACAGCCTATTTTAGATCTAAGGTCTCTAATTCACTACATACTATCAGAACACTAAAATATGGTCACACTTTAACAGGTGTTTCCACTTCTATAGCAAGGGACTTCATGTCGGCATTAGATTTAAAGGACGCATACTTTCGCATCCTCATTCACCCAGCACGTCGCAAATATCTCAGATTTGTGATAGCAGGAAACATCACCAATTCAAAGTCTTTCCATTCGGGGTCACCTCTGCACCTAGAGTGTTCACTTAATGCTTAGCAGTGGTAGCAGCGCGTTTACGCAGACAAAGCATTCATGTCTTCCCGTATTCTCACAATGGGCTTATCAAAGCCAAAACACGCCTTCTGTGTCGTCAGCACACTCAGATTACCATAAACCTCCTACATCTGCTGGGGTTCACTATTGATGTCCAAAAGTCCTATCTTCAGCCTTCACAGCGGAGCCCATATCTAGGAGGTATGTTCAATGCACAATTAGGTCTAGCCTAGCCAAATGCAGCCAGAATTCAAAATGTCACCACAATTTCAAGCAAATCAATACCTAACAGTCAAAACTTTCATGCATCTTTTGGGGACGATGGCATCATGCATCGCCATATTAGCTCATGCAAGACTAAACATGCGTCCTCTACAAGAATGTTTTGCACGACAGTGGACTCAGTCACAGGGTCAATTGGACTAGCTAGTGTTGATAGACAGCCGCACTCATCACTCTCTGCAGTGGTGGAACCTACAAAGTTTGTTAAAAGGGCGGCCATTCATCGACCCTGTTCCACAGGTCTTGCTAAGAGCAGATGCATCGACTCACAGGTTGGGGTGCTCACCTACAAGATCTAACAGTTCAGGGTCTCTGGAACACCAAACACCAGAATCTCTGCAACAACTACCTAGAGCTTCAAGCTGTTCACCTAGCATTGAAAGCATTTCTACCTCACCTCATAGGCAAAGTTGTCTTAGTCCGGACGGACAATATGACAGCCATGTACTATGTACAAAAACGGGGGAGACACACTCTACACACCTGTCACGCCTCTCTCAGACCATTTGGTGTTGGGCAACACATCACAAAATCCAACGACTTTGCCAACCGCCTCAGCAGGATGCGGCAACAAGTCCACGAGTAGGAACTCCACCCATAAGTCCTTCTCCCATACTTCCACAAATGGAGGTTTCCACAGATAGACCTCTTTGCGACTGCACATAATGCAAAATTCCCAAACTTTGCCACTTTTCCGCCTCTCGCTCTTTTTCCATTTCTGGTTCGGAAGCTGAGGCAAACATCTCTCACCTTCATTCTAGTATCTCCCACATGAGTCGTCAACCATGGTTCACCACACTACTCAAACTTTCAGTAGTTCCAAACGAGAAGCTTCACCTCAACCCAGACCTCCTCACTCGGAACCGGGGCGAAATCGGGCACCCAAACCCAAAGGAGCTAAACCTTGCAATTTGGCTCCTGACTTCATAGAATTTGGATATCTAAATCTGCCAACAGTGTATGGCCATTCTTAAGGAAGCTCGTAAACCTACCACTAGCGCTTGTTATGGAGTCAAGTGGAAAAAATTTGTTTTTTTATTGTAAAAACCCAAAAATTGATCTACTCAATTCATCTGTACAAAACATTATTTGTTACCTTCTGCATTTTCATCGCTCTGACCTTCCTTATAACTCCACACATTTACATCTTGCAGCAGCGGCTGCCTGTCTTCAAAACAGGCAACACTTATCCTTGTTCAAAGTGCCAGTTTTTAAGGCTTTCAGGGAAGGCCTTAAAAGAGTGATACCGCCCAGGGTCCCTCCTGCACCTGCGTGGAACCTCAGTATTATTCTCACAAGAGATATGGGTCCACCCTTTGAAACGTTACACAATTGCTCCCTCCAATTTCTATCTTGGAAAGTAGCTTTCTTAATTGCCATCACCTCACTAAGGCGTGTCAGTGAGCTCCAGGCACTAACGTTATTTTCTAACTACACAGGGATAGGGTGGTTCTTCCTACAACCCAAAATTACTTCCAAAAGTAGTGTCCTCTTTCCACATTATGTACCAAGAAAAAAGGGGGGAGTAAGAGGATACACTGGGTTTGACCTCCTCTATACGTAATTAATTTAAAAAAGAAAACGCAGTTCAGTTATGTTCAAGTAACTCTTCACTGAAGAATACAGAGGTTTTTCTTGTAAAACTCTCACCCACCAGGGTTACCCCTTGGTGGCATGCTTCATCATCAGGTCCATCCCGTTCCGCTGTGGATCGGGGCATGCTGCAACCTTCGAGCTACGGGGGAGCACTTTCTGTTATTATATACAATGATAAAGAAGTTGTTCTAAAAAGGAAGAGGAGTGGGGGATGTTAAGTTAAAAATACCTGGCTAGTAGGTGTCCTTTAATTTACTTTAACCGCTAGTCGGTATGGTTAATAAATAGGGGGAGTTTTAGGATAAGAGATTTGTAATGGATCTATTCCCCTAAAAAGTCGACATGTTTTGAGCCGTGCCCCTAGTTGGCTCTTCTTCAGGACCTCGGGAAACTAGTTACCTGGTACCACTCCTATCAGTTCACACTGGACGCACACACTTTGCATGCAGAAAAATATGAAAAAATATATATATACAGTTACCACCTATTAAAGTTTGTTGTTTGGTTATATGTATATGATGCTGTAATGTTGCAGCATGGCACCTCCGGGGGGAGAGGGTGGCCTGTTGTCACACTCGCATCAAGGCAACACCTCTTCCTTTTCACCAACTTGTATTACCCTCCGTGGGCCTCACATTTCCTTTCCACATTAACCAATCGATGAACCTTTCTGTTTTCTTCCCTCAGCCAGATTCTATAGTAGAAAGAGCTCTTAATACATTTGTAAAGCAGCTACATGGACTACACCACACACCTTCACCAAGCACTATTGTGTGGATATTCTAGCATGCCAATAAGCTAATGTAGGACAGGCGGTGCTACGTCCTCTTTTTCAAACAACTGCAACGCCCACTGGTTAGCCACCGCTTTTGGAGGGCACTGCTATACAGTCTATGCAAAGCATATGTATCTACAGCCACAAATACCTCGTACCGATTGTTACTTACCCTGTAAGCATCTGTTCTTGGCATGTAGCGCTGTAAATTCACATGCGCCCAGCCTCTGACCCGGACACCTATGGTCGTTGCAGTTCTTATCTACACTTTCATATGCATGGACATCTCTTTACTGATACTTACTTATACTCCATTCTCACCCTCTTGCGGGAAAACAGTCTAACAATGGAGTCGATGCCCACGTGCACTATTACCAAGATGAGGAGTCGCCTTACCTTGTGATGCAAAAGACTCCTTCGAAGAAAAACAACTTACACACATCCGGACCCAACAATAGATGGCAGGAGTATGCAAAGCATGTGGATCTACAGCACTACATGCCAAGAACAGATGCTTATAGGGTAAGTAACATAATCCTTACTACATATCTCACAGCCATGGATGCTGACAAGATGCATGTTGAAAGGAAATGTGCATCTTACTCCTCCTACTAGGTTCAGGAGGTCAAGCAATTTTCAGATCTCTACTCAAAGTACAATCACCCAATTTGAATGAGGATCTAGATGAATTTGATGAGGCTATGTTGAGACTAGAAATAGAGTTCAAGCTTACTATATGTACCACCTTAGAAAGATACCACTTTTACACTAAGAAACAAAGGGAAAATGAATGTTTCGATGAACTCTTAACAGCCTTGAGAAGGCTTTCCTCCACCTGCAACTTCGGTATGAAGACCTACAAAATGATCAGGGATCAACTGATGGTGCATACCAATATAAGGAAAATTCAAGTACATCTGTGGGTTATCGGTGACTCATCTCTAGAAGAAGTGGTGAAATCGGCGAAAGGAAGTTAATGAAGTCAAAGAACAGAAGAAAGATGTAGAAGTATGTTTCATGAAGGAGAAGAAATTTGGTAACAAAAGCCATATACACAAAGAGAAGAGAGCAGGAGCCAAAATGGAATGTTACAGATGTGGAAGCCTATCTCATCTCACTAACTTCAAAGGGTGCCCTGCCGTGAACTAAGAGTGCAGTGTCTGTCATCAATGGGCCACTTCGCAAAGGTATGCATAGAAGCAAAACAGGGCAGCAGTGTGAAAGTTACCCAAATATCTGTCAAACCTCCCAAATGCGTACTCCAACTTATGGAGGCAGAGTTTGACAATCCTAGCTATAATACCCAGAGACATCTTGGAGGCAACTAGTTCAACAGATCACATAGCATTGCCCTGAGATGATATCCAAGAGGTGATGTTCGATGGGAACAGCATATGTCTGATTGCATAGTTCCGCACCAAATTATCCTTCAAGAATAGATCTGCAGAAGTAAAAATATACATTGCCCTTATAGGAGTCTGTGTGTGGGGTTGGAGAGACCAAAGACTCTTGAAGATAATATTAAATCCTTGTGCTGCTGAACCAGTCATGGTCATCAATGAAGATGATCCAGGAGTACGATTTAATCGCTTGTTCACAGAGGTTTTCTGTGATAGGATTGAGAAACTTTAGGGATTTACCCATCACGTATCAGTAAAAGAGAATTCTAAACCCTTGAAACAGAAAATGAGAACTCTACTATTTAGTGCAAGAAACGACCTACAAAAACTGTTGGAGAAACTTCATAAGGATGATATCATCTATGAAATAGAATCCTCTGACTGGATATCTCCAGTAGTACTAACCAAGAAGTCTAAAGGAAACATGAGGTTATGTGTGTACCTCAGAATTCTCAATGTGTGCATCATGGCAGATAGCCACCCTTGCCTAGGATCAGTGATTTCCTTTTGATGTTGAATGGAGCAACAGTGTTCTCCACTCTGGACTTACACCATGCATCATCAGATTGATTTGTCAAAGCAATCCCGTCACTTGACAGCTTTCATTACTCCTTTCGGAGTACATCAGTAAAAAAGAATGCCCTTTGGCCTATCATTGGCCGCTTACGTGTTCCAAAGGATGATTTTCATCTTTTCAAAGATATGGAGGCCAAGGTGTGTTGCTTTCGGGATGATAGGCTGATCGTCACAAAAACTGAAAAGGAACATGAAGAAGTACTCAGCGAAGTATGCAGAAGGCTGAGAGCGGCAGGATTAGTTCTTAGCTCTCACAAATGTGAACTTTTCAAACCAGAGGTGGAATATTTAGGCCACTTGATTTCAGGAAGCGGAGTAAAACCAAAGCCTTCACTAGTTGATGTTATACGCCATGCCCATCCACCAGATGACAAGGATAAGCTGAGACCCTTTGCTGGATTATGTGAATACTATAGTAAATATGTTAATAACTTTGCCACCTTAATGGATCCCTTACGCGAATTGTTAAGAAAAGATACAGAATTTGGGTAGAGTAACTAACAAAACAAGGCTCTTATCAACATCAAGGGACAGATAACAGAGGCTCCCACAATGAAAAATTTTGTTGAGGGAAAATGGTGCATTATCTCAGTGGATGCTGGTGCTTATGGGCTAGGCAGCATTCTCTCACGAAAGGCGGGCAAAAACAACATGGACAGTAGCATATGCATCCAGAACTTTGAGCGAGATTGAAAGGAGATAGTCTGAAACTGAAAGAGAGCTACTCACATGTGCTTGGGCCTCACACCATTTCTACGTATGGGGTAGCAGGTTTGCACTACACACAGATCACAAGCCCCACATTAAGATTTTGTCCCCAGTGGGTGAGGGAACAATAGCACACGTCCAAGGTTATGTTCGAAGTTGCAAGAATACAGTTTTGAGGTCTCCCATGTACCTGGTAAATGCAACCAACCAGCAGACTGCCTTTCCCGGCTTCCTGTACATGAACCTCTTGAGTAAAGCCTCTGCATGGATGAGGGTGACATGGTGGCATGTATTGGTGATGTGTGCAGACGTTTGAGGGAAGAAATAAAAGAGAGTGTGCGGGTCGCAGAGAATGCTAAAGATGAAGAACAAAAGAAAGTGACTGAATTCATAATTAAAGGGTGGCCACCCTCCACATCTTTGAAAGATTCACTGCATTATTTCCCCCAAATTGCTCCAGAACTAAGTGTGGTGGATGAAATTGTGTTTAGGAATCATAAATGTGTTCCTCCAAAGGGCATTGGTGAAGGTCTAGTAAAAGCAGGTCACCAGGGACACATGGAAATTATTTGTCCTTAAAAAATCTTTTGAGAGAATACTGTTGGTGTTCAGGCATGGAAATCGAGGTTGAGTGCATTATAAGGTCATGTAAAGTGTGCGCCGCCAATGACGAGAGTTGTAAAACCCATGTACCCCCCATGAAAAGTGTAGCCTGGCCCACTACGGTGTAGAGGAATTAGGATTAGATATTTCTGGCCTATTCAATGGTCTACCATCGAACATGCAGTATGTTCTAGTGCCTGTTGACTACCACTCCAAGTGGCCAGAAGTAAAATTTACTGACAGGATCACAAGATCTGTAGTGCTGGAATTACTAATGGAATTGTTCAGCAGGAAGCGATTCCCGGAACCTTTAGTTACTGATAACAGGGTTCAGCTGTGTTCCAGGGAATGTACTGAGTTTTAACGACATTACCCACATTCATACTGCTTTATACGACCTTCAGTGCAATGGGCAAGTGGAACGCTTCAACAGGTAAATCAAAGAGAGTGTCCACTTAGCGTTCATGGGCCATGACTAGTTAATTTTGTCTATTCATGAGAAGTTGCGGGCATACAGGATTTCTCCCCATTCGGTAACAGGGGTATCCCCTTTCTGGCTACTTAATGGAAGACATAAGTCTAACCTATTCCCATGGTGGTGAAAAGATTCCCTATACTAAGCAAGAAATAGCGGCCATACAGAGTAACATTTCAAACCATCATAAGAAGGTAGAGACAAGATATAACTCTCTACACAGGTCCACAGTACAGGATTTGCAGGTCGGAGATTTTGTTAGGATACGTGTAGGAAAGTGCCTCTTTTGACATGGTTAGCCCCCCCCCACTTTTTGTCTGGTGTCATGTAAATACACTGAGTCCCTGTGTAAGATACCGCCTCTCTGTACAGTGTACCAAAATGGAGTACACTATGTAGAGAGTGCGAACTATCCCCAGAGGAAGATAGAGGCAACAAGTAGATAATACTCCCTTTTTGTGGTACTGTGGGTGAGCAGTTAGGTTTATCAGAGGACAGTGTAAAGCATTTGTTGTACTCATAGAGGCAATAAATGAGGCACACACTCAAGAATAAATCCGAGACCAATTTTGTATAAAAATAACAAGATTCTTTAAATAGGTTTTGAGAAGCAAGACTTCAAATCGGAAATGCAATTTCAACACTCAGTAAGTATTTTGTATACTTGTGGTTCGAAATAAACGCAGTGCAGTTCAAAGTATGCAGTACTTTCAGTATCTAGGCACTTGGTGGTCGATGGCATCAAATAGTTACCATCACAGGCGGCAAGGGAAGCAGTGAATTAGCAGAGCTGCAATGGAGTTTAGTCGACCCCCTACACAAACACCATCGTGGTTGCCAGTAACAGGTCACTGTAAGCCAATGGATAGGACACATCGCCAACCCGGCCATCACGGTTGCAGGAGGATGGTGTGTCTTCGGATAGCAGAGGGTCATCGACTCAGTTATCATCGCGGTCGCTGGTGGAAGGTCTCTGCCAAGGAGTTTTTGTTGACCCTGGTCCTGTGGAAGGTCAGAGGTCATCTTCACTAGTAGGATGAAGGTCTTTGGGGGCCTAGGACTCGACTACAACAGGCAGGTGAGTTGTACCTTGAGCAGGAGTACTGGAGATCGTGGGTGCCATCTTCAGCGTTCACTGCCAGCAGTCAGGCCACAGGCGGGCTACAGAGCAGACCGTCATGGAAGAGGAGGTTGTGCCAATGCTGCTGCTTTTACGCTGTCAATGCCACTGGCAAGAGGGTACAGGCTCTCAGGAATGGGGCTGTTTCCAGCATTGGTCGTTGTGGTGAGAGGATCCCTTGAGTCCAGGTGCAGGACAAACCGAAGAGTGGACATGGCACACAGCCCTGTGTGCCATGCCACCCTCACACTGCAGAAGATATAGGTGAGCCACCCTTACTGCAGCCCTTTAGCCCTACGGCAGGGTGCACTATATCCTATGTGAGGAGATATCAGCATGAGCGGATATGCCCATACAATACCCAGTCTATTCTGGGTGTTGTAAGTGAACAGGGAAGCCATAATGAGTACATGGGCTTGATGGTCGTCAACACGGGTTTCCTGGCTCCATGATGGATTCACTGATTTCTAAGTACCAAATATCTTGTCTCAATAAATCCTTGCATTGCATTTATTAATAAATTCACTCAGGAGACCCTGCTAGAGGGTCCCCTGAAACCTACCAAACACTGGTGTGGCCCCTGTCTAGTTTTAGCCAGCCTGTCATCATCGGACATGTTAATGGACCCCTGGGTAGAGAGCCAGAGCTCTCCGGATCCAGAGACAATGCCTGCTCTGGGCAGAGGTGGTCACACATTTCCCCCCTACAGGATCTGCTTCAGCATGGTATAGGAGCGGTCCTATCCCAAATAAATGACGAAGTTCAAGACCAGCCTGCGGCTTTCATCAGTAGAATGCTGCTCCCCAGGGTACAGCGTTGGAGTGTCATTGAGAGGGAAGCCTTTGCTGTGGTTTGGTCCCTGAAGAATCTGAGACCATGCCTATTTGGTTCTCACTTCATTGTTCAAACTGACCACAGACCTCTCAGACGGTTAATGCAAATGAAAGGTGAGAACCCTAAACTGCTCAGGTGGTCCATATCCGTACTGGTGTTGGACTTTGAAGTGGAACACCGTGCCAGGGCTGCCCATGCCAATGCAGATGGACTTTCTAGGTTCTTTTCACTTAGACGATGACAACTCACTAGGGGAAGGGTAGTATCCTTTTTTGTCTGGGGGGGGTCATGTAGGAAAGTGCCTCTTTTGACATGGTTAGCCCGGCACTTTTTGTCTGATGTAATTTCGAACTGTAAGTGCACAGGGTCCCTGCTAACAAGGTTCTCAGTGCCTGATCATCTTTCCCCAATACTGTACCACGATTGGCACAACTTCTGTCTCCCCTGTAAACCCCCTTAAATGGTACTTCTGGTACCCAGGGCATGGGGACAGAAGAAGATCCCCTAGGGACCCCTCACCCGAACCAAGCGGTGCTGCTATCCTAACTGCATGTCTAGGTGCAGGAAAAACCGAAGAGTCGACATGGCACAAAGACCTGTGTGCCATGCCACCCATACTCTGCATAAGGTATAGGTATGTCACCCCTACTGCAGGCCTTTAGCCCTAAGGCAAGGTGCACTTTATCCTATGTGAGGACATATCAGCATGAGCAGATATGCCCCTACAATATCCAGTCCATTCTGGGTGTTGTAAGTGAACAGGGAAGCCATAATGAGTACATGGGCTGGATACTCATCGACACAGCTTTTCTAGCTCCATGATGGCTATACTGATTTCTAAGATGTTTGGTACCAAACATCTCATCTTAATAAATCTGTGCTGATGCCAGTATTGGATTAATTAATAAATTCACCCAGGAGACCCTACTACAGGGTCCCCTGAAGCCTACAAAACACTGGTGTGGTTCTTGTCTAGTTTTAGCCAGCCTGCCATCACCAGACATGATTCTGGACCCATGGGTAGAGAGCCAGAGCTCTCCGGATCCTGAGACAATGCCTGCTCTGGGCGTAGGTGGTCACACCTTCCCCCCTACAGAATTTGTCTTGACAGAAGCAGGAACTTGAAAGGACATGCTGCCTTTGAACCCTGCCCCCAGCCCTCTGCTTTCAGAAGCAGATGGCGACCCCCCAGTCCTGCTCCACTTTTGACCGGAGGACTGGTGGGAAAAACAGGTAAACTAGGAGGTGTAAACACACAACAAGGAAGTAAGACTATTAAAGCTAGATCGCTGAAAATTAATAAGGTCCCAGGGGGAATACCCTGGTGTATAAAACTGCCCTCACACACAGCAAGCTGTGTCATGCTTCATCAGAGGGCTGCTAACACACCTCCTCGTTAGCCAACGTTGGAGGTGGAGCAATAGGGAGGGGGAAGACAATACAACACATAAAAAAAATATATTCAAGATGGGATCAAAAAATGTGAATAAAGGTGCAGAAATAGTGAATAAAACTGGATCAAAGGATATCCTTATTCCAAATTTAATTATGGACTCCCTAGCCCAGAGTTAAAAGAAAGGGGCCACAAATATGACCAGTGGATGAAGGTAAGGTGAATTATAATGAATCACCTACCCCTCCACTCTGCAAACAAATGTCGACATGTTTCAGCCGAATCAAAGGATTCAATGAATCATTACCCCGGCTTTCTTCAGGACTTCACATGAAAGAAAAGATCCCAAAAGAACTGGCCCTAGCTCCTCAGTCCAGGAGTAGGGAAAAGACACCCCTTGTTGAGTGATACTACCTACTTATATATAGGGATGATTTCCATGGGTAACCTGCAATAAAACCCATAAAAACAAATATCAAGTGACATAGAGACCGAAAGGGTCTTAGCGCAGGAGAGGATGGCGGAGGCTGAGAGGGCCTTCACCAAGGAGAAATTAGCTCTTGGGGGTACGTCCTCTGAGTGTAGTTTTAGTTGTCTGGATTCACCAGTGGTGGCAGCAATATAGAGTCCAGTGCAGGAAGTCCCATTCCCAGTTCCCAAAGTATGGTACCTTGTTCCCAAGAAGAGGAGTACAGGTTGAAGTTCAGGGGCAGTAAGAAACTGTCTCACCAGTCTTGGGGGGAGTTTGCGGATGACTGTCATGATTCACTGGGTGATTGGGTGATGGTTAACACGGAACAGGATTTTGAAGGACTGTTCGATCTGGTTATCCGAGAGCACATGCTCAGTTGTTGTTTTCCGGGGTTGCGCCAACACCTGTTGGAGTGTGGGTTTTCTGATCCATGGGAACTTGCACAGGAAGCAGACCTCTGGGACAGTGCCCGAGGTTCTGATGAGGCATTGGGGAGTGATTCCGAAAGTAATGGTTCAGGTATCTTCCAGTCCTGTATTGGGGAAGAGGTTCAGAGTAGCCCAGCTGGGTCCCAGTGTAGTGGGAGGGGTGTAGGGGCTCACGTCCTGTCCAGTGGAGTAGGAGTGAGTGTGGGACTGAGTGTCCCCAGGTGCCCGAAACCCAGTCTCAGAACCTGGATGGTTTCTTCAGGGAACACCAGGTTAGGGGCCTAGGCTGTCCTGTTAGTCCATTTGAGGAGGATCTCCTAGTGTCTGGAGAACCGGGAGCATCTGTAAATAGAGCTCCAGTGGTTCTGGTGTCTGGCGGTGCCGCTCCAGTTGGGAGGGTACAGAAGTCCGGATTGAGGGATGAGAGGGGGATGTGTTCCCCAGTGGAACAACCAGTGGGTCAGGGACCAGCCAGAAGGGCTGAGTCCCCTTGGAGTGACCATGGTGACACCACTTCTGTTCTGGGGGATCTTTGCGCACTGTCAGGTGGACAGGGGACAGGAGATCTGCGCCAGGCAGACCCTCACACGACACATGAGTCATGTGTTACCCTCGGGGGGATACTGTGTGAGTCCCCAGAAGTCCTGGCGTGCCAGGCAAGTACTCCGCCAAAGGGTTAAGCCCCAAGGTTGGGAGGCCAGGTTCAGGATCTGTCTGACCTGGAGGGAAGGACGTCTGTAACCAGTGTCCTGACCGGTTCATCTTCCAGGGGTACCACTCCAGTTGGGAGGGTGCAGAACTCTGGAAGGGGGTGCAGCGGGTGGGAGTCCTCGCCTCTGACCCCGGTGCAGCCTGAGGGGTTAAACCCTAGGTTGGGAGACCAGTTATGGGAGAGAGGTCCTGAACTGGTGAGAGAGTGGTGTTCTACGGGTGCCTCTCAAAGGAGGAGAGGGCGGAACCCTAGAAGGAGAGTTAGGGGGAGGAGAGCCTCACCCATGACTTCTGGTCCGCCTGAGGGTGCAGACCCTAGGCTGGAGGATCAGTGGCAGAATAGACCTGCCCTGATGAGGGGAACAGTGGAGAATGGGTACTATGTGCCAGGGGTTACTACCCCCCACTCTGTGAATGGGCAAGGACCAGTGGCATCTGGGTGGCCTAGGGTCTGGTCCTGGCCGCGGACAGCTAGGGAGTATCAGTGGGGTAGCCCAGTTGCCCCGGACAGCTTTTTCAGAAGGAACCACATGGGTTCACCGTGGCGTAGAACAGGAGGGTGTCCCTGCAGTTGCGGGCCCGCGTCCGTGTTCTATCGCCCCAAGCAGGGAAGCCCATCACAGTGGTGATTGGTCTGTCCTGCGTTTTGGCTGGAAGGGAGTTGTGTTGGACTTGGCCCGTTTGGCAGGTTCACCCCTAAACTTTTTGCCTGTTAATGTGACCTGATATTAGTAGTTTTTGGCCTCTGCGCACTTTAGCACTGTGTCCCAGTGTAAAGTGCGTGCGCACTCTGAGTGCGTGTGGTGAGATTGGCCTGCCCTCCCATAGGAATGCATGGGGGATATGTGTGTCCATGGTAATTTTTGGTGTGAGAGGAGTGCAGGGGCGAGTTTAGTATGTGCAAACTCGTGAGAATAAATGCTGCGCAATGGTGTGCGCAGATTTATTGTGACTAGTGGAGAAGTGCCACTTTTAGAAGTTGGCATTTCTGTGTGCTGTGTGGCTGCCTGCCTGATGTGGAGTGCATGTCTGGCTTGTGATTGACAGGGGCTGGGTGGTGTGCTTGGCTCCAGGAGCCAAGATGAGTCTGCCCAGTGGTGAATAGGGAGATCTGCATGTAGATGGGAGGGAGGAGTTGCACCTGGGACCTGAATAGGGCTGTGCCTTCCCTCCACAATGCTGGCTCCGCCCCCTGTGGTGCGTCTGAGCACCTAGCCCCCACCTGACAAAGAGGAAAGGAGCTGAGCACAACAAAGTGCTCCAAAGCTCCACCAAACCAGTTGCATCTGGTTTTCCCCCAGCCCTGTGCTGTGTGACAAAGGGGGATATGTGTATAAAAGAAGGGGCTGTGACCCCATGAAAATGTTCTCAGTTGTTCCTGACTTGAGGGGGGCTTGCTGCTGGGCTCCAGGAGGAACCGCCACGAGGGACTGCCTCCCTGCTGGAGGGCCCTGTGTGCTGGCCTGCCTGGGCCCAGCCTTTGCCCTCTGGACTTTGGACTTTTATCCCTGGGAGCGCTTTCCCTGTATTGGGGAGAGTGCTGGAGACTTTGCCCTAGCGCTTAGAGAGCGCTTCTATTTTTTTTGCAGCGCTGGACTGCTGCCTGGGGATTCCCCCGCATCTCTGAAAAGGCGGGTGCCCACCCCGCACTTTGAATTTAATTATTGGCGGGTGCCCACCACGCATTCTCACTTATTTAACTAGCGGGTGCCCACCCCGCATTCATGCCGCATTGATGCTTCTGAGCGGGAGCCCACCCCGCATTTGAGTTAATTGCTAGCGGGAGCCCACCCCGCAGTGGTGTGTGTGTTAACCCCTTCGATGCGCGTGACGAGCTCAGCTCGTCATACTGCGCAGTAGCGCTGTGCGCATGACGAGCTGAGCTCGTCACGACCACACCCGCGATCGGAATGTCCAGCACACGAGTGGAATTCCGATCGCGGTCAAGGGGTTAAAGGCGGGAGCCTACCCCGCACTCCGGTGAGGAGAGAGATCGCCGCCACTAGCAGCCCGGACCGGCAAAGGAGAAACCGGAAGCCAGGCAAGTCCGGAAGAAAGCCTGACCCGAGGTGGGGCCGGCAGGAGCAGCCAATCACCTCTGCAGGAAGTCAGGCAAAGTCTGCCTGGTCGTGGGCGGGGCTCCCGGGTTGCCGCAGAGAGCCCCGCGTGCTGCCCCAGCCTGCTGATGAACAAGGAGAGGAAAGGAAGACCAGGACGGCGGCACGGGTTGCCGAGAAGGACCGGGTGAAGCGAGGCTCAAGTGCGGCGCAGGGCTCCCATACATGTAGAGAGCCCCGCAAGTGCCGCTGCTGACGTCCCGGTGAGTGGGGCTCAGTGTTATGATGGTTGGGGGTGTGTCGGGGCACATTTTCGGTGCCCGCCCCCGTGACCAAGCCTCGGGCACTGCAGGTGCCGTGCTCAGTTGTTCTTTCCCGCTGCCCCACTTGACAGTGGGCAGCGGCAGCGCCTTGGGGGCATTCTTGCCTCATTTCCCGCCTTCCCGGGGGAGCCCTGCAGTGGCCCCGGGTGGGTGAGGCACAAGTCTTGCTAGTGCCTGTTTTGGTGGCTTTCCCAGCTGTCCTGCAAGACCGCAGGCAGCTGCAACGCTTTGGGGCCATTTTCAAGTTGCGAGTCCCCGAGTAGGGCTCCACAGGCACTGTGAGTGCCAGTCTTTGCTGTTCGACACAGCGGCACCGCAGAGGCGGGTCGCTGCAATGAGGGGCTGAGTTTGGAGCCTTTTTTTAGTGCTCCCCAGGCACTGCGGGTGCCAGTGCTTGTTTGGCACCTTCCCCCGCTGCCCTGCGAAAGCGCAGGCAGCTGCAACGCCTTGGGGGGCATTTTATTCCTCAGAAGGAGAGAGAGAGGAGTGAGAGACACTCCTGCCCCAGCGCTTTGCGCACTTTTGCTTTCGCTGCTTTTTGCAGCCAGCCCTGACATTCTGGACATTGGGCATTTGAGCCCCTGGGAGAGGCCAGTTGGCCTAGGGCCAGTTTCAGTGTGTGCGCCCCCGATTGGGGTACACTGTGTTCATGCTAATTATTGCTCTGGGGTCTATGATTCATGGGGTCTATGCTAATGTGATTCATGCCTGACATGATTTAGGCATCCTATCTTTTATGTTACAGTATCTAGTTCTCAGGTTAGTATTTCGCCAGGAGTTACTGGTTATGCTCTACATTTACTATTTGTGCTACATTTACCATTTGTGATTTGTGCTGGTTTGGACAGTGGCCCAATTGGCCCTGTCATGTGTAAATAATCCCCTGTAAATACTGCCTGGTGCCCGTTGGCACAGTGTACATTGTGTGATTATGATCTAATGTGGTTATTATAATACAAAGGCTATTTTTATATATAACCTTGTGTGGAGTTCCTTTTGTGGTGTGCCTAGTGTGTTGCTGCTGTGAGCGTGTGTTGCGCAAACGCTTTACACATTGCCTCCGGGATAGGCCTGACTGCTCGTGCCAAGCTACCAAGGGGGTGAGCAGGGGTTATCTTTGGCATGTAACTCCCTCGCCCTGACTAGAGTGGTGGTCTCTGCCTGGCTTTGGCGCAAGCCTTAGCCAACCAGAGATCCCATTTCTAACAGCTACCTTGAGTCTTTGAAGGGCCCTGTAGTGGAGGGGACACAAAAAGATCACCTCAATCAAAGACAGCAGAAGCCCCACTATCCTCGCCAACAGTCTGAGGGAAGTCCTGTCCTGTCCTATAAGGACAGTAATATCAAAGGAAAATAAAGCAACACATGTATAGCAAGATATTTTTAATACTCAAAAATACCCTCATCTATCTGCATCATATCCTGTATTTCTTGCATCATCATAGTAGAGACTTTATCATTACGTCCTGGCAATTTAGGGGTAGGGGTGAGTTTACTCGCACAATAGGTGCAGCATGCTGGAAGGCAATTGACACATAGGCAGCACGTGAAAATGACACCTGCGATAGCTACTAGGAAAAGAAGCATCTTCCAACCCCAGGATGATAGCAGACCCCAAAACCACCCTGTGAAGGACCATGAATCAATATCCTGATGAATATCGGATGCAAGCCTATGTAGCTTCTGGATAGCTGAGTATACATTAGGGGCGTGGTCTGGGATGTAGACGCAGCAACTGCTGCCTATGACACAACAAGCTCCACCCCTATCTGCAAGGATGACGTCTAAAACTATCCGATTTTGAAGAGCAACGAGTCTGGTAGCCTGGAGCTCAGCTGTGATGTTAGTGAGTATGCCTGCTGTAGTGTTGATAACCCCTTCAACAACCCTGGTGAGACGACGAATGCTAACACTATTATAAATAGGTCCCCAGAAAGGCACAATACCCTTTATGGCATCCGTGAATTGCTGTAGAGTAGTATCAGTTTGATCGATATCTGCTGCATCAATAACTCTCCTGACCCGGAACAAGTATACACCTCTCCGCTGCAGCCTATGGTCTTTGTGATAGTTGGACGTTGCAATGTAAACGGGAGGTAAAAGAAAAGAGACATAACACCGGCCAGACCATCCCCTAGGGAGCCATGTATAAGCCTGTTCCCCACAAACAAAGTATACAGTTGGGGGAGTGAGCAAAGGTGGGATACTAGTAGTGTTTAATCGATAGGTGTAGTTGCAACTGCTCTGTCCCACTGGAATATTCCCAGAACCTTCGACACAGAAACTAGCTGCTGTATGAACCACAGGTACGGGCATGGCTTTATCTTCAGTGATATTTCGTGCATGGAAACATTTAAAGTATTCGGTAACATTGAATCCCTGAAAATCCAACATTTCATTTTGCAGCCATGTGTCATTCTTGTTATCCTCGTAAACATTCATGTAAGCATGTGGATGTAAGGTACTTTCCTTTCCTCCTGTTCCAGGTGTATAACCTTGGTGTACCACTACATATTTCCAATACTGCTTCATAATCAGACTCCGTCATATTCAGAGCATCAGTGTGGTAATGTATATACACTATGGAAAGCAACAGGAACCATGCCTCACAACTACTCCGGTACGACAGGGGTAAAGACACCAGTAAATCATTCTTGTGCATAACTGAGGGGAGTAGCCCACACACCCAGCTATTCGTGGCATTAGTGGTATTGTGTATTTGATGAAGCATTTGCAGGAAGGCATTTTCAACATATGTCTGTCTATGTCTCTCTTTATGTGGGGTCAACGTAAACGAACAGATGCTCAGGTGGAGCCGGGGTAATCCCTATCAAAGTGTGTATGGGATACTGTTCTTCTAAATACCATACTACCCCAAACAGTATTATCATTACTATGAGAAGGAACACTACCACTACTATCTTACTCTTAATAGGCCAGCTAGACCACACAGGACTACTCTGCCCAGGTGGTGGTGCCGCTAGGGGCTATTCCTCCCCCATGGCAGCATGGCCAAATGGGTACATGTGAAGAGCCTTGTGAACTGGAGCCACAAGAATACAACCGACCAGAGGGGCACAAGTCACCCAGGGTCCGTCTAGAGCCTCACTGGTAGGCTCCTATCGTTCATCAACGATGGTGCTCTGAAGCACTCCCTCGAGGGGGCTGCGCGATCGTGGCCCTTGCTGGAAACAAATCCTTCTTCTTTCAGGATAGGGCACCCTCCCTCCAGGGTAAGTACCCTCAACGATCCTGTCCAGTGTCTAGGGCAGTGCACCAGTGTAGTTCACCCTAATCCGACGCAGGCACTGTAGACATAGTACCTACACCCTAATCTCAAGTCCTTACCTAACTCTTGGACTGTCCCTCTGGCGCACTGTCCTTCTTTCGGGGGCGCAAGTTGTACCTGTCAACTCCATGCACTGTTTCATCAACAAAAAGGGGGTGAAACTCGGGCTCAGAAGGGCATGGAGACTCAGGTGCCTGTGGATCAGATGGGGAAGAAGCTGAGGCTGCCCTTATCTCCGGAGGGACCGCCTCAAGCAGGGCGGCATCACTCTCTGCTTCCGTCTGCGCCCACCTCAACCAGGCATCAGAGAAGGGAATAAAGCAGGGCACCCTTTCCCCTTCTTGGTCAGCAATGCCGTCAAGCACCCACTTGTCGTAGGGAAGTGGGAGAGGAACCCTCTTGCAGTGTGTACCATGCACCCAGTTTTTCCGGCCGTCGAGTTTCACCGCCGTTCTAGTGGCAAGAAGGACCAACAGGGGGGCCCTTCCAGCGGGGCTCCAAGCAGCTCTTCCTCTGGAAGTTCTTGACGAGGACGTAATCTCCGGGCTGTAGCTGATGTCCGGGCCCCTCTGGTACCGGCCGCCGTGTCTCCTGAATCTGTTGAGGAAGAGAATGAAGATCTTTAGTTAACTCGTACAGGTAGTCTACAAGCAAAGGGTACTCTATCTCAGAGAAGCGCTTGGGCCTTGGAACACCCCAGATATTGGCAGGGCGGCTAAACACTATCTCATATGGGGACAACCCTGTCCTAGAGTGTGCCGTCGCCCTGGTGGATAACAAGGCCAAGGGCAACGCATCTGGCCATCGCAATCCTGTGCTTTCTTGTATCTTTGCTAACTTCAGTTTGAGAGTACCATTGTACTTCTCAACCAGCCCTGCTGACTGGGGGTGGTTCGCTGCATGAAACTTCTGCTTGATGTGCAAACCTTCGCACACCAGTTGGGTGACCTTGGAGTTAAAGTGACTTCCGTTATCACTCCAGATCAAACGCGGCAATCCGAAACGCGGGAAGAATTCTTTTATGAGTGCCTTCGCCGTCGCCATAGCCGTATTCTCTTTAGTGGGGTAAGCCTCAATCCATTTACTGAATCCAAAAATCACTACCAGCACATACTTCAGATTGTTGACTCGTTCCATTTCGATGAAATCCATCTGGAGGACCTCGAAAGGGAAGGAAGGTGGTGCAAAGTTACCAGAGGGTGTAGGGGTGCCTTTCCCAGGATTGTGTCATACAAATCATACAGTGTTTTACTACATGAGCGGCTGCTTTGGAAATATTGTCATTCTGCCATACTGGGTCCAACACCTTACATATTCCCCTGGCGCTAATGTGGGCTGGGCCATGGTAACCACAGGAAGTACATAGGCATTGGGCAGCATCCATCGCTGTTTCTTAGACTTATCGGTCCAGCATCCATCCTCATCCAGACGCCCTGTACTCTCCTGCCATATTGCCAATTCGTCTAGGGTCGCCTTGCTTTGTATCTCCTTGACATTTTCTAATGTGTCCTCGAACATTCCATTGTCCGGGACCCACCTAGCAGGACCTGCCACAAACCTCTTTTTCATCTTTGATCTCGCTGTCTCTTTAGCTGTTTGATCTGCAAACGCATTTCCTCTCCCAACATCAACTGTTATTGCTTTGTGAGCACTACAATTTATTATTGCTAACTTATCGGGAAGTGTTAGAGCTGACAAGAGTCTATGTATCAATGGGCCATTCTGTATTCGTAATCCATGTGATGTTAAGAACCCTCTCTCTGCCCAGAGGCGTCCAAAATTATGGGCGACCCCAAAGGCGTACTGGCTGTCAGTATAAATACTGACACTCAGTCCCTCGCTCAACTCACAAGCCCGAAGAAGGGCAACCAACTCTGCAGCTTGGGCTGATTGGTATGGGACACGGGATGTCTCAACTATAGTGTGCAATGTTGTAATTGCATATGCTGCAGTGGTGGTGCCATCTGGTAGTTTGAAACAAGAGCCATCGACATATAGTTCCCCTTGGGGTTCAGATAGGGGAACATCAGTCAGGTCTACCCGTCCTTTCATCTCCTCTTCCGTTTTGTACACACAATCATGTGCATCTGTGTCATTACTCGTCGAAGGGAGGGGTAGTAACGTGGCTGGGTTCAGAGTGGCACATCTTTTGATGGTAATGTGCGGAGCAAACAAGGTTAGTTCATATCCAGTCAGACGTGCACTAGTAAGGTGCTGTGTCTTTGTCTTATTCAAAAGCGTAACCACAGCATGAGGTACCATTACTGTGAGATCAGTATCAAGAACGAGCCCCACCGATTGTCTGATAGAAACTGCCACCGCCGCTGCAGCTCTTAGGCAGCTCAGGAGAGCTTTAGCGACGTTATCCAATATAGCAGAAAAATAAGCGCAGGGTCTTTGCTTACCACCAAAACCCTGTGTTAAAACAGAAAGCGCGCAGACATCCGCCTCGTGTACGTAAAGCACAAAAGGCTTCTGGTAATCAGGAGTACCAAGCACAGGAGCAGAGCAAAGCGCAACCTTTAATTGCTCAAAAGCTTGCTGGCATGCAGATGTCCAAGGCAGGGGTTCATGCACTTCTTTGGTGGTTAGGTAAAGGAGGGGTTTTGTTAATAAGGAATAATTGGGGATCCAGTGTCGACAATACAAGGTAATACCGATAAATGCACGTACTTCACGTTGGGTCTTAGGAACAGGCATATTAGTGATAGCAGCTATGCGCTCGGGTGTTAGTCTGCGACTCTCCTTCTACAGTAGGTGACCTAAATAGGTGACCTCCTATCGACAATATTGAAATTTGGAAAGGGACACCTTATGGCCATGATGCGCCAAATGCAACAGCAATTTAACAGTGGCATCTTTACAGCCATCCTTAGTATCAGAGGCCACAAGGAGGTCGTCAACGTACTGCAATAGCACATTACCAGTGGGAAGTACCAAAGAATCCAATTGAGTTTTTAAAGCTTGACTATAGATACTAGGACTTTCTGTATAGCCTTGAGGAGCACAACAGAATCTAAAGCTCCGACCGGCTATTGCAAATCCAAACAGATATCCGCTATCTGTATGGATTGGTATGCAAATCGATCACGGAAACAAATTTTGCTGATGGGGGAATCATTGTCAATATTGTGGTAATGTCTGGGACTACCGGATATTGGGGCACTACAATTTTATTAACCTCTCTGAGGTCAATTACAAAGCGATAGACATCAGGATGAGCATCAGAAGAGTCGAAGGGTGTCTTCTTGAGAATCGGAAGGATAGGGCTATTACACACATCCGCCACTGTCTCCTCAACCACACCAGACTTAATCAAATCCTGTATTATTTGCAACAAGGCCTTTTCTCCTGCTTGTGAAATCTTGTACTGGGGAATACGTGGCAATACAGAATTGTCTTTGATCTGAATAGAGACCGGTGGGATCTGGAGTAACCCCACATCCGTGTCTCCTGCTGCCCATAAGCTACGGGGCACCTCTTTGAATTCAGCGGGGAGTGGTGCGTCCTTTGCAAAGCATTGTTTTGCACGAGCCACTTGTGGCCCAACGGTCATGTAAACACCATCTGGAGAACAAAAGATGGTGGCATGTAATCTCTTCAACAAATCCAATCCCATCAAATTCTCCCCACAATTTGTCATTAACAGAAACGGTGAATCCACTGTAAAGGGACCAATAGTCAGAGCAAGAGGTTTGGAAATGGACCTAACAACCGGCATGCCTGAGAAACCTACCGAAACATTGTTTTGGCCAGACAGAGCTGCCCCTGGGACCAGCGAACGAGAAACAGAGCTATTCATAGCACCCGTGTCAAGTAATAATGTTTTGGGCGTGCCTTGCAAATCCGCAGTGACATAAGGTCTGCGCTGATCTACAGGCACCGGAACAGGTCCCTTACCCTGTCCCTGGCTGTCCTAGCTGTGGGACATACCCGTCACTTCGTCCATTTCATAGTCGTCATGATGGTACTGCCTTCCCCGGGGTTCATCAAAATAGTTCTTGTTCTGATGAGCATACGATGTATTCTCAGACTGCCCCTCTCCTTGGCCCCCTCCTCCTCTACCACGTCCTCTAAAACCCCTGCCTCTCGGGGCCTCAACTTTCTGCAGCAACTCCGGACACTCATTTCGCCAATGCCCCTCCTTTTTACAGAACGCACATTGGTTGTACCCCACGGGCACGCCCGGTGTACTGTTCCGGTCAGACCGGGACCCCCGCTGGGCCGGACCCGAACCCCTTCCTCTTCCATTCCCCCGCGCCACTTGCTGCATCAACACCCTCGTCTTCAACTCCTTTGACTTTTTCTCCACCTTCTCTTTGTCCTCATTCCCTCTATGCTTGTAGTACTGTGCCATACTCAAGATTTCTGACGGGGATGAGGTGGTCCAAGTACTTTCCGAAGCCTGTAACCTAGTCGCAATCTCGGTAGGAAAATTAGTGACAAACCTGTTGACGAACAAATGAACACCACCCTCCAGCGTCAGATCTTGGCCACTAAAATCCAGAAACACCCCTTCAAACCTAGTAAAGAAATCAGACACACTTTCATCCTTCTTCTGACGACGTGCAGTCAACTTGTCCCAATCCACTCGTCTCGGCGGGATAAGGGAATGCATGTAAGTGATAATACGCCCCTGCAAGGCTAATAGTTCCGCCTTCGGCTTCTCGCCTGGCTTGCGCTCCTTATCCCATGCCCTGATCTCATCCCATGTTCCACTCAATTCCACCATATGATCCTGCGTATGCACCTGTCTCCATATATCTACCGGTACCAACAGGCCGAAAAACAACTCTATATCAGCTAATGTCATCACTGTGGAGGAGGCTGCCTCTGTCAATTCTTTATAATACGCTGTTGGATTTTTCCGAGGGTCCGGCAACTGTCCTTTTAGGGATATTACCTCACTCCTCTTCCAAGGAGTGTAGATCCACTGTTCCTGGAAACGTGCCGCCACTCGTGGGCGAGTAACAACATCATTCCCATCTCGCAACTCCGGTGTTTCGGGGTGGTAAATGGGATGAACTTCCCTCATGGGGAACTGTGACGCTGTCGTCGGGACCTTCTGAAGCAATCTACCCCGATAACCCACCAATGTCGTCACATTACTAAAAACCTCATTGGGGCCATATCTGTAGCATATACCCTATCCCGAATATCATAGATTATCTGCGGTGCAATACCCTTGAAATACTGTTCCCACAATCCTATCAGCGTAGCCGACATATGCTTAAGAGCATGTTGCTGTATAAACGGCTCATAATCTTTCATCACGCTCCACACATCTTCCACACTATAAATCGAATTCCGGGCCCACTGTGCAGCCTGGTCAGCCACCATTCTCTTTTCCTCATCACCCACAGCAGAGCGCACCAACACTTTCTCCATGCGGTCACGTGCCGCTGCCCAATTTGCTTCATGCACTCCTCGCACAGCCGTCTCGGCATTTTGCAATGCCTGAGGTAACACACTCAAGGGGGAAAGAGCAGATGAAGAAATAGGTACCATCGCGGACAAAGAATGTGTTGCAGGAGTAAGAGAAGGCGTGACCACAGATAAGGAGTCAGGAGACAGAATAGGGGAACTGACTGCTCCCGCCCCTGCAACTTGCGAAAGTGGGGAAGAAGCAGGCGGGGCAGGGGCCGAAGCAGTAGAGCTAGAAACAGAAAGACTAGGAATAGCAGAACCAGAGGCCGAAGACTGAGATGTTGGGATTGTGGGATATATCCGTTCGGGGTCATAAGGAGGTGGGGGTTGAGAATCCAATAACTCCTCAACGAAAACATCACCTTCCTCTCTAGCAACATAACATTTATCACTCTGCAATCGAAACTTCCTATCTGCACACTCTATGCCTTTCTCGATCTTTTCTCTTTCATAGGCCATTGCTTTCTGCATTATCGTTTGCGTCTGTCCCCTCCGAGCTTGCTTCTCTGCTCTCATACGTCGTTGCTTCGCTTCCTTCTGCCATGTCCTCAGAGAATCAAACATCGACTGCCTGCTCTTTTTGGCGAACAATTTGTCCTGCAAGTAACTCAACTTCTGTTCATCAAATGAGCCGGTAAGCGGTCACTGTAAGTCAGCATTGTCCCTCGTATATTTATTCCACAACGTGCTAAACATAATAGGGCCAATACCTTGCTTGACGTATACATCAATATTTGGGGTACCCTCTGGAGGCGCAGGCTGCCTCTCTACCAATCGAGCCTCAGTGGAACAACACCGACAACCAAAACACCCTAACTTGCTTAGACAAGGCATCTTAATATAAGACACATGTACTGTCCCCAATGGACAAATATAACACCAACCAACAAAACGGTCCAAAACCAAATCGAAGCTGTCTGAAAACCGCACCCTACAGTCCACAGACTGTACCAAGACAAGACAGTCCAAAGACTGTACCAAGACAAGAAGACAGGCTCTAGCCCCAGACCTTTTCAAGAATAGGCCGAATTTCCAGTTGGCCTGGCAGATTGTTCGCAAACAGTCCCAGACCTTTTCAAGAGAGGGCCAAATTTCCAGTTGGCCTGGTAGACTGTTCACAAACACTCTGTATCTTTTAAGGGTCCGCAAACCCACCAAGATCAAGACAAGACAGTCCGGAGACTGAGCAGACACAGCCCGTAGGCTCGTGCCGTTCAACCATGGCGCCACATTTTCCAAGAATTCAAATCACTCACCTGGTGCACTCAGGTCAAGCAAGATTATTCTCCACTGCCGACTCTTTGGACCAAACGGTCAAATCCATGGTTTCGCCTTCTCAGGACCCCAGCCGGTGACCACTAGATGAGGAGTCGCCCGATCAGACGGGCGGGGCAGCCAAGAGAACTGGGCTCTTCTCGTGTGGGGATCCCCGATCCGCCCGACCGACCGGACGCAACCCCGACCCTACAACCCGATTACGGGCGAGTTGGGTCACCTTGCGGGGTCCCTGTTCGGGCGCCAACTGGAGGAAGTGGCCTGAAAAGGGCCACCCGGGTTATCTACAACCTCCTAATCGCCTTCCACCAAATGAAGAGTCGGTCAGACAGTAGAGAATACAAACAGTTGTTTATTAGCAATACTCTGCAGAGGAGTCCAATCTGACCTGCACCCTAAGATGTCTGCCGAGGGACTAGCCCCCCAACAGTCTGCAACGCATAATCATTCCTCCCAAGAAACTCCCAACCTTGCCCACAATGGAAAGTTACCGGCTTAGGCCAAACATGAACAAAGGAGGCACAGAAGGATGGGCTACCACCTGCTAGATGGGTACACGCTATCTCTATCTCAAGGTTGCCGTGCTGGGGCTCAGCGTCTCCTAATGTGGGAGCAGAGCTACACACAAGGATAGGTATGCGAGGGCAGAATGGCCTATTCATTAGTAAGTCAGAAGGCAACCTTGAACAGAAAAGAAAATAATAACTGAATACAGTGTTCTGCTGAGGCAAGCAATACGAATAGTGAGGCCTGGTACAGACACATCCTAATAGGGATTACGAAATACAAAATGGAGTCACACTCGCTAACTGAAGCTCGCACATTGCAGGGATAACTCAGTGGGTTGCATCACATAGATACGAATGGTGTCTAATTTAGCCGCACACTGCTAACCTAATATAACGTAGAACAAGTGTATAACGAGAATGGGATTTTCAAACCTAACACATCTTGAGGATAGCGATAGTAGCCTAGGATGAGCATATAGAGGGCGTAGGCACGCTGCCGGTCAGCAGCCCATTGGCAACTGCCTGACCTCCCCTCTAATGCCCCTAAATTCAGTATTTAGGTGGCCCCCGAGAAACTGACTTGAGATTCGACAAACACAAGATGATGACGGAAGAAGACCACTGCGGTTCAAGAACTGAGACCCTGATGCTGGGGAAACTGGCACAAACCCAACCGCTGCTAAGGACTCGACCATTGCAACCTGCTGTCTCTCCTGAAACCTGCGAGGCCTCCAAGAAACCCCAGAGTCCTCCAGCCTTCTGCAAATTGCCAAGAACCTCCCTTTGGGCTAGAGGCTCTAGTCCCTAGCATCCCCTGGTAAAAAAAACAACATGGTTGAGGACCCCACACTCCGTATCGATGCAACTCACCACAGCAAGAAACGTTGCAGCATCTCAAGCCTGTTGGTTCACCAGTCCGGTGGAATCGACTCCTGCACGCCTTTATCAACTCAAGAGATCCTCTCAGCACAACGACCAATGCTGGAAATAGCCGCGTTCCTGAGAACCTGTACCTTCCTGCCAGTGGCGTCGACGGCATAAAACAGCAGCATTGGCATGACCGCCTCCGCCGTGACGGTCCATCCTGCATCAGACCTGTGGCCTGACTGCTGCCGGTGAACTCCGAAGACAGCACCCACGACCTCCGGTACTACTGCTCCAGGTACGACTTGTCTGCCTGTTGTACCCGAGTC
This sequence comes from Calotriton arnoldi, assembly GCA_963921515.1. Taxonomy (NCBI): domain Eukaryota; kingdom Metazoa; phylum Chordata; class Amphibia; order Caudata; family Salamandridae; genus Calotriton; species Calotriton arnoldi. The sequence continues at coordinate 1,448,408 of CAWUFW010003207.1, read as the reverse complement.
GTGGGCCCCTAAAGACCTTCATCCTACCAGTAAAGATGACCTCTGAAATTCTACAGGACCAGGGTCGACCAAAACTCCTTGGCGGAGACCTACCAGTGACTGTGACGGTAACTGAGTCGACGGCCCTCTGCTATCTGAAGACGCACCATCCTCCTGCAACCTCAACCATGACCGCCTGGTTGGAGGTGTGTCTAATCCATTGGCTCCCAGTGACCTACTAGCGGCAACAGTGGTGGTGTTAGTGTTGGCTGTCGACTGAACTCCCTTACAGCTTTACTCTTCCATTGCTTTCCTCGTTGACCACTATGGTAACTATTTGACGTATCGACCGCCAAGTGCCTAGATACTGAAAGTTCTGCATACTTTGAACTGCACTGCATTTATTTCAATAACCCAAATATACAAAGTATTTATTTGAGTGTTGAAATTGCATTTCCGATTTGAAGTCTTGCTCTCAAAATATATATAAAGAATCTTGTTATTTTTATACAAAATTGGTCTTGGATTTATTCTTGAGTGAGTGTCTCATTTATTGCCTCTGTGAGTACGACAAATGCTTTTCACAACCCTCTGATAAGCCTAACTGCTCGCCCACACTACCACAAACAGAGAGTTAGTATTTTCTACTTGTTGCCTCTATCTTCCTCTGGGGATTTCTCACACTCTCTACATAGTGTACTTCGTTTTGGTACACTGTACAGAGAGGCGGTATCTTACACACACACTGCACCCTCAGACCACAGCAGAGCACCCACCCACCGTGCATCCTCGCATCATGGCAGACCACACACCCTCATGGTGGTCCAGTACCCTCACACACCACAGCAGACCACACACCCAGCTTTCTCCTGAATGTCACCCCAGAGATGGCAGCCTAGCACACCCTGCACCCTAACAAACCACAGCAGATCACACACCCAGCTCTCTCCTGGATGTCACCACAGCCATGGGAGTCTAGCACACACTGCACCCTCACACCACAGCAGACCACACACCCAGCACACACCTGGATGTCACCACAGCTATGGCGGTCTAGCATACCCTGCACCCTCACACACCACACACCCAGCCCTCTCCTGGAAGTCACCACAGCCATGGTGGACTAGCACACACTGTACCCTCACAACACAGCAGACCACACACCGACCGTGCATCCTCACATAATGGCAGACTATCCACCCCCATTGTTATATACCCCAATATAGGCCTACATTTTACCTACATTTGTCCTACCTTTCTCTGCATAACGGTTCTAGCACTGACATTTTACCCAGTTATGTGCTGAATAAATGTCGATCGGTTTCCTTGAAACCGGCCTCATTTATTATGCATGAGGATTCTTAGAAAAGTCCCTGCACATGACGTGCATAACAGGATGTACATACTCTGTGTAAAGGTCATAGTCATCTTCATCCTAGGGCGACAGAACTACTTTGCATAATTGCAGGTATTGATTTAGGCTGATTTACATAATCGTACTCACAACATATCGATTATGTAGGGAACCCCAAGGCTATCTTTGTGGCATAAAAGACCCATACCAGCACTAGATAGTCAGAGGAGAAGCTTCACGCTGACACTAGACGCTGAGGTCCGGCCTGCAGAAGATCCAGCACGCGGCGGTCTGCCATCCCTTGAGGGGTGTCCAACTCGAGACCAAGACGGGGTCCTTCATTCTTTCCCATCAGGTAATGGGGTTGGTTCTTTCCTAGGGGATTCTTGGCTTTACACCCACATTCATGCTTGGCATTCTTAGGTACAGTTAGGTAGGGTTTGCATCTTAGGAGTAAACTTGATTACTGTCGTGTTTATATGGCTGCAAATATTCACTGTTCTAGCACCTTGGTAGAATTCTACCTTCTATTTACTCTGTTGGTGCTTGTGATCTTATACATCTGTTTCTGTCTAATGATTGTCGCAGCAAACATGTTTCATACTAGAATGACGCTGGTTCAATAAATGCGTATTGAAAATGGCCCCATCATTTATTCTGTGTATCTCTCTGAGACTAAGTAAGTCCGATTGACTGAATGAAAAGTACTGCACTGTTCCCGCGATCCCTGTCATGTTCGATAGTTGCCAGAAACTATTCTTTTCTCAGTAAGGTTAGGGGGCTTATGGTGGCACTGTGAGCTAGCTGGTCTGAAGGCTAACATATCCTTTGGGGGTGTCCGGTATCAGTCTAGACACCAATCCCTTAGCTTATGTTGTCTAAACGGGCAGATCCTATGTATTTCTAGGAACTACACAACACCATGGGGGGTCCAGCACTCTCACCCACCACAGCAGACCTCCTGGATGTCACCACAGCCATGGGAGTCTAGCACACCCTACACCCTCACACACCATGGCAGACCACACACCCAGCTCTCTCCTGGATGTCACCACAGCCATGCCAGTCTAACACACCCTGCACCCTCACACACCACAGCAGAACACACACCAAGCTCTCTCCTGGATGTCACCGCAGAGATGGCAGCCTAGCACACCCTGCACCCTCACACCACAGCAGACCACACACCACAGCAGACCACACACCCAGCTCCCTCCTGGATGTCACCTCAGCCATGGCAGTCCAGCACACACTGCACCCTCACACCTCCAACCTCACACACCACAGCAGACCACACACCCAGCTCTCTCCTGGATGTCACCACAGCCATGGTGGTCTAGCACACCATGCACCCTCACACCACAGCGGACCACACACCCAGCACTCTCCTGGATTTCACCACAGCCATAGGAGTCTAACACACCCTGCACCCTCACACATCACCGCCGAACACTCCCAACCCTCTCCTGGATGTCACCACAGCCATGGCAGTCTAGCACACCCTGCACCCTCACACACCACAGCAGACCACACACCCAGCTCTCTCCTCGATGTCACCACAGCCATGGTGGTCTAGCACACCCTGCACACTCACACCACAGCGGACCACACACACAGCGCTCTCCTGGATGTCACCACAGCCATGGCAGTCTAGCACACCCTGCACCCTCACACCACAGCAGACCACACACCCAGCTCTCTCCTGGATGTCACCACAGCCATGGTGGTCTAGCACACCCTGCACCCTCGCACCACAGTGGACCACACACCCAGCTCTCTCCTGGATGTCACCACAGCCATAGGAGTCTAACACACCCTGCACCCTCACACAGCACCGCCGAACACTCCCAACCCTCTCTTGGATGTCACCCCAGTGATGGCAGTCTAGCACACCCTGCACCCTCACACACCACAGCAGACCACACACCCAGCTCTCCCCTGGATGTCACCACAGCCATGGCAGTCTAGCACACCCTGCACCCTCACACACCACAGCAGACCACACACCCAGCTCTCCCCTGGATGTCACCACAGCCATGGCAGTCTAGCACACCATGCACCCTCACACACCAGATCTCACACTCTAGCACCTCCTCACAGCAGGACCATCCCAAGGGAGGTGGGCCGAGGGGGGCATTATGCCTCAGGGCCTTCTCTTTCCAGGGTCCCTTCTCCTTCAGCAACTTTTATTTACACATCTTTATTTACAAGATGTTTTCAGTAATAATGGGGCAGCTTATGTGTCCAGACCACTAGATGGCGCCAGACACCATGAGTTCTCATTCCTTGGATTACATTATGTTTAGGTCGCAGCCCACCAGGCACTGTGGCTCTCGGGTCTGCTAGCGACCTCTTGTGGGCGTTCTGAAAGTTTCCCTGGGAATGCATACAGCCCATCACTGACCATTGGCTTTCTGGTTTGTACCTCACATGTGTTTGCTTTCTATGTGCTGGCTTTATTTGTTTCAGGCTTTTCAGCTTGAGTTTGTCTGTCACCTGGAGCATTGCTTGTTTCCTGCTGTATCCTTCCGAGGGCTCATTTTCTGTAAACAAGTTTCTAACTCTTGTTCTTATCTTCTCACGTTTGCTGTGTCTACAAAGACAGAGGTCAAATGTCAGACTCCTTCCATCTTGCTGGGAAAAGTAAGGCTTTTTTCTAGCACACAACAAAAATGAACTGTTCTCATATTTCAGAATATATCAGAATTGGAAAAGTACAAAATGAGTTTATTTATTGTAATTCTGAAGTGTGGTGGAAACAAATATTTTTGATACGATCAAAACACATCAATACATTAGATGATATTTCCACACATTATCGTATGTCTGTGCAGTTGTAATGTTCATTTCAATTAGAAAGGTTTTGTCTGTAATGGCAGCGCTCTACCATACCATGCATTCTCCACACTACCCAACTCCACTCTACACCGCTCCACTCTACAACGCTCCACTCTACCCCACTCCTCTCTATGACACTACTCCACTCTGTGCCCCTCCACTCCCCGCCACTCCACTTTACCCCAATATATCCCACTCCATTCCAGTCTACCCCCACTCTAATCGACCCCACTCCACTTCACTACAATCTATCCCCCTCCACTCTACCACACTCCACTCCAGTCTCCTGTTAGACCTGGCACCAGTGGCGTGGGTCTCCCTTCCATCTTTCGCTTTTTGTCTCCTCTGTGTTTGCTGGTGTTAGATGCTCTGGGCGCTGTGCCACTGCCATTCAGTGCTACAGCGCGAATGCTCCCTATTGTAAATTGACTGGATGAATTGGTATTCCCATAATTGGCTCATTTGATTTACCTGTTAGTCCCGAGTATAGTGCACCGTGCGTGCCCAGGGCTGGTAGACCGAATGCTGCTTGTGGGCCTGCAGCGCTGATTGCGCCACCCACATAAGCAGCGCGTAAAGTGTGTCTCAGACCTGCCATCGCAGAGTCTGTGCGCAGTCCAGAACTGCCATTCTTTGACTGTAAAGTGAACCCACTTCCCAGTCCCTCAACCTTCCCTTGGCATCATGTAAGTCATCCCTATGGCAGGGTGCGTTGTATGTGAAAGGTAGGACCTGCCTTGGTCTGTGTGGCATGTCCTGATAGTGAATTACACTCCATTGCGTTTTTCACTATGGCAAGGCGATCTGTTCCCTTAGGCCAGAATGGGCAGTTTTGATTATTACATCCTATAATCCTAGCTGACCCAAGGAACACGTTTGGAAAGTCGAATTTAGTATGCCTGAGCTCAAAATATTAAAGTACATCTTTTCGTGAGGATTATTTTTATATTCTGTGTTTGAAAATACCACTTCTAGGAAGTAGGTATTTTCTTGCCTAAGTCGTCCAGTGTGCTCTGCTGTTATGTGTATTGGATGTCTGGTCTTGGAGGGACAGGGCAGGCTGAGCCCGACCTGGATTGAATAGAGAGATCTGCAGCTGGAGTATGAGGAGGGGTGACCCTTTGATCTGAGCAGGGCTGTGCCTGGCAAGGTGAATGATGGCTCCAGCCCCCACTGTGCGTCTGATGGCAGACCCCCTCTTCCTCAAAGGCAGGATGCCACCTTTTAAACCAAGTGCTCCAGGACCACACCGAACTGGTTCTGGCTAGGTTCAGTGACTTGTGACTTTTGAGAACAAAGACCTGGGGGGTATAAAGATCTGCGCCGAAACCCCTACAGGATGTGTTACTTCTGGATGTCAAGACGAACCTCTGTCCGTGTAACGAGAGGGAAAGGACTTTGAAACTTTCATCCATCTTGATGAAGCAACTACCCAAGGGCCTGATTTGAGCTTGCCTCCTGCTGAAGTCTCAGGGACATTAGACTTCACCCCTCAGCCTTCTGAATTCCTATTGAGAGGGGTTCTACTCGCAGGTGAGGCCTCTGTCGAGAATTCCAGAGCCTCTGGGTCTACTGCGGGGAACGCGGGCTGAGATTCATCGCTATCGCTATTGTGGGCCGCTGCAGCTGAGGAGCTGTTGCCGCTGAGAGCCCGCATTTGTCTGTGTTACGAGAATCATCGCTATTGTGGGCTGCTGCAGCTGAGGAGCTGTTGCCGCTGAGAGCACGCATTTGTCTGTGTTACGAGAATCATCGCTATCGCTATTGTGGGCCGTTGCAGCTGAGGAGCTGTTGCCGCTGAGAGCCCGCATTTGTCTGTGCTACGAGAATCATCGTTATCGCTATTGTGGGCCGCTGCAGCTGAGGAGCTGTTGCCGCTGAGAGCCCGCACTGGTCTGTGGTACGAGAATCATTGCTATCGCTATTGTCGGCCACTGCAGCTGAGGAGCTGTGGCCGCTGAGAATCCCCATTTGCCCGTGTTACGAGAACCAGCGCTATTGCTATTGTGGGCCGCGGCAGCTGAGGAGCTGTTGCCGCTGCGGGCCTGCTTAATCACCATCTCAGGATCAGCGTGAGTGCACGCAGTGGACCGCTGCAGCTGGGGGCTGCGGCCGCTGCGAGTCCGCCTGTCATCATCGCGGCTTCCTCCCGAAGCTGCGTGCCGTGCCCCTTTAAACCTCAGGTACATTTTGCATCACCGGGTCGGGTAGACCCCGGTCTCGAACTAAGTTCGTTTCACCCGCTTTTGATTGCTTTTATTGCCTTTAGTGAAACTACATTTACATGCATTGTGGCTTTTTGATCGTATTTGAGCCTTGTGTTAAGCTTATATAAAGATACTTATTTTTCTATAGCTACTTGTGTGGTGTCCCTTTGTGGTGTCTTCGCTGCGTTATTGTGTATGGTCATAAATGCTTCACACACTGCCTCTGAGATAGGCCTGTCTGCTCGTGCTACGTTACCACAGGGTTGAGCAGGGGTTATCCAAGGGTGTAGCCCCCTTACTCTGACTTAGGAAGAAGGGTCCCTTCTTGTACATTGGCGCCAGCCATTGCCAACCAGAGATCCCCATTTCTAACATTGGTGGTCAGCGGTGAGGATCAGGACTTGCATTTGTGATCCACATACAATAACTGGTGTACACTACTAGTGAGTGCAGACCTAAACGCAACCACATACGTTGTTGATCTTGTTCTATTTTTGATCGTAATTGCCAGTTATGTCTACAATGGGTAAGCCAACATCCAATGCTTCGGAGGATCTCACCTTTGAGGAAGAGAGGTTAGAAACCTACACTGCCAAACAGCTAAAGTCTTTTTGCAAGCAATTCACCGTCCCTATTGCAGGTCTCTCTAGGAAGGAGGAGTATCAGAAGGCGCTAAAGGCCTGGTGGGAGGCGAGGGAGTCCCCCGAGAATGGGGGAGAGCCTGGGGACGGGGGAGAGAATGCTGGAGGGCAGCAAGATGACGAAGTGGAGTTAGTGGGAGGTAAAGCACTTTCCAGTCCAGGTACTGGCGTGTCCTCAAAGGGTCTGTCTCCAGAAGAGATGGAGGACAGGGAGAGAGATAGGAGGCATAGTTTGGAGATGGCCAAATTAGAAGGTCAGAAGGACCTAGAGAGTAAAAAGTTGGATATTGAGAATAACCGGATAGCATTTGAACTTGAGAAAATGAAACTGGAGCATGAGAGAGTATTGAGGGAGCTGGAGATCAAGGCTAAGAGTTTAGAGATCTCCCCCTCTGGTGGCAGCATACCTTTAGTACCTACCGAGGGTAGAGTTTATATACCCAAGGATGTCATCAAGGATTTCCATAAGAGTGAGGATATTGGGCAATGGTTTGCCGCCTACGAGATAGCCATGGTGTCCCACGGGTCCCTGAGGAGGATTGGGGAGCGGGGTTGTGGGGACGCTTTGTGAGTGATGGGATGGATACCCTGTTGGATCTGCCTGAAGAGAGCAGGATGGTGTATGCCCATATGAAAGAGGCCTTGATGACGTGATATGGTTTGACCCCAGAGATGTACAGGCAGAGATTTAGAACCTGTAAGAAGTTAGAGGGTACCACTTGGGTTGAATATGTGTCTTTTTTTGCAGAGCAATGAATCGCTGGGTAAAAGGTAGCAAAGTGGAAACTTTTGAACAACTGTATGAATTGTTTGCATGGGAGCATTTAGCTAGTAACTGTTTTCCAGAGCTACGCCAGCACCTTATTGATAGCAAGCTAACTAACCCTAGGAAGCTTGCTGAGGAGGCGGACCGCTGAGTCAGCACCCGGGTCCACAAGGGTCATGTGGGAGACTTCGCCAAAGGTGGACAGGGTCCCCAGCAGAGAAGTGGGGGGGACGGGTAAACAGAGGGAGTTCCAGAGAGGGCCCCAAAGTAATTCCCAAGGGAATCCAGGAATGGTGTCCCAGTCTCCCCCTGAGAAGAAGCCAGTGCCCCCGACAGGTAGGCCTGTTCATAGGGGGCCCCTTACTTGTTTTAAATGTGGTCAAGTGGGCCACCGGTATTATGATCCCCAGTGTCCCCAGAGGGACCTCAATGCACCACCCCGTGCACCAACCCGCCAGCTTGCTAGTGTAGCCCTGGGAGGGGAGGAGATGGGTGCCTCAGGTGGGTGGGATCCCGTAGAATTGACCCTTGTCTCGCTAGGAGACTTTGAGAAGGTCCCTAACCCCACGCTTCCTGTTAACACTAAGAAGTACAGGCAGTGGGTGACCATCAATGGCCATAGGGTGGAGGCTCTGAGGGACACCGGAGCAAGTGTGACTGCTGTCAGCTCCCGGTTGGTGTCCCCAGAGCAGGTTGTCCCCATGCATTCTGCCCAGTAGTGTCAGCAGACAACTCTGAGAGCCAGTGTGAGGTGGCTCAAGTTCCCTTTGAGTGGGGGGTTCTCAGTGTTGTAATTTGGCAGCACTTAAGTTAAGCATTGGCTGAAGACAGCCTGTATTTAGAGGCTAAATTGTCCGCTTTGTGGAATCCATTTTGTATTTCTGGCAGCCATTTTGGCTGCCATGTGCTACCATGTGCTCACCATGTGCTCTGTCCTACCTTCCTGTCAACTGCTCTTGAAATCTGCCTAGAGACAAGTTAACTTTAGTTCCTCTTGCTTTGCACATGCTCAGTTGAGCTTGCAGCTGTTTCAAGTTTATAAATGTCAGGATGTGTCTACTAAAAGTAGAAACTGTTAGCTCCACCCACTTGTCGACTGTGCATTCTATGTATTACCTTATATGTACCTACAACCAGCATTTGTGTTTGTACCGCCTTCATTTGAGCCCCTGTGTGGGTATAAAAGGACCAGGATCCTTCCATTCAGTGTGCTACTTCATGCATTACTGAAGGGTGATGTGTGAATGTTAGCTCCACCTTATAAGGTTTAATAAACTCTGTCTTTTATATTTCAGTTTCTGTGCCAACTTCTTCCTAAGTGTCTGAGGACTCTGTGCAGAGAAGGGAGAACCCCTAAGCACTGGTAGGCCTTGCTGAGGCTCACTATTACAAATTGGCGCTTCCAACGTGGGACTCATCAAAAGACTCGGATGCCCGAAGGACTGGTTGCGACGAAGGATTGGAATCTCGCTTTTGGACGCGATCGCTGCCTGAGGAGACCTGAGTCTTGGCACCCATGGCGTTTTTCCTTTCTTTCTGATCTGACCATCCCGGCGGCGCCGGTCACTTGACTGAGATCTCTTCTGTTGATTTGCCGTGCAGTGACCATTTGGTCAATTTGAGAACTTGGCAGTTGGAACCTGGACACCATTTGATTGGTAAGAGCCGTTTTGCGGCACTTGCTGTTGGTTTGATGCCTTTGATTGGTAAGGTAGTTTTAGTAAACACTTACTGTGGCTTTGTTTGTATCATTGGCCAATTTTGGAATTTGTTTTGTAAGTTATATATGCATTGCAATTCATATAGGCAGGTAATGAGGAGATTTTTCTCTATTTGAAATTGTTTGAACAGCGCAACGTACAAAGAGTACCTTAAGCGCTACTTTGATTATAATACTGCATATTCTGCACTATTTTTGGCATGCCTGTTTCCAGTACACTTCGCAGAAAGTGTTGCTGTTTTGGAGGTACCGATATGGATTTAGTAAGTACTCAGTTGACTCCCCTCAGAGGGGATACCTAAATAGGTTTACGTATAGTAAAAAGATATTTCTTCCTTGGTGACTAAGTACCCCATGGACTTAAATATGTACATAAAACGGATCCGGATCTGCGCACTTAGTAACATTCATAAGTGGTGATATGCAGAGCGCTTTTTGAGTGTTCTACCAGCCAAAACTGGCGAATTTGGTGTATTTTGGCTTCTTGAACATGGAACAGTCTTTTGGGCTACTTTTGAGAGCTCTTCTTGTAAATATGACTTACAATTAGTATTTACAAATAGTTTGGTTTTTGCGTACAGTTTGTAAGCTGTCTTAAAGTCCTAAGTGTTGATTTGTGGGTTAAATGTGTGTTTAAATGTCTATGTGGTTTGACATTGGTGATACTTGTGTGAGTAAATAGCGATTGCGCTCTTTGTGTAAGAATGGCTAGCTTTAAGCGCGCTGTATTGTGTGCTCTGAGTATATGACCCCCTTTTGTAAAAGTCTGGATTGAGCTCAATGAGTTTGTTTATATTTTTTTGCTGTGATCATTCTGTTATGCAAACTGTCATTTAGTTACTTATATATTAAATAAAAATCCAGAAATGAATTATATAACATACGCTAAACAGCTGCATGTTACTATTAAATTGACAGAGTAAGACACTATACATGTGTGCAAATTGCCACAATGCTAAAGATAAAATTAGAATTCGTATTCAATAGGATTAAAATAGGCCTCATACAGAGGAAGAAAAACGAAATTGTGTGTTTTGTAATCAATAGACTAAAATACACAATGTTTCAGCATTTTCCTTAAATACATTGTATTAGACATTAAAAGGCATGCACATCACCTGAGTGAATTTGGTCGTTGCTGAACTAAATACACATTATAGAAAGATAGATTTGACTGCATTTAAATGCCTCAGTTTTTAAATAGACTGTGACATGCTTTCTTTCAGCACCCGAGAAAAAAGCTTTCCAACAGCTGTGTTTAAACTGACTAACTGAAAAGAAACTGTTTGACACAGCAAATGGGGATTTAACTCTGTCAGGGTATTTCAAATAATAAAGGGGTTTTTTCCTGAGAAAGGCGTGAAAATTCGACCCCTGCTGACAAACAACAGCTGCATAAATAGCATATGGCTATTCCTGCTCACGGCCACAGACAGGAATGCTGAGTCAGCACAATTTTAAGTCAGTGTAAAACTGGTATACAGGACTGCCTTTTAGCTGTGATTCTCCAGAGTTGCTTTGCATTACAAAACCGCATGGCAAGCCTTGCACACACAAATGAGCAGCTGCTGAACGGGTCAAAGGTCGGAGTTCTGCATTTAGCAACTTAGCAGGGTGAAGGGTAATGTTTGCTGGGACACTTCGACCTCCGAAAGGTTTTTGAAAGACGAGATGATAGCGCAAAGAGAGGAAGAGAAGCTTTGCTTCCTATTTTTGGCAAACACGCGCAGTCATAAGAAACGAAGGAAAAACAATCCTCAGTTGAGCATTGATCTGCCATGTATATAAAAATAATGGTTTTAGTTTAAAGAATACTGTGTAGGGGCTACGATAAGGAGGAAATGGATTTTAGTTTGCATTCATGCGCCCTCATGTTAATCTAGTACAATTGCTGTAGGTATTGGTTTAAAGTTAACTCAATTTGCTTGTGTTAGGCTGAATCAGAGAACAGCCACTTTCTAAGATATCTCCTACAAGTTTGTTTGTGCCCAGTTGCTACAAATAGGGGTTGAAAGTGTTGACAGAAGTAAAACCTGTTTCAGGTTTTCCTACTGTCAAAATGGGGAAGGAGGCTAGCTCCTCTACAAATTAAGGGTAGGCAAAATTATGTTTTCTCTCTTCTTTTTCTCACTTTTTTTTGAGTCTGTCTAAAGCTGTCTAGGAAATGGCCATGTGACAGTTATTGGCTATTCTGTAATACTGTTTTAAAATTGTTAGCATTAATAAAATGATACAATCTAAGCTATGTTACTGCCCATCCTGTATGAAAGAATGAGTAGAACAGATTGATGTTCCCTTATTTGATCTTTAAGGAGAACTGTATAGTGGCGGTTTCTGTTCAAAAATCTCAGGTGGCAACACTATTATTGTTTATGTTATTCTCATGTTCTATACAGTTTTGCAAGGGCATTGCTAGTTTTTTATTAGCTAGTCTCTGTCAATAAGCTGACAGCCCTTATTAGAGCTGGAGATAGGGTTTTTTTCCTTTTGAAAATGATGTTACATAGTCCAGATCGTAAAAAGTACAATGCAGGAAAGACGCTCATGTGATCCTTAGCAAACATTTTGAAGGAAAATATTGTTTTATAGGAGTTTGTTTGTCATAACATGTTCTGCTGAAGAAAATGTACCCACTATGTTGAAGTTTAGTTCTTTTTGCAATAAGAATCCCTGTTAAATTAGCAGTTTTAGATTTTCCTGCTGCGCCTATAACATGAGAGCATGGTCCTAAGCATAACATGTAAGAGAAATTATTTTACAAGTGTCTGCAGTCCTGTACAAGTAATGTAAAATCTATGAGTAAAAGTGTAGAACACTTCCTTTTTCTTGAGGGTTCTTCAGATTAGTAATATAGGAATACACCAATGTAAGTATTTGGAGTATGTCTGTATTGTTTTTCTCTTTTCCTCAGAATTTAGTAAATGAACACAGACTTCCTTGGCTGTTTGGGATTGGGTGATGTATTACTCTTGTCAGTTCACCAAAACGTTCCTTTTATACTTGCCAATAGGTCCAGGGTTTTCTACTCTTAGATAGATGAAGTGGTTCTTGGGTGCCTTGCTAATGTATGGGGTGCCCCAGGACTAAGAAAGTATTCTGAGACTATCCTCTCTGTTGATAGATTATTTCTGTGCCTTGTCTAAAGACCTCTTGTTCTGTCCACCAATAGATATTTGCTGCCTTACAACCATTGCCAGAGGGGCCCGGACATCAGATCCAGCCTGGGGAGTCAGCGCCACTGCAGCTTGAAGCCAAAGTGAAGGTAACCAGCACAGGCGTTGCTGGCAACTAGGACCTCAGTGAAGGCGGAAGCCCTGGGATGTGAATTGTGTACCCCTGCCACTGTCTTGGGCGAAAGACGGGGTCACAAATCAGAAAGGAGAAATCATGGATCAAGTTTTTGATGCCCAGCTGAGAGAGTCACAGACCGACCAGAACGGCAAGGAGGCTTTGCTTGAGGTGACCCCCTTTGAAACAAGGGTTGCTTCAGAGATCCTAGCATCAGGCCTCTTAATCCTGGTCCCAAAGTGAATGCAAGTTTGCACCTTTGTTTGTTGATCAAGAGATACCTCGGCACACTGGATGCAATTTGTGGCCCTAACAAAAGAGCAGTGCGCCAGCAGAGCAATATAGGAGTTAGGGAAGGACTTGAGTTTAGGGTACAGGTGCTGTGCCTCTGGTGCCTGTTAGATTAAAGTGAAGAGAACTTGTGCACTGCTTGAGACACTGGACAGGATCATTGAAAGACTTTTTCTTCTCAAACTGGGCCGTGATTCTTGAGTTGCGAGTTGTGCAGCTCCACCGTGGGAACAACAAGAGCCTGCCTGTGAGGCTCAAACGGACACAGGGAGAAGACTCCCCTCTGGCTGGTTCCACAGCAGCTAAAATTTCCCAAGGACTCTTTTTTTTGTTAGTAATGTACCCCTTTGGTCGTCCCATTTTTGAGGAGGAGCAGCCCTTTGCGGCTCCTTGTCCTAATTCCTATGGCCCTGTGTGGTCCTCCTGGTCCTTTGGAGCCAGGATGGTTTTTGTAATAATCTGTCTGACTTCTTTAATATTTGCATTACTTATAATGCTTATTCTACACGAAAAATGTTTTCCTGAGCAGTTGACAAATATTACTTTGCCCTCCTCCTAAAAATATATTAAATTGATATTTTAGCCCTCACAAAAGAAATACTGGAAAAGTCTATTGAAAATGTTTTTATTAAGTATGTGCTGTTGGCTATTAATTGAAATAGATAGTCACTGAAATACATCAGAGCCCTGAAACTTAGAATTAGACTAGATGATTTTGGACTCTTGTTTCTGCTTGGGGCTGGAAGCTACTGACTATCCTGTGTGTAATGATTAATACTTTTTACATGCTGTGTATGTATCCAATGTGGTCCAATGCTTTGCTCCATTTGCATCTCTGCTTGTATACCTGGGAAGAGGGAACGTTGCTGAAACAAAGGCCCAACAAATGTTGAATAAAGAGGTGGCCGAAATAATGTTAATAGATGTATGGGATGAATATCTAGATTACCCCAGATAAACGAATGTCTTCAGCCAATGCTGAAAGGGCCGTCTGTTGTAATTTGGCAGCACTTAAGTTAAGCATTGGCTGAAGACAGCCTGTATTTAGAGGCTAAATTGTCCGCTTTGTGGAATCCATTTTGTATTTCTGGCAGCCATTTTGGCTACCATGTGCTACCATGTGCTCACCATGTGCTCTGTCCTACCTTCCTGTCAACTGCTCTTGAAATCTGCCTAGAGACAAGTTAACTTTAGTTCCTCTTGCTTTGCACATGCTCAGTTGAGCTTGCAGCTGTTTCAAGTTTATAAATGTCAGGATGTGTCTACTAAAAGTAGAAACTGTTAGCTCCACCCACTTGTCGACTGTGCATTCTCTGTATGACCTTATATGTACCTACAACCAGCATTTGTGTTTGTACCGCCTTCATTTGAGCCCCTGTGTGGGTATAAAAGGACCAGGATCCTTCCATTCAGTGTGCTACTTCATGCATTACTGAAGGGTGATGTGTGAATGTTAGCTCCACCTTATAAGGTTTAATAAACTCTGTCTTTTATATTTCAGTTTCTGTGCCAACTTCTTCCTAAGTGTCTGAGGACTCTGTGCAGAGAAGGGAGAACCCCTAAGCACTGGTAGGCCTTGCTGAGGCTCACTATTACATCAGGAACTCTTCAAGTAGCTGTGAGGCCAGCCATGCCGGTAGACTGTCTGTTGGGAAATGATTTAGAGAACTCCCCGTGGGCTACGATGGAGAGGAAATCTCACTTGGAAATGTTGGGTCTGCCTGAGTGGGCGTGTGCGACCACTCGGTCCATGGCAGCCAGTAAGGACGTTCAGAAGGACCTGGAGCCTGAAAGTATGGCCCAGGCCCCTGCCTTAAAGAGAAGGGGTAGGGGGCGCGGGAAACCGGCCCCCATAGTTCCCACGGTCCAGGAGGGAGCAGACCTTGAGGGGGAGGCCCTGGAGCCTTTCGGGGGAACACGTAGCCGAACTGGGGGACCTGCCTGGGCTGACCCATTGGCAGCAGGAAGGAGGGCCCACCAGGGAGGAATTTTGTGAACAGCAGAGAACGTGCCCTTCTCTTGAGGGGCTGCGGCGACAGGCTGCAGCCCAGGCAGCAGGTGATCAGTCAGGGTCACATCTGATCTATTGGGAGAATGACCTCCTTTACAGCGAGCCTAAGGTTGCTGAGCCTGGGTCAGCCCGTGTGCTGGTGGTACCCCAGTGCTTCAGAGCCTTCCTACTGGGGTTGCCTCATGATGTGCCATTGGCAGGGCATCTGGGGCAGACCAAGACCTTCGAGAGGCTGGTCACCCACTTTTTTTGGCCCCAGATGCGCAGGAGCTCAGATGCTCACTGCAGGACATGTGAAACTTGCCAGGCAAGTGGGAAGAGTGGGGGGAAGATCAAAGCCCCACTCCAGCCCTTTCCAGTTGTCAGTACCCCATTCGAGTGAGTGGGCATTGACATTGTGGGGCCTCTGGACCCCAAGACAGCCATGGGCAACAGGTTCATCCTGGTCTTGGTGGACCATGCCACCCGGTACCCTGAAGCCATCCCACTCCGGACAGTGACGGCCCCTGTGGTGGGACGTGCACTGATGGGGATTTTCTCCCGTGTGTGGTTCCCCAGAGAGGTGGTGTCCGATAGGGGTACTAACTTCATTTCCAAATATATGAAGTCTCTGTGGGAGGAGTGTGGGGTAACTTATAAGTTTAACACCCCTTACCACCCCCAAGGTAGTGGGCTGGTTGAGAGATTCAACCGGACCCTCAAAGGCATGATTATGGGCCTAGAAGAGTCCATGAGGCGTAAGTGGGACGTCCTATTGCCATGCCTATTGTTTGCTTACCGTGAGGTGCCACAGAAGTCCCTAGGGTTTAGCCCCTTTGAACTACTCTATGGTCACCCGGTAAGAGGACCTCTGAGTCTGGTCAAGGAAGGCTGGGAGCAATCTCCCAGGAAACCTCCCCAGGATGTGTTTAGTTACATGCTGGCCTTCAGGAACCAGACTCGGCATTTCAGAAAGCTTGCTGAGGCAAATCTGGAAGCCAGCCAGGAAGAGATGAAACGTTGGCACGATCAGAATGCCACTCTGATTGAGTTTCAGCCTGGTCAAAAGGTTTGGGTCATGGCCCCAGTGGAGCCCTGTGCGCTCCAAGATAAGTGGACCGGACCCTTTCAGGTGGTGGAGCGCAAGAGTCCTGTTACCTACTTGGTGGACTTGCGGTCTCCCCGGAACCACTTGCGGGTCCTGCATGTCAACCGCCTGAAGCCCCACTTTGAGAGGTCCGAAGTGGGCATGCTCCTGGCCACAGATGCTGGGATGGAGGAGGAGAGTGAGCCTCTTCCTGACCTCCTGTGTGCAACGGAGCAAGATGGGTCAGTGGAGGGTGTGGTCCTCTTCACCACACTGACCCCTGAGCAGCAAAGTGATTGTCGCCAACTGTTGGGACAATTCAGTGATCTGTTCTCCCTGGTGCCTAGTGTCACTGACTGGTGTG
The DNA here is from genome assembly GCA_963921515.1 of Calotriton arnoldi. Lineage (NCBI taxonomy): Eukaryota > Metazoa > Chordata > Amphibia > Caudata > Salamandridae > Calotriton > Calotriton arnoldi. The sequence continues at coordinate 1,431,883 of CAWUFW010003207.1, read as the reverse complement.
TCCATGATGTGGACACTGGGGACAGTCCCCCTGTTAAGCACAAGGCTTACCGTGTGACTGACCGGGTTAGGGCATCCATTAAGGAGGAGGTTTCCAAAATGTTTGCTTTAGGGGTGATTGAGTCCTCTTGCAGCCCTTGGTCCAGCCCAGTGGTCTTGGTACCAAAAGCTGCAGCGCCTGGTGCCACCCCAGAACTTCGGTTCTGCGTGGACTTCCGAGGCCTCAATTCAGTCACAAAGACTGACGCGCACCCCATCCCCAGAGCTGATGAGCTCATAGATCGGCTAGGGGCTGCACGGTACCTCAGCACGTTTGATTTGACGTCTGGTTATTGGCAGATCGCCTTGACTGATGGGGCAAAGGAGAGGTCAGCATTCTCCACACTGGATGGGCACTACCAGTTCCGGGTGATGCCCTTTGGGATGAAGAATGCCCCTGCCACCTTTCAGAGGTTGGTCAACAGGGTGTTGTTTGGGCTGGAGGATTTCAGTGCCTCCTACCTGGATGACATTGCGGTGTTTAGTTCCTCATGGGAGGACCACCTGCGCCACCTCTGGGAAGGGTTGATGGCACTGTGACGGGCAGGCCTCACAATCAAGGCCAGTAAGTGCCAGATTGGGCAGGGTTATGTGGTATACTTGGGACACCAGGTTGGGAGCGGCCAGGTGGCGCCCCTACAGCCCCAAATTGAAACCATCCTGGCTTGGGAACCCCCAAAGACCCAGACACAGGTGAGAGCCTTTTTAGGACTCACGGGTTATTACAGGAGGTTTGTCAAGGGGTATGGCAACATTGTTGCACCCTTGGCTGAGCTGACTTCTAGGAAGCAGCCAAAGATTGTGAACTGGACTGGCACCTGTCAGGAAGCTTTTGACGCCCTGAAGACTGCCATGTGCACAGCACCTGTACTTCAGGCGCCCAACTTTTCAAAAGAATTTGTTGTCCAGACAGACGCTTCAGAGCATGGTGTGGGGGCTGTTCTGTCACAGATCAATGAGGAGGGCCTAGACCAACCGGTAGCCTTCATCAGTAGGAGGTTACTTCCCCGGGAACAGAGATGGAGTGCTATTGAGCGTGAGGCATTTGCTGTGGTCTGGGCACTGAAGAAGTTGAGACCATACCTGTTTGGGACTCACTTCCGGGTTCAGACGGACCACAGGCCCCTCAGATGGCTGATGCAGATGAGGGGTGAGAACCCAAAGTTGTTGAGGTGGTCTATTTCCCTACAGGGGATGGACTTTACGGTGGAACACCGCCCTGGTACACAACACGCCAATGCTGATGGTTTGTCCAGATTTTTCCGCCTTAGTGATGAGAACCCCCAAGTGGGTGGGTAGTTCTCCCCACATTTCAGCTGGAGGGGACACGTGTTAGACCTGGCACCAGTGGCGTGGGTCTCCCTTCCATCTTTCGCTTTTTGTCTCCTCTGTGTTTGCTGGTGTTAGATGCTCTGGGCGCTGTGCCACGGCCACTCAGTACTACAGCGTGAATGCTCCCTATTGTGAATTGACTGGATGAATTGGTATTCCCATAATTGGCTCATTTGATTTACCTGTTAGTCCCGAGTATAGTGCACCGTGCGTGCCCTGGACTGGTAGACCGAATGCTGCTGGTGGGCCTGCAGCGCTGATTGCGCCACCCACATAAGCAGCGCGTAAAGTGTGTCTCAGACCTGCCATCGCAGAGTCTGTGCGCAGTCCAGAACTGCCATTCTTTGACTGTAAAGTGAACCCACTTCCCAGTCCCTCAACCTTCCCTTGGCATCATGTAAGTCATCCCTATGGCAGGGTGCGTTGTATGTGAAAGGTAGGACCTGCCTTGGTCTGTGTGGCATGTCCTGATAGTTTCGTTTTTCACTGTTGCAAGGCTATCTGTTCCCTTAGGCCAGAATGGGCAGTTTTGATTATTACATCCTATAATCCCAGCTGACCCAAGGAACATGTTTGGAAAGTCGAATTTAGTATGCCTGAGCTCAGAATATTAAAATACATCTTTTCGTGAGGATTATTTTTATATTCTGTGTTTGAAAATACCACTTCTAGGAAGTAGGTATTTTCTTGCCTAAGTCATCCAGTGTGCTCTGCTGTTATGTGTATTGGATGTCTGGTCTTGGAGGGTCAGGGCAGGCTGAGCCCGACCTGGGTCGAATAGCGAGATCTGCAGCTGGAGTATGGGGAGGGGTGACCCTTTGATCTGAGCAGGGTTGGGCCTGGCAAGGTGAATGATGGCTCCAGCCCCCACTGTGCGTCTGATGGCAGACCCCCTCTTCCTCAAAGGCAGGATGCCACCTTTTAAACCAAGTGCTCCAGGACCACACCGAACTGGTTCTGACTGGGTTCAGGACTTGTGACTTTTGAGAACAAAGGCCTGTGGGGTATAAAGATCTGCGCCGAAACCCCTACAGGGTGTGTTACTTCTGGATGTCAAGACGAACCTCTGTCCGTGTAACGAGAGGGAAAGGACTTTGAAACTTTCATCCATCTTGCTGAAGCAACTACCCAAGGGCCTGATTTGAGCTTGCCTCCTGCTGAAGTCTCAGGGACATTAGACTTCACCCATCAGCCTTCTGAATTTCTATTGAGAGGGGTTCTACTCCCAGGTGAGGCCTCTGTCGAGAGTTCCAGAGCCTCTGGGTCTACTGCGGGGAACACAGGCTGACAATCATCGCTATCGCTATTGTGGGCCGCTGCAGCTGAGGAGCTGTTGCCGCTGAGAGCCCGCATTTGTCTGTGTTACGAGAATCATCGCTATCGCTATTGTGGGCCGCTGCAGCTGAGGAGCTGTTGCCGCTGAGAGCCCGCATTTGTCTGTGTTACAAGAATCATCGCTATCGCTATTGTGGGCCGTTGCAGCTGAGGAGCTGTTGCTGCTGAGAGCCCGCATTTGTCTGTGCTACGAGAATCATCGCTATTGTGGGCCGCTGCAGCTGAGGAGCTGTTGCCGCTGAGAGCCCGCATTGGTCTGTGGTACAAGAATCATCGCTATCTCTAATGTGGGCCGTTGCAGCTGAGGAGCTGTTGCCGCTGAGAGCCCGCATTTGTCTGTGGTACAAGAATCATCGCTATCTCTAATGTGGGCCGTTGCAGCTGAGGAGCTGTTGCCACTGAGAGCCCGCATTTGTCTGTGCTACGAGAATCATCGCTATCGCTATTGTGGGCCGCTGCAGCTGAGGAGCTGTGGCCGCTGAGAATCCGCATTTGCCCGTCTTACGAGAACCAGCGCTATCGCTATTGTGGGCTGCGGCAGCTGAGGAGCTGTTGCCGCTGCGGGCCCGCCTTAATCACCATCTCAGGGTCAGCGTGAGTGCACGCCGCGGACCGCTGCAGCTGGGGGCTGCGGCCGCTGCGAGTCCGCCTGTCATCATCGCGGCTTCCTCCCGAAGCTGCGTGCCGTGCCCCTTTAAACCTCAGGTACATTGTGCATCACCGGGTCGCGTAGACCCCGGTCTCGAACTAAGTTCGTTTCACCCGCTTTTAAGTGCTTTTATTGCCTTTAGTGAAACTACATTTACATGCATTGTGGCTTTTTGATCGTATTTGAGCCTTGTGTTAAGCTTATATAAAGATACTTATTTTTCTATAGCTACTTGTGTGGTGTCCCTTTGTGGTGTCTTCGCTGCGTTATTGTGTATGGTCATAAATGCTTCACACGCTGCCTCTGAGTTAGGCCTGTCTGCTCGTGCTACGTTACCACAGGGTTGAGCAGGGGTTATCCAAGGGTGTAGCCCCCTTACTCTGACTTAGGAAGAAGGGTCCCTTCTTGGACATTGGCGCCAGCCATTGCCAACCAGAGATCCCCATTTCTAACATTGGTGGTCAGCGGTGAGGATCAGGACTTGCATTTGTGATCCACCTACAATAACTGGTGTACACTACTAGTGAGTGCAGACCTAAACGCAACCACATACGTTGTTGATCTTGTTCTATTTTTTGATCGTAATTACCAGTTATGTCTACAACGGGTAAGTCAGCATCCAATGCTTCGGAGGATCTCACCTTTGAGGAAGAGAGGTTAGAAACCTACACTGCCAAACAGCTAAAGTCTTTTTGCAAGCAATTCACCGTCCCTATTGCAGGTCTCTCTAGGAAGGAGGAGTATCAGAAGGCGCTCAAGGCCTGGTGGGAGGCGAGGGAGTCCCCCGGGAATGGGGGAGAGCCTGGGGACGGGGGAGAGAATGCCGGAGGGCAGCAGGATGACAAAGTGGATTTAGTGGGAGGTAAAGCACTTTCCAGTCCAGGTACTGGCGTGTCCTCAAAGGGCATGTCTCCAGAAGAGATGGAGGACAGGGAGAGAGATAGGAGGCATAGTTTGGAGATGGCCAAATTAGAAGGTCAGAAGGACTTGGAGAGTAAAAAGTTGGATATTGAGAATAACCGGTTAGCATTTGAACTTGAGAAAATGAAACTGGAGCATGAGAGAGTATTGAGGGAGCTGGAGATCAAGGCCAAGAGTTTAGAGATCTCCCCCTCTGGTGGCAGCATACCTTTAGTACCTACCGAGAGTAGAGTTTATATACCCAAGGATGTCATCAATGATTTCCATAAGAGTGAGGATATTGGGCAATGGTTTGCCGCCTACGAGATAGCCATGGTGTCCCACCGGGTCCCTGAGAAGGATTGGGGAGCGGGGTTGTGGGGACGCTTTGTGAGTTATGGGAGGGATACCCTGTTGGATCTGCCTGAAGAGAGCAGGATGGTGTATGCCCATATGAAAGAGGCCTTGATGACGCGATATGGTTTGACCCCAGAGATATACAGGCAGATTTAGAACCTGTAAGAAGTTAGAGGGTACCACTTGGGTTGAATATGTGTCTTTTGTTTGCAGAGCAATGGATCGCTGGGTAAAAGGTAGCAAAGTGGAAACTTTTGAACAACTGTATGATTTGTTTGCATGGGAGCATTTAGCTAGTAACTGTTTTCCAGAGCTACGCCAGCACCTTATTGATAGCAAGCTAACTAACCAACCCTAGGAAGCCTGCTGAGGAGGCGGACCGCTGGGTCAGCACCCGGGTCCACAAGGGTCATGTGGGAGACTTCGCCAAAGGTGGGCAGGGAGCCCCAGCAGAGAAGTGGGGGGGACAGGGGTAAACAGAGGGAGTTCCAGAGAGGGCCCATAAGTAATTCCCAAGGGAACCCAGGAGTGGTGTCCCAGTCTCCCCCTGAGAAGAAGCAAGAGGCCCCGACAGGTAGGCCTGTTCATAGGGGGCCCCTTACTTGTTTTAAATGTGGTCAAGTAGGCCACCGGTATTATGATCCCCGGTGTCCCCAGAGGGACCTCAATGCACCACCCCGTGCACCAACCCGCCAGCTTGCTAGTGTAGCCCTGGGAGGGGAGGAGATGGGTGCCTCAGGTGGGTGGGATCCCGTAGAATTGACCCTTGTCTCGCTAGGAGACTTTGAGAAGATCCCTAACCCCACGCTGCCTGATAACACTAAGAAGTACAGGCAGTGGGTGACCATCAATGGCCATAGGGTGGAGGCTCTGAGGGACACCGGAGCAAGTGTGACTGCTGTCAACTCCCGGTTGGTGTCCCCAGAGCAGGTTGTCCCCCATGCATTCTGCCCAGTAGTGTCAGCAGACAACTCTGAGAGCCAGTGTGAGGTGGCTCAAGTTCCCTTTGAGTGGGGGGGGGGTCTCAGGAACTCTTCAAGTAGCTGTGAGGCCAGCCATGCCGGTAGACTGTCTGTTGGGCAACGATTTAGAGAATTCCCCGTGGGCTACGGTGGAGAGGAAATCTCACTTGGAAATGTTGGGTCTGCCTGAGTGGGCGTGCGTGACCTCTGGGTCCATGGCAGCCAGTAAGGATGTTCAGAAGGACCTGGAGCCTGAAAGTATGGCCCAGGCCCCTGCCTTAAAGAGAAGGGGTAGGGGGCGCGGGAAACCGGCCCCCATAGTTCCCACGGTCCAGGAGGGAGCAGACCTTGAGGGGGATGCCCTGGAGCCTACAGGGGAACAAGTAGCCGAACTGGGGGACCTGCCTGGGCTGACCCATTGGCAGCAGGAAGGAGGGCCCACCAGGGAGGAATTTTGTGAACAGCAGAGAACGTGCCCTTCTCTTGAGGGGCTGCGGCGACAGGCTGCAGCCCAGGCAGCTGGTGATCAGTCAGGGTCACATCTGATCTATTGGGAGAATTACCTCCTTTATAGCGAGCCTAAGATTGCTGAGCCTGGGTCAGCCCATGTGCTGGTGGTACCCCAGTGCTTCAGAGCCTTCCTACTGGGGTTGCCTCATGATGGGCCATTTGCTGGACATCTGGGGCAGACCAAGCCCTTCGAGAGGCTGGTCACCCACTTTTTTTGGCCCCAGATGCACAGGAGCTCAGATGCTCACTGCAGGACATGTGAAACTTGCCAGGCAAGTGGGAAGAGTGGGAGGAAGATCAAAGCCCCACTCCAGCCCTTTCCAGTTGTCAGTACCCCATTCGAGCGACTGGGCATTGACATTGTGGGGCCTCTGGACCCCAAGACAGCCATGGGCAACAGGTTCATCCTGGTCTTGGTGGACCATGCCACCCGGTACCCTGAAGCCATCCCACTCCGGACAGTGACGGCCCCCGTGGTGGGACGTGCACTGATGGGGATTTTCTCCCGTGTGGGGTTCCCCAGAGAGGTGGTGTCCGATAGGGGTACTAACTTCATTTCCAAATATATGAAGTCTCTGTGGGAGGAGTGTGGGGTAACTTATAAGTTTACCACCCCTTACCACCCCCAAGGTAATGGGCTGGTTGAGAGATTCAACCGGACCCTCAAAGGCATGATTATGGGCCTAGAAGAGTCCATGAGGCGTAAGTGGGACGTCCTATTGCCATGCCTATTGTTTGCTTACCGTGAGGTGCCACAGAAGTCCCTAGGGTTTAGCCCCTTTGAACTACTCTATGGTCACCCGGTAAGAGGTCCTCTGAGTCTGGTCAAGGAAGGCTGGGAGCAATCTCCCAGGAAACCTCGCCCAGGATGTGTTTAGTTACATGCTGGCCTTCAGGAACCAGACTCGGCATTTCAGAAAGCTTGCTGAGGCAAATCTGGAAGCCAGCCAGGAAGAGATGAAACGTTGGCACGATCAGAATGCCACTCTGATTGAGTTTTAGCCTGGTCAAAAGGTTTGGGTCATGGCCCCAGTGGAGCCCTGTGCGCTCCAAGATAAGTGAACCGGACCCTTTGAGGTGGTGGAGCGCAAGAGTCCTGTTACCTACTTGGTGGACTTGTGGTCTCCCCGGAACCCCTTGCGGGTCCTGCATGTCAACCACCTGAAGCCCCACTTTGAGAGGTCCGAATTGGCATGCTCCTGGCCACAGATGCTGTGTTGGAGGAGGAGAGTGAGCCTCTTCCTGACCTCCTGTGTGCAACGGAGCAAGATGGGTCAGTGGAGGGTGTGGTCCTCTCCACCACACTGACCCCTGAGCAGCAAAGTGATTGTCGCCAACTGTTGGGACAATTCAGTGATCTGTTCTCCCTGGTGCCTAGTGTCACTGACTGGTGTGTCCATGACGTGGACACTGGGGACAGTCCCCCTGTTAAGCACAAGGCTTACCGTGTGACTGACCGGGTTAGGGCATCCATTAAGGAGGAGGTTTCCAAAATGTTTGCTTTAGGGGTGATTGAGTCCTCTAGCAGCCCTTGGTCCAGCCCAGTGGTCTTGGTACCAAAAGCTGCAGCGCCTGGTGCCACCCCAGAACTTCGGTTCTCCATGGACTACCGAGGTCTCAATTCAGTCACAAAGACTGACGCGCACCCCATCCCCAGAGCTGAGGAGCTCATAGATCGGCTAGGGGCTGCACGGTACCTCAGCACGTTTGATTGGACGTCTGGGTATTGGCAGATCGCCTTGACTGATGGGGCAAAGGAGAGGTCAGCATTCTCCACACTGGATGGGCACTACCAGTTCCGGGTGATGCCCTTTGGGATGAAGAATGCCCCTGCCACCTTTCAGAGGTTGGTCAACAGGGTCTTGGTTGGGCTGGAGGATTTCAGTGCCTCCTACCTGGATGACATTGCGGTGTTTAGTTCCTCATGGGAGGACCACCTGCGCCACCTCTGGGAAGTGTTGATGGCACTGTGACGGGCAGGCCTCACAATCAAGGCCAGTAAGTGCCAGATTGGGCAGGGTTATGTGGTATACTTGGGACACCAGGTTGGGAGCGGCCAGGTAGCGCCCCTACAGCCCCAAATTGAAACCATCCTGGCTTGGGAACCCCCAAAGAACCAGACACAGGTGAGAGCCTTTTTAGGACTCACGGGTTATTACAGGAGGTTTGTCAAGGGGTATGGCAACATTGTTGCACCCTTGGCTGAGCTGACTTCTAGGAAGCAGCCAAAGATTGTGAACTGGACTGACACCTGTCAGGAAGCTTTTGACGCCCTGAAGACTGCCATGTGCACAGCACCTGTACTTCAGGTGCCCAACTTTTCAAAAGAATTTGTTGTCCAGACAGACGCTTCAGAGCATGGTGTGGGGGCTGTTCTGTCACAGATCAATGAGGAGGGCCTAGACCAACCTGTAGCCTTCATCAGTAGGAGGTTACTTCCCCGGGAACAGAGATGGAGTGCAATTGAGCGTGAGGCATTTGCTGTGGTCTGGGCACTGAAGAAGCTGAGACCATACCTGTTTGGGACTCACTTCCGGGTTCAGACAGACCACAGGCCCCTCAGATGGTTGATGCAGATGAGGGGAGAGAATCCAAAGTTGTTGAGGTGGTCTATTTCCCTACAGGGGATGGACTTTACGGTGGAACACCGCCCTGGTACACAACACGCCAATGCTGATGGTCTGTCCAGATTTTTCCGCCTTAGTGATGAGAACTCCCAAGGGGTGGGTAGTTCTCCCCACATTTCAGCTGGAGGGGACACGTGTTAGACCTGGCACCATTGGCGTGGGTCTCCCTCCCATCTTTCGCTTTTTGTCTCCTCTGTGTTTGCTGGTGTTAGATGCTCTGGGCGCTGTGCCACGGCCATTCCGTGCCACAGCGCGAATGCTCCCTATGGTAAATTGACTGTATGAATTGGTATTCCCATAATTGGCTCATTTGATTTACCTGTTAGTCCCTAGTATAGTGTACCGTGCGTGCCCAGGGCTGGTAGACCGAATGCTGCTGGTGGGCCTGCAGCGCTGATTGCGCCACCCACGTAAGTAGCGCGTAAAGTGTGTCTCAGACCTCCCCATTTCTAACATCTACCCTAATCTACCCCAGTCCTGTTCAATCTACCCCATTTCACCCCACTCTACTCCACTCCAATCTACCCCACTCCACTCAATCTACCCCACCCAACTCCAATTTACCCGACTCCACTCCACCACAATCCACCCCACTCCAATCTACCCCACTCCAATCTACCCCAATCCAAAATACCCCACTCAGATCTACCCTACTCCAATCCCATCTCCTCTCCAATCTACCCCACCCCAATCTACCCACTCCTCTCCAATCTAACACAATCCACTCCAATCTATCCCACTCTACTCCACTCCACTCCTATCTATCCCACTCCACTCCAATCTACCCAATTCCACTCCACTCAAATCTGGTGTACAACATGTCTAAAACACATTGCCAAAACCAATTTCTCTTGCATAAGCGAGACATATTGGTTTTGTAAATGCTTGTTTATGAGAAGCATCGAGGGCCCACACAGAAGCTTTACTAACCTGCGCGGCTCTTGTGTCGCTGAAACTGGATGGTCATCAGGTTGAAGTGTATTATGTGGTGCAAGTGTCGTGAGCAGGTACAGGTGAAGCAAAGCCTCTATCACATGGCCTAAGATCCCAATGTACTGCACATGTGTGCACTAGGTTCACTAGTGGCTGCTGCTCACCTCAATGTACTGCACACGTGTGCACTGAGGCCTAGTGGCTGCTGCTCACCTCAATGTACTGCACAAGTGTGCACTGAGTTCACTAGTGGCTGCTGCTCACCTCAATGTACTGCACACGTGTGCACTGAGTTCACTAGTGGCTGCTTCTTACATCGATGGTACTGCACATGTGTGCATTAAGTTTACTAGTGGTCACTGCTCGCCTCGATGTCCTGCACACGTGTGCACTGAGGTCACCAGTGGCTGCTGCTCACCTCGATGTACTGCACATGTATACACTGAAGTCACTAGTATTCGCTACTCACCTCGATGTACTGCACACGTGTGCACTGAGGTCACTAGTGGCTGCTGCTCACCTCTATGTATGGCACACGTGTTCACTGAGGTCACTAGTGGCTGCTGCTCACCTCAATGTACTGCACATGTGTGCACTGAATTCACTAGTGGTCACTGCTCTCCTCGATATACTGTACACCTGTGCACTGAGTTCACAGGTGGCTGCTGCTCGCCTCGATGTACTGCACATGTGTGCACTGAGTTCTCTGGCGGATACTCCTCCTCTCACTGTACTGCACTTCACCCGCGGATGCTGCTCACTTCAGTGTACTCGACAGGTGTGCATTGCGTTCACTAGTGGCTGCTGCTTGCCTTGATGTACTGCGCACGTGTGAAATGAGTTCACCAGCGGTCGCTGCTCACTTAAGTGTACTACACAGGTGTGCATTGAGTTCACTAGTGGTCACTGCTCACCTCTACTGCAGCTGGGAGCATGCCTCCTCCATCATTGTGAGGCCATCTGTGATTCCAGTTACCGCCTCACAGTTGTCGTAGCCTGGTATCCGGGGAGTGCACACGACTCCTACCTCTTCCGCCACGAATCACCAGTGTGAGAGTCTGGTTTTGGAGATGGCCTATTTCTTGGTAAGTTAACAAGGTTAATTTAAAACCATTATTGATATATTTTATTCTGTTTTGATTGTGAGTGTGAAATGTTCTAAACTAAATGTAGTAGTTGATAAAACCATATTTCTATGGCAGTGCAAGGATAGGATGTGTGCCAAGGTTTATGGAAAATGATTTACGCATGAATGGTTTTAATACCGTACCTATTGTAAATACTGTAATTATCTCTAACGCAGTGCTCTTCAATACATTTACAATGTCTATAACTTGTCCAGTCATATATTGGTGCATTCTTCAAAATGTTTTCATTACGTTTTTCTTTAATAATCTTTGTGATTCTTTTTTGATTTAAACAATATTTTCTTTCGAATTTTTTTTTTTAATTTTAAGAGATCATTTGTATTTAGTAAAAAGTAAGTACAATAGATTAAATAAAGGCATATCCATTAAGCATATATACATATTATGTGACATGAGATATGAATGCTAGAAAAAGAAAGAAAAAAGAGAGAAAGATAATATAATCACATACTATTGAGAATAAAGTAACAACTGTAAAATAATCTTATTAAAATGAGATATTCCAAAGTAGCTAAGATATTAAAGAATAAAAAATAACAATATTAAAGTATTGACGAAGGTTTCTGAACTTCTTCAATTCAAGGGTTATGTAGACACCCGTTATTTGCAGATAAATCTAGAAAATGTGTTACCGGGAACCAGAGGTCTCTTTTGACAGCAAGGGTAACTGGGTGGACGACGCTCTGTCGCGCCTATGATTGTAACAGACTCTGCACCAGTAGAATCCTTCCATGATCTGGTAATCTGTTGAAATGTAACTGCGAAGAGTAAGTCTCTTATATGAAAAGATAAAAAGCGTGAGTGTGAGAGGACCAACTACCTGAACACTTCCAGGGGCGTAGTTTGTCAGTAAGACTGGGGGGGGGGCTTCTGATATTCCGACAATCACGCTGGCATATCCTGTTCATCATTATATGAGAAGCCGCGTATGGGGAGCTGGAGGGCCAGTGGAAAGGGAAAGGAGTGCGGATTGTCATGCGTACTTAAAACACAGTATTTTGTAAAATAACCATGTTTTAAGACTTCCAAAACAGAGATTAGTGTATGTATGTGTGTGTTTTTGTCTGAGTGAGTATTTAAAAATTCTCTGTGAAATGAATGAATGAATGAAATTAAATTTCTATAGCGCATTACTACCCTGAGGCCTCGTAGCGCTTAGGACAGGACAGACAGTAACATGACAGGTTAGTAGGAGGTACCAAAGAGATAGGTCTTAAGGAGTTTACGGAAGGACTGCATGTTAGATTCCCTGCAAAGAGTAGAAGGAAGAGAATTCCAGAGATTAGCAGCATTCAGAGAAAAGGAACGTCCGCCCCATCTGGATCTACGTACTTTCCTTGTAGTAGCAAGGAAAGCGGAGCTGGAACGAAGACTCCTTAGAGGTTGGTAAGGAGTGACCAGGGGGTGGATAATGGCAGGGCCGGTTTTCCAGATAGCTCTGTGGGCCAGGCACATGGCCTTAAATCGTATTCGGGACTTGATTGGAAGCCAATGAAGTTTTCTCATTGCGGGTTTTGCTGATTGTCTCCGAGGAATCTGGAGAAGTAAACGAGTCGCGCAATTCTGGATCACTTGTAATTTTTGAGTGGTAGCCTGGGGGCGCCCAAATACAAGGCGTTCCCATAGTCCAGGCGGGACAAGATGAGGGCTTGCACCATAATCCTTATCGCCTGAAAAGGGAGCAAAGGGAGAATTTTCCTTAACATCCTCATCAGGCCGAAACATGTAGCTGAGAGCATGGTGGCTTGATAATTGAAACTTAAAGAGCTATCAAGCCATATGCCTAGGCTCTTAATCTGGTGCTTTGGGGCAGGCATAGTGCCGAGACAAATGGGCCATGAGAATGCCGAGGAAGGTGATGGAGCTTTGCCCAGGAACATCAATTCCGTTTTGTCCCCATTTAACTTAAGGAGAGATAGGTCCATCCATTCGGCTACCGCCTCTAGGCAATTGCCCAGGGCGCAAGATGAACCCTCCGGGTGGTTTAGTGCCACAACCAGTTGGGTATCATCTGCGTAGGTAATAATTTTTATGCCCAATGGACGCACTATCTCTGCCAAAGTCGCCATGTAGGTGTTAAAAAGCGTGGGGCTCAGGGAGGAACCCTGGGGAACCCCACAACTAAGAGGCCATCGATTTGATGCAAAGGTACCCTCAAAGACCTGAAAGAATCGGTCCTTTAAGAAGGACTGGATCCATGTAAGAGCCCGGTGTGTTACTCCAAGATTTTTTAATCGCTCCAGCAGGATGTTATGATCAACAGTGTCGAAGGCGGCACTGAGGTCCAGCAAAATAATTGCTGCTGAGCCACCCTGATCCAAAAGTCTCCTTGCTTCCTCTGTTACTGCCAGAAGGGCCGTCTCTGTCCCAAGCCTGGGACGAAATCCTGTCTGGGAATCGTAGAGCAAGTTGTTAGACTCCAGATAATGGACTAGAGTAGAGTTTATATGTCTCTCCGTCAGCTTGCTCAACCAGGGAAGGAGAGAAATAGGTCGGTAGTTGGCCATGTTGGAGATGTCTAAGTTTGGTTTCTTCAAGAGGGCTCTAACCTGAGCACATTTCCAATCAGGGGGTACCGTGCTCGAAGTGATGGAGCGATTTATAATGTTCAAAATTACTGGCTGAATAACATCAGCAGCTCGAGTGAGATGCTGCGGAGGAGCGGGGTTACTGTAGAAATAAGTGTATTCAAGGCAACCTCGTCTATCAAGGGGAACTCCGCTAAGGAACACTGTGATTCGGGAAGGGGGCTTTCGGTACCGAACGCTATAGGCTCGCTTTGGTGGGAAGGGAAAGATTGGCAGATCAAATGAATTTTTGGGTGGAAATATTCCGCTAAATTGTTGCAGCGAGCTAAAGCATCCTCTGTGTTAGGGGATTTATGTGGTATGGTAATGAGAGATTTAGCAATACGGAAAATCTCTTTGGGAGAGTTAGCAGCTGCACTAATCCTCTCCTCATAAAATGAGGATTGGGCGATTTTGATTTCTGCCTTATAATTCCTAATTGCCTCTCTATAGACATTTTTCCTCTCTTCTGTTAAATTCTGTCTCCATCTCCTTTCCAGTTTCCTGCAGATTTGTTTGAGCTCCCTTAATTTAGGGGAGAACCATGGTACCGGTTTATGTATGGATCTCTTATAGGAAGGTTTCATAGGAAGAAGAGTGTCCAACGAGTTTTGGATCCAGAGGTTAAAGTTGTTATTAGCTCTCTCAGGATCGAGAACAGGAGGGGGTGTGGTGGCATCCAGAGCTAAGGACCACTGGCTAACAGAAAGATTTGACCATTTCCTTTCCAACGTCAGAGTTACACTCTGAAGTGTAGAGGACACTACGGTCTCCCAGACCAGAGGAATTAGCAGATGATCAGTCCAGGGGAGGGGGATTGGAGACCCTACCGAGAGATTCTGGTCATTACTAAACACTGGATCAAGGAGATGACCCTTGACATGCGTAGGGGCAAAGCCTTTCTGCTTAAATTGAAGTGCTGAGAGGCTTGTTAGAAGCTCTTTGGCCAGATGGTCAGAGGGGTCATCCAGGTGGATATTGAGATCCCCTAGTACTGTAAAATTAGTTGGGGTTAATGCTAAGTTAGCCACAAAGGTCGGAAGTATACTAAAAAATTGACCTATGGGTCCCGGGGGGCGGTAAAGTAGCAAACCAGAGAGAGTGGTAATAGGTGATCCGACAGACACCTTACCATACCCGACTGAAAGCGCCTGTAGCCAACTATTTATTAAATAATACATTTATTAGGGCGATGTCACGCCACAAACACCCACCCTGAAGCTACGCCCCTGAACACTTCCCAGAAAAATATTAACAAAAGTAACCGGGACTTGTGTGTGAAAAATATTGTGTATCTGCTACCAAACTTGTATCCAAAATTTGTGAAAATAAGGACATTCAAATATCATAGGCTTAATATCGGCCGGAGCAGTGGTGCATGTCCAACAAGAAGAGGAGCGAGTAGGATCTATTTTATGTAGTGTAGCAGGCGTAATCAAGAGCCTGCTGTAAATGAAAAATAAAGATTGAACCGCATTAGCTGCTCTAGATCATTTCCTTGTTATAGTCCAAATTGTATTTCATATGGGAATTGAAAAAGAGGTTTGTAAATCAGATTCCTTGCGGCGCTGCCCTGTGCCAAACCTCATGAATGAGGCCCCATTATACAAGTGTGTGAGCGTCATTTTTAAGACCAGGTAATTCCTAGCGGTCAGAAACGGCCGCTAATGTCACTTGGCGGCAGTTTTTCTTTTTTAGCGACGTACAAGGAAATCCTTGTAAATATCGCGTTGTGTGTTTTGCAGGAGTTTTTTCGTGGGAACGCCTACCTTGCATCTAATTTTTGGTGAGTCACATTAAACGAATTGGCGCTCTGAAAAATTCACGCTAATGCCGAAAAAATTGCGCTAACTGGATTCTGCAGCAACTTGTAAAATTGGCAATAAAAGAAAACTGCTGTAACATCAAAAAATTGATGCTACGGTGGCGTTAACTCCTTGTAAATATGCCCCAACGTGTGCAAGAACATGCTTTTGGATTCACAGACTACAGCACAATAAAGGATGGCACGTAAGAATGTCATTGAGTGCTAATACCAAAGCCTCGGTATGCGTGTTAAGTAATACCCACGATATTTCAATGTTCAAGAGTTGCCCTGTTTTCTGATTTTCAGCATCATAAAAACAAGTCTTTGGTCGATAAGCTTTCCATTAGTGCATTAACCTTAAAGATGGTATTTAACCATGTTTTCTCCTTTTAGGTGTGGCTGAGTGGATGGTGTTCGCTGCATCGATAGATTTGCAGGGGAGAAGATGTCCGCAGTGTCGAAGATTCACAGGCGGGCCGAGTGGCATTGCAGGAATGGACTTTGCTGTGCTGTTGGATTTGCAGGGGATAAGATATCCGGAGCGTCGGAGATTCGCAATTCAGAAGAAGCTCAACCAGGTCATGGAGACATTAAGGTGAGCGGGATCGATCCTCTTCAACTAATGGGTAAGCTAAGCATTGCCTCATGGTTTGAGTGTGGTATAAATGCTGCCAAATCCTGATGAGTCAGCCCAACTATCCCTATAGTCATGTGCCTATGAGTCAACCCAAATATCCTCATAGTCATGTACCTATGACTCAGCCCAAATATCCCCATAGTCATGTGCCTATGAGTCAGCCCAACTATCCCCATAGTCATGTGCCTATGAGTCAGCCCAAATATCCCCATAGTCATGTGCCTATGAGTCAACCCAAATATCCTCATAGTCATGTGCCTATGAGTCAGCCCAAATATCCCCATAGTCATGTGCCTATGAGTCAGCCCAAATATCCTCATAGTCATGTACCTATGAGTCAGCCCAACTATCCTCATAGTCATGTGCCTATGAGTCAACCCAAATATCCTCATAGTCATGTGCCTTTGAGTCAGCCCAAATATCCCCATAGTCATGTGCCTATGAGTCAGCCCAAATATCCTCATAGTCATGTGCCTAGGAGTCAGCCCAAATATCCCCATAGTCATGTGCCTATGAGTCAGCCCAACTATCCCCATAGTCATGTGCTGTGCCTATGAGTCAGCCCAAATATCCCCATAGTCATGTGCCTATGACTCAGCCCAAATATCCCCATAGTTCATGTGCCTAGGAGTCAGCCCAAATATCCCCATAGTCATGTGCCTATGAGTCAGCCCAACTATCCCCATAGTCATGTGCTGTGCCTATGAGTCAGCCCAAATATCCACATAGTCATGTGCCTATGAGTCAGCCCAAATATCCCCATAGTCATGTGTCTATGAGTCAGCCCAAATAATCCCAAAGTCATGTGCCTATGAGTCAGCCCAACTATCCCTATAGTCATTGTGCCTATGAGTCAGCCCAAATATACCCATAGTCATGTGCCTATGAGTCAGCCCAAATATCCTCATAGTCATGTACCTATGACTCAGCCCAAATATCCCCATAGTCATGTGCCTATGAGTCAGCCCAACTATCCCCATAGTCATGTGCTGTGCCTATGAGTCACCAAATATCCCCATAGTCATGTGCCTATGACTCAGCCCAAATATCCCCATAGTCATGTGCCTATGAGTCAGCCCAAATATCCCCATAGTCATGTGCCTATGAGTCAGCCCAAATATCCTCATAGTCATGTGCCTATGAGTCAACCCAAATATCCTCATAGTCATGTGGTTATGAGTCAGCAAAATATCCCCATAGTCATGTGCCTATGAGTCAGCCCAAATATCCTATAGTCATGTGGTTATGAGTCAGCAAAATATCCCCATAGTCATGTGCTGTGCCTATGAGTCAGCCCAAATATCCCCATAGTCATGTGTCTATGAGTCAGCCCAAATATCCCCATAGTCATGTGCCTATGAGTCAGCCCAAATATCCCCATAGTCATGTGTCTATGAGTCAGCCCAAATATCCTCATAGTCATGTGCCTATGAGTCAGCCCAAATATCCCCATAGTCATGTGGTTATGAGTCAGCAAAATATCCCCATAGTCATGTGCCTATGAGTCAGCCCAAATATCCTATAGTCATGTGGTTATGAGTCAGCAAAATATCCCCATAGTCATGGTCTGTGCCTATGAGTCAGCCCAAATATCCCCATAGTCGTGTCTATGAGTCAGCCCAAATATCCCCATAGTCATGTGTCTATGAGTCAGCCCAAATATCCCCATAGTCATGTGCCTATGAGTCAGCAAAATATCCCCATAGTCAAATGTGCCTATGAGTCAGCCCAAATATCCCCATAGTCATGTGCCTATGAGTCAGCAAAATATCCCCATAGTCATGTGCCTATGAGTCAGCCCAAATATCCCCATAGTCATGTGCCTATGAGTCAGCCCAAATATCCCCATAGTCATGATGAGTTAGGCTGAAGGCCCTGGGGGATGTTACTGTTTGTACTTTGGTGTTTCATGACACAGTGGCCTAGGACCCCGGGGGATAATTACCATGCCAAGAACATTGTCAAGCCTACGGGCAATGAGTCCCATGAACAGCCAGGCTGGCATTGAGACATGTGCTCGATCCCGCACGTCCCCCACACACAAGGTACAGGAGGAGTCAGAACACAAGGAGGTTAGAGTCATGACAGCCCTCAACAAATTAATTAAGAAAGATGTACACCTGGACTCCAGAAATGGACCGACTGAGTGCTGCAAAGTTCTGGAGTACTGTTGATCAGACGAGTAGCTATTGTCAGATTGCTTCAGTGCCAAGGAGAAGACCATATTTTCTACACCAGAGAGATCATTCCGCTTTAAGGTAATGCTCTTTGAATTCAAAAATGCTCCTGCCACTTTCCAGCACCTGGTGAACCATGTTCTATCAGGGCTAGAAGAGTTCGGTGTGGCCTACATGGATGATATTGCAGACATTGCAGTGTTTAGCAGTTCATAGTAGGAGCACCTGAAGCACCCAGAAGAGGAATTGGCCATGGGACAAAACTGACCAACAAACCAACTAAGTGCCATGACAGCAGACCACTCTGGTCTACTTTGGATATCAGATGAGTAATGGGAAAATCCGTCTGCTGGATGCCAGTATTAAGTCACTGTTGGAGTAGGAAGTGCCCACCACCCTCACACAAGAGAGACCCTTTCAGGACTCACCAGTGGCTACAGGTAGTTTGTAGCCAAATATGGGACCTTTGAGAGATTTGGCTTCCAAGAAGCAGCCCAAGAAGGTGATTTAGATTGCGGGGTCAATGAGTTTTTAGAAAACTGAAGCTAGCACTGTGCAGTGCACCTGTACTGAAGCCCCTGACTACAGTCAGACCTTCATTATATATATGGATACCTCAGACGCGTGAGCTGGAGCAGTAGTGGCCCAACTCAATGACACAACGACAGAGCCTTTATTGGTTATAGGTTACCACCCAGAAAGTTGGACTGGGCAGCATTGAGAAAGAAAGCTTTGCCATAGAGTGGGGTTTGAGAAGGTTCTGCCCATATCTATTTGGTACTAGCTTGTGGTCCAAACAGACCACAAATCACTCGGGTGTTAATGACACTGAAGAGCATAAACCCAAGTGGCCGTGATGGTGAATCTCACTGTAAGATCCAGATTTCACAGTAGAATACAAAGCCGGGATGAACCACAGGAATACAGATGGATTTTCCCACCGGTTTTTCTGATCCAACAACCAGACTTCTTCAGTGGTGGAGTAAGATTCTAGGTAGTCTGTGTGTGAGGGGCATCTGTTGGGGCAGGAATGTCCCCTGCCCTGAGAGCCCGGCTTCGAGTATCTGTGTCCTGATTCACCATCTAGTGAGTGTGACTTTTGAGATGAATGAGGTCCTGAACCCGCCCAGTGACCCGCAGCTGAGCACCGAGCGTGCCCTCATTGCATTGTCAGTGGGAAGCTGCCTCTGTTGTGGGTTCAACATGTAGAGTAGTGGGGGCAGCGTATTGTGTTTTGAGAATCCATAGTTGTGGCCAGTTCTGGCGTGGAGTCTATAGGCCTCCCTCATATTCACTTCTGCTTCTATGCGCTAACCCAGATCCTAGCAATAACATCCCAAGTGAATGTTGTGTGCAGGAAGCTGTCTCTCTATATAGTACACTGTGCAGAGTCCAGGGGACCCCAGATTGGTTCACAGAGGCAGAAGTGGATAGTACTAACGCTCTATTTGTGGTAGTGTGGGTGAGCCGTTAGGCTTATCAGAGGGAAGTAATCAGCATTTGTTGTACTCACAGAGGCAATAAATGAGACACATCCTCAAGGATAAATCGAGACCAATAGCAAAAATAACACTGATTTTTATATAGTTTGTACAACCAAGAACTTTGTTCACAAGTAAGTACTTAGGGCCTTATTTACAACAAAATGATGCAGCGCGGCGCCGCAAGCCATTTTGCTGCACTAAGCTGCGTCATTTTAAAAGCACAGGGATGCGTCATATTTACAACAATATTAGGCATCCCTGTGCCTTCCCCTTTGCTGGCGCACAATGGCTGCCATGCGGCAACGCAGGCACCCTTGCGTCATGTTACAAGGGTGCCTGCGTTGCGGGGATGATTGCGTTGGTGCAGGTAGGGACACCTTCCTGCACAAAAATAATAATTGATGATGTTCGCCTCCTTCTACGTATGCTGCAGAACGCAGCGCGCATAGAAAGAGGGAAAAAGAGGAGAAATAAAAGTATTTCTCCTCGTTGCGCCTCGTTGCGCCTCCTCTGGGAGGCGGAGGATTCTGACGCACGGCCAGGTTTACAAAATGTTGTAAATCTGGGAAAGCGGCAGAACCCATGGGTGTTGCGTGGAAACACCCACAGCAACACCCATGGCACGCCCCTTTCACGCAAAGTGATGCGTGAAAAGGGGCCATATTCACAAGGCCATGAAAAGCCACATAGGGTGTCTTTGCACTTGTAAATATGCGTCAAAACAAGTGATGGACGAGCGGCGCAAGGGGCTTGTAAATAAGCCCCTTAATTTCTCATTATTTATCAAATTTCGGAAAATAACTCACTATTGAGCGCATTCACGCACAATGAAAGTCTATGGAGAATATTAAACAGTGCATGTAAAATCGTTTAGTCGGTTCCAGGGGTTCACCTTCGGGGCTTAGGGTAGCAGTAATCCAAGGTCCAATATTCCACCAGCGGATCATCAGGAGCATCCTGGATTCGGCCAGGAGCAGGGTGCTGAAGGCGTTGGTAGCTACTGCACTACACAGATGGGGGGGCCATCTAAAAACAGGCTGCACAGGGGGACTTAGTGGTAAGTCTGGCGGACCCCAAATGAGGGATCAGTTTCAGGGGCCTCAGGACCACGGGAGCACAGCTGGTTCATCAGTACGCAGGCTAAGCAGGCTGGAAGCAGAGCAAGTAGTTCAGCCGGGCTCTGTCCGTCAAGGCAGTCTTCGCGTTCAGGGGCAAGCGGCTCGCAGAGACAATTGCTGGACAGCTGGGCCATTCATGAAGTGGGTCCCTGGCGTTTCGATGTCCCTCGATGGGTGCTTTTGAAGTCCAAATTGGACTCTTCGTCTCTTTGTAGGTTGCAGGTGGTCGGTACCTCTGGTATTGGTACAGCACGGCTCCGGTAAGTCCTGCTGTCTTCACACTCAGTGGGGAGACAGAGTTGAGCTCCCAGAGCATGAGTATCTCTTCCTGGTTGGTTGCAGCATCAGTCAGGCCAGGGAGCTGCAAGTCAGTCAGTCAAAAATACTTTTATTGATTCGTTAAAAATCATAAAAGGATGGCAAACCATCATAAAACGCTATACTTTAAATGAGCATTTTTTTTTTTTAAACATAAAAGAAAAAAGGCCTTAGGGTCGTGACCACAATTAAAAAACTAACAGATATTACAATACATTTAAAAATGGCAGCCAGCGAATTATTTATTGGCTGCTTGGCATGAATCAGTTTTTTCCAGTTCCTTTGCTGCTATTTTCCAGAATTTTATGGCGCTACAAGACAGGGGAATCGAAAACCCTCCAAGACACCTGATGACTGCGGCTCTACATGTTCTTATCTGTTCATTCCTTAAAATCTCCCGAAGAATGGATTTGCGGGTTTTCAGTAAAAAAGGGCAAGTACATAGTAGGTGTAGTCAGGCCAGGGAGCTGCAAGTCGATAGGCTGGACTCTGCGGGTTCGGTGCCTGCGGTCTGCAGGGGAGTAGCTCCTCTACTCCAAAGGAGTTCTTGGGTGAGTTCTGAAGTGCTGGAGGGCCTCTTGGGTTCTTACCAGTAGCGGCCACTCGTATTGCGAAGTGGTGGGGAGGGGGGAGAGGGAACTCTAACAAAAAAAAAAATTATAAATAAAAAAAGTACAACTTACCTGCTCCAATGGCCACCGGCTTGCTCCTGATCCGCGCGTCCCATCTAGGAACTGATGCACACCGCGTAGGCTCCCAGCGCCAATCCCAGTGCTGCTCACGTGCTGGGGATTGGTCTGAGCGCCTCGGTTCAGCGCTCAGGCATAGGCCGAGAGCCTGTGTTGGTGTCTTCACCCAGCTGTGCAACACAGCCAGGTGGAGAAAGGTGCCCAGCACTCCCCCCTCCTCCCTGGTGCTGCAGCATCAGTATGGGTGGCCCCGCCCCTCCCTCGACTCGCAGCCTGCAGGACTAAAAATAAAATAATTAAAATGTTTTATTATCATTTTATTATTGTCCTTTGCCTCTCCTGGCTTTCAGCAGGGGGGGTAACACTCCTCCACCATAACGGAGGAGCCGCCCCTGGTTCTTAGAGTCCTCACAGCGGCAGGACGATGAATGGAGTCCTGGTCGAGTTCTTGCAGCAGCAGGCAAGGTTTCGCGCCCAAAGTCCACGGCAGGCTCTCGGTTCTCGGGTTCAGCAGCTCTTCTTTGTCGGTTTTCTTCTTAGGTCCATCTAATCTAAAGTTCAGGGTCCAGAGGTGCCACCTAAACACTGAGGGGCATATTCACAAGGAGCTATCGCCGAATTAACGGCACTTTATCGCAGCCAAAGTCGTGATACATTTACCTCCCCATTCACAAGCCGGTGTTAACAGCCCACAGCACCAGTTTACCCGCGATAGCAGCCGCAAAAAACATCGCCACAGAGGACCCACGCAACTATCGCTAATGAGATGCAGAGTGGGCATTCCCGTGCCAAATGGCACGACAACATCACACCTCAACATTCACAACGACCAGCCACATCGGCGATAAAAACACAAAACAGGCTATAAGGCGCGTTAGCACCAGGAAATCTACACCTGCTCTGACCTGGTGTAAAGTCAGACGGCAGCCTGCAAACCAAAAGGGAGCACAGCCCAGGGCTACATCGGAAGGGCAACCGATGCCATGGAGCCACCCATCATGCGGCCCGGACACCCAAGAGGGCCACAACACCCACCGCCACCACCCCCAGGACCACTCCTCCCTGGCACCCCCCCCAACCAAAGACATGCCACATCAGCCACACCTAAACATGTACAAAATACCCCGCTTGATGTCGCACAATCACAACTGGTGACATGCATGTGTCGTCACAGAAATGAGCAGCACACATTCACTTTCGAAGCAACAAATGAAACTTTATTAAAATGAACAACGAAATGAAATGAAGACACATGGCCGCTCCCCTCGGGACAATACGTAGGTCACAGCCTGTAAGACAAAAAACATGATGAGAAGGTGTGTCCTGCGCACATCAGAGGACAGAGAGAGAGCGAAGGAGAGAGGAAGAGAGGGAGAGAGAGAGAGAGAAGAGGAGAGAGAGAGAGAGGAAGAGAGGGAGAGAGAGAGAGAGAGAGTGCCGCCCCTGCGCACCCAGGCCACACTGCTCACCTGCTGCCACCGGTGTGTCCCCAACCACGTGCCGGTATGCATAGCAGGACACCAGGTCACACATCTGAGTCAGAGCTGTCAGCTGAAACAGAGCCCAGATACATGACTGGCACAGTACACACACTTGCACAAGACAACATCGCCTGCCCACCCATGCACACCCAGGCAGAGGCAGCCCAACCCCTCCGGCTGCCCATCGGAGCATGCCCGCCCATGCACACCCAGGCCTCAATGCTCACCTTCCGCCACCGGCGCGTAGACAGGAGGTCCCACCACGTGCCGCTGCAAGCCACAAGCCCAGGGCCCGCGGACATGGCACCCTCCACATCATGCAGCCCCGCTCCGCAGGCCACCAGGTCTCACGTTTGGTGCTGGGTCTTGATTACTCCATGGCAGAGGACATACCAGTGCACCCGGCACCATCACAGGCTGCACACCCGCTCAGCCCAATGGATGCCACCAACTCTGGCATCCCGGAAGCGACGGCACGTGGCGGTAGGCCCGCGCTGCCCGCTGGCTCTGGCCTACACTGCGGTCCAGCAGGGCACACAAAACCTGAGCTGTCCGGACCGCCGGGACGGGGCATCATCGCAGGCTGCACACCCGCTCAGCAGCTCAAGGTGCCACTGACTCAGTGCACCCAAAGTCACCGTCCCGTGGCGGGGTGCCTGTGCCGTCCGCAACGCCCCGTGTGCCACTAACCCTGTGCAACCCCAGTCTGCGCCACGTGGTGGTAGGCCCGTGCCGTACTCAAGGCCTCGGATGCCACTAACCCTGTGCAACCCCAGTCTGCGCCACGTAGTGGTAGGCCCGTGCCATACTCAAGGCCTCGGATGCCACTAACCCTGTGCGCAACAACTCATGGGCCCTATATGAGTGCGATCCGTGGAGCGTCGGTCATCCAGTCACCACCGGAAGAGGGGAATGTGACGTCGTCGGCCCCTTATGTTGGCGGAGTCACATGGCCTGTGACGCCTGTGCCGCCGGATGGGTGTGGTGTGTGTGAAAACCTGCCCTCAGGGAGTGGCTGTGACATGCTGACAACTAGACCAGTGACCTGCACACCACCAGCGAGTACGGCTGTGACGGGTAGCAATGAGGGCCCCCCCTCGGGGCATAAGCGGAGTGGTCTGGCCTGCCGTATGCCGGACCAGCGCAGGGCTTGCAACAATGAGCCATGGTATCTGGGCATGGTCCAGTCCATGTCCGGACAAGGAAGTGACTGATGCGTGTGTCCCTGTTGTAGTGTTCACGAGACCCGGTACACAAAATGCAATGTCGCACCCTCTGACTGGCATCCCACAGGATGAACATCATTGACGCAAGGGAAGGCACTGTCCCCACATTCATCCACACATCCATACATGAATGACGTGGGACATTACACAGCAGTGCGTCACTGGATGTTTATTTGCACATCCAGTGCAGTCATGCAGCTGGAGCGGTACAGGGCAATGCCGAGCACACTACACAATATGGGCCCGTGGAGGGCCAGCCAGTGTACATCCGGGGATGACCTGTACTGCGGAAGGGGAAGGGTACAGTCCGCAGACTGTCTGCCGTGTCAATGGTTGCCATGCAGGATGTGGCAGTCCATGTCGCTGTCCAAGGTGAGTGCATCTGATTGTATCGGGGGTCATTGGTAGGTCTTGTGGCCATGTGCGGCACCAAGCAGAAACAGGCAAGGTGGCAGACATGAATGATAGTACCTCCTTCTGATCTCAATCCCATCCACGTCCTCGTCCCCGGATGTGTGCTCTGCCCACCTGTGGGTGTTGCAGTACCTGCTGCGGCACTGTATGCCACTGACACATCAGGGGCCGGAGGAGGATTGTCGGCCGCACTGTGTGGCAGTGACACACCAGATGCCTGAGTGAATACGCCTGTCGCACTGGGAGGCACTGACACACCAGGGGGCGGAGATGTGGATGGTGTGGGGGCAGCAGCATTCATCATCGCCACACCTTGTGGCAGCAATGCCATGATGAAGACATGCAGGGCCTGGTAGATCCCAGCTACATTTCGCTGATGTGCAGCGGTGGCTGCCATCCTTTCCGCCTCCATCCACACCATGTCCTCCATGAGCCTCCGCATGTGTGCCAGCTCACAGCTGGCATCGCTGGGGCCACTCTGAGTGGACAGGTTTCCTCCCTCCGCATCATGACTCCAGCGATGTCAGTCAGGGCTCGTTGGAGACCATGGGGTGGACATAGACACCCAAGGATGGCGTCCAGTTTGGTAGCCATGAGGTCGAACCCCACCCGCACCTGCTCGGCCGTCTCCCTCTGGCCCTCCTGCACACGGCGTTGGAAGGCCATTTGTTGTTCCTGGGGGTCTTGGGAGAGTGCCGGGGCTGTGGGTGCCTCCTGCTGGGTGGTTTGGGTGGTGGGTGGGGTCTCATCAATGTAGCTGGGCTGCCCTGATCCTGGAGGTGAGTGGCGGATGAGGTCAATGATGTCTTGGATGGTTTGGGTGTCGATGCTGGTGTTGTCCTCCTCCTCGTCATCAGTGAAGAGTGGCTGTGACTGCTCTGCAGGAGGTGTTGACGATGCCCCTGCGATGTGAAGGGGAGATGGTGTGTTACGATGTGTCCACATGTATGTAGCCGCATGGTACAGGTTGACATTCAGACAGCATGGCATTGTACATTGTGACAGTCTGTGGGTCTGGGCGAGGACCCAGGGTCATTGTAGGTGTGAACTGTGCCCTGCTTGCATGTGCATGTGTGCCATTGTGGCCATCTCCCCCTGTTCCCCCAGTACCTGGTGGTCACTCACCCTGTTGCGGTTGTGTTGTGTCCTGTCGAGCAGTGTCCGGTCCCCGACTCCAGCCAGTCTCCACACTGATGACTGTTGACACCAGCTCCTCCATGTCATCCAGCTCCAGCTGTGGCGCTGGGCCCCCACCTCCGGTCTGCGTTGCTGCCTTCTGGTTGGCGGTGAGTTTCTCCTTGGTCTTCCGCTTGATGTCATTCCATCGCCTCTTGACCTCGTCCATTGTCCGCTTGTGCTCTCCGACGGCATTCACCTTGTCGACGAGGTCCCGCCATATTCCAGTTTCGGTGCCCAATGACACGTTGGAGGTGACGAAGAGTTGTTGATGGTGTTCCATCACCTCCGTGACTATGATCCTGTTCGCCTGCGGACTGAACTTGGTCTTCCTGGTCTTCTTGTCCTTGCCCTTCCCTGTCCCCGAGGTCCCAGGCTGGTGGTCCGGGGTGCTTGTGGGGTTGCGCTCGTCCTCTGCGCCTGCTCCGGTTGCCTTCATGGTGCTTGGGTGTTGGTCAGTTTGTGTGTGGGTGTTTTTTCTACTTTTATGGTGATTTTTGACGCCTGCCAGGTGTGTGTTGCAGGCCTGGCGCTGCTTGTCGCTGATTCCTCATCGCGCTTTGGCCCATCGCGTGTTTTTTGGTGTTGTGGTTTGTGTTTTTATCTCCATCGTGGTGGTTGTATCGCGGGCATTGTCCGCGGTTTGGGCAGACTATCACATGCTACCGCCTTGTTGTGAATTCCACGTTGACACGGGGTTATTTTCCCGCGCTAGGCTGCGATATTGGAAGTTGTGTTACGCTACTCTTGCGGTAGTTATCACACGTTCTTGTGAATATACCCCTAAATTTATGGGAGTTACAGGGAGTGACGGGTAGTACCAATGGGCTACCTACCTTTAAGGTGTCTCCACACTCTATGTGCCCACTTCCTTTGGGGAGTGGGCACAACCATGTCCCGAATTGGCTAATTGTCTCCATCCCAAGATGGAAGAATCTGAAACATGGGGTCCACATCACCTGCCCCACCCTGGGGGTAGTGCTGGCTGAATGTGGACACACTTCCTACTCTAACAAATTTTCCAGCCTGCACTCCCGCCAAATGTGGAGCAGGAAAGGTTGGCTTCTTCCACTAACTGGAGGCGCCTGGGTTGCATTTCAAAGGTGCCATCGCCTTTGAAGCTTCCCATCCTGGAATGCCATTCTGGCCTGGAGGAGGTGAGAAGCACCTCTGCGCAGAGCAGGCATTGTTCCTGACCTCTGAGAGTGGAGGCTGTCACCCCATGAGGTCAGAAACATGTCTAGTGGTGGCAGGCTGGTTGAAACCAGTCGGTGACCACACTAGTGCTTGGTAGGTTTTCAGGGGGCACCTCTAAGGTGCCCTCTGTGTGCATTTATTATTAAGCCTACACTGGGATCAGTGTGGATTTATTAAGATGAGATGTTTCGTACCAAACATCCCTGGGTACAGTGAAGCTATCATGGCGCTGGGGAACTCGTAATGAAATGTATCCAGCCTATTTACTCTCTATGGCTTCTCTGGGCACTTACAATATCCAAGCATGGCTCAGGTATTGTAGGGTCATATCTGCTCATGCAGATATGTCCACACATAGGATATAGTGCACCCTGCCTTAGGTCTGTAAGGCCTGCAGTAGGAGTGATTTACCTATACCTCATGCAGTGAATGGGGGCATGGAACACAGGGCTGACCCTTTGGTTTTCTCTGTACCAAGGTAGCAGCCTGCAATAGCAGTTTACATGACCTTGGTGAGGGGTCCTTGGGGTGGCACAATTTGTGCTGCAGCCCTAGAGGACCCTCTTAAGTACCAATGCCCTAGGTACCAGGGGTACCATTTACTAGGGACTTACAGGGGTGGCTGAAGTTGTGCCATTCATGGTACAGTTTTGGCGAAAGAGCTCTGGCACTGGTAACCTGGATAGCAGAGACCCAGTGCACTTTCATACAAAATCACATCATGCACTAGGCAAAAAGTGGGGGATAACCATGTCAAAAGAGGCACTTTCCTACATGTTCCCCCCCACCAAATGAAAGAGGATGGAACTAACCTTTCCCTAGAGAATCTTCAACTTCTAAGTGGAAGAACCTGGAAAGTCCATCTGCATTGGCATGGGCAGTCCCAGGTCTGTGTTCCACTACAAAGTCCATTCCCTGTAGGGAGATGGACCACCTCAACAGTTTAGGATTTTCCCCTTTCATTTGCATTAGCCATCTGAGAGGTCTGTGATCAGTTTGAACTAGGAAGTGCGTACCAAACAAGTGTGGTCTCAACTTCTTCAGGGACCAAACCACAGCAAAGGCCTCCCTCTCAATGGCACTCCAACGCTGCTCCCTGGGGAGAAGCCTTCTGCTTATAAAAGCGACAGGTTGGTCTTGGCCTTCATCATTGGTCTGGGATAGGACCGCTCCTATCCCTAGCTCAGAGGCATCAGTCTGCACAATTAATTGCTTGTCATAGTCTGGAGCTTTCAGGATGGGTGCTGAGCACTTTGCTTCCTTCAGGGTGTCAAAAGCCTTTTGACAGCTCATTGTCCAGTTAACCTCCATGGGCATCTTTTTGGAGATCAGTTCTGTGAGGGGAGTCACAATGGACCCACATCCCTTCACAAACCTCCTGTAGTACCCAGTCAAGCCAAGGAACGCCCTGACTTGGGTCTGGGTTGCTGGAGCCTCCCAGCCCAGAATTGTTCGAATCTTGGGCTGTAGGGGTTGAACTTGGCCTCCACCCACAAGGTGGCCGAAGTATACAACCTTGCCCTGACCTATCTGGCACTTACTTGCCTTGATAGTGAGGCCTGCACTCTGTAGAGCCTTCAGAACCTTCCAAGGTGGATCAGGTGATCCTGTCAGGTGCAGCTAAAGGGAGCAATATCACAAAGATAAATTGCACTAAAGGATTCAATCCAGCAAGGACTTTGTTCACCAGCCTTTGGAAGGTGGCAGGGGCATTCTTTAATCCAAAGGGCACCACAGTAAGCTCCAGGGGTCGGACCAATCTGCCAGTACCTTGATGTGAGATGAAAAGTACTACGTTATTTGGCTGCCCCAACCTGTCAATCAATTCAACAGCCCTAGGAATTGGGTGTATATCAGTTTTTGTCACAACAATGAGGCCCCTGTAGTCCACACAGAACCTCATTTCTCTCTTTCCACCCTGGGAGTGAGGCTTGGGGACTAAAACAACTGGGTTGGCCCAGGGACTCTCAGAGGGTTCAATGACTCCCAATTCCAGCGTCTTGCTTACCTCAGCTTTGATGCTCTCCTTGACATGATCAGACTGCCTGTAGATTTATTTTTGACAGGTAGGCTGTCACCAGTGTCCACGTCATGTGGACACCAGTTAGTCTGAGCAGGGGTCAAGGAGAAGAGCTCAGCAGACTGATTTAGGACTTGCCTGCAATCATCTTTCATGGTCTTAAACCTTTCAGCAAGCCCATTGGTCTATGGATGATAGGGGGTATTCAGCCCACATGTGTTTGAGGTATGCAGACATGACGTTTGTACCTCTGTCTGATACCACCTCCTTAGGAAAGTCGACAATAGTAAAGATACCAAGGAGGGCCCTAGTCACTGCAGGAGCAGTAGTAGTCCTTAGGGAAATTGCCTCAGGATACCTGGTAGCATTATCAACTACTACCAGTATGAATCTGTTTCCTGATGCGGTCTGAGGATCAAGGGGATGAACAGTGTCAATCCCTACCTTCTCAAAGGGAACCTCAACCACTGGAAGTAGAATTAAGGGGGCCTTTATGTGGCCACCTGTCTTGCCACTGGCTTGGTAGGTGGCACAGGAGTTACAGAACTCCTTCATCTTCTGGGACATACCTGGCTAGTAGAAGTGGTTCACCAACCTACTTCAAATGTTGGTCTGGCCAAGATGCCCAGCTAGGGGGAGGTCATGGGCCAATGTGAGGAGAAACTCTCTAAACTGCTGAGGCACTACCACTCTCCTAGTGGCACCAGGTTTTGGGTCTCTGGTCTCAGTGTAAAGGAGTCCCTCCCCCAATAGGTCCTATGGGAGCCACTGACATCTCCCTTTCCCTGATCAGCAGCTTTCGGCCTCATGCTTTCAAGAGTGAGACAGATCATCTGCCCCTGGCATAGATCTTCCCTAGAGGGTCCCCCTGGACTCAAGAGCTCTGCCATTTAAGGCCCAAGCTCATGGGGATCAGTTCCCTCTGGGGCTAGCAAGTCTTCTCCCTGAGGAGAGGTGACTTGATCTAGTGCCTGTATGGAAGTTGGTTTCCCAGACTTCTTGCCCCTTCTCTTGGAAGGTTGGTCCATAATTTCACGCTCCAACACTTCTTTTTCACCCTAGTGCTCTTGTTTTTACACACACCCATTCAGGTATACCCAGCATTGCTGCATGGTTATTTTTCTACCTCAGCCCATGCTGAGGACTACAAATCATTGCTAAGCAGACTCTGCACAGGAATTCCAGAAGATACCACCACCCTTTTGTGGCCAGTAACCCCTCCCCATTCTATGGACACCAATGCTATTGGATGTACCCAAGTACGGGTTTGAGGACACCTGTTGCTTAGTCACCATGGTAACACTGGCACCAGTATCTCGCAGAGCTTCAACTCTAACCCCATTAGTATGTGGCTGTTGTCTGTATTGCTCCAGTTTGCTGGGCCAGACAGCCAGGCTAGCTACATCCCCCCCACCCTCTGTGACTAGCGTTGCCTCAGTGAGCTCCTTGACATGGTCAGGGTTCACCTGTGATCCCATCTGGAGTTTACCAATGCATTGACTGCAGGTGTGCTAGAAGCATTATTTTAGTTTTTTACAGCTAAGGTCTCCAGTTTGGTGTCCAAGAGCCTGACAGTCATGACCCCAAGCCTGCTCTGGATCCCAGTTCTTACCCTGGTACCCTCCCATAGACTGTGAAGAGCTTCAGGGCCCATCCTCCTGAACAGGTTTTTGGGGACCTTTGGAAGACTCATTTTTGTTTTTCTCTTTTTGTTACCATCTTTCCCTTGGAGGGTCTTTTTGGCCTCTTTCTTTTGGTCCCCCCCACCAGCAGTAGTTTTGGTCACCCTTGTTTTGACCCAGTGGTTGGCCTTCTTCCCCAACTCTTGAGGAGAAAGTGGACTTAGGTCTACCAGATGCTGATGTAAATTCTCTTGATAACAATTACTCAACAGATGTTCTTTCATGATTTAATTGTAAAGCCCATCATAGTCATGCACATTGTCACCCTTGAACCAGCCACGTAGTGTCTTCACTGAAAAGTCTACAAAATCAACCCAGGACTGACTCTGCGTTTTTCGAGTCTCCCTAAATTTGATTCTATATCTCTCAGTGTTGAGTCCGAAGCCCTCAGTCAGGGTACCCTTCATGAGCTCATAAGACTCAGCATCTGTCTCATTCAATGCCAGGAGTCTCTCCCTGCATTTACCTGAGAACAGTTCCCACCAGAGAGAGCACCAGTGCTTCTTGGCTGCCTTTCTACTGATGCAAGCTCTCTCAAAAGCAGTAAACCACTTGGTGATGTCACCGTATGTGTATTTAGGGGCAAACCCTTTGGGGATTTTAGGGTCAAAAGATTCCTCTCTCTCTTAAGCCATCATGGTGCTGGGGAACTCATAATGACGGGAGTTCAGACCCTTTTCTCTGTATGGTTTCCCTGCGCACCTACAATATCCCAGAATTGACTTAGATATTGTGGAGTCATATCTGCTCATGCAGTTATGTCCACACATGGGATATAGTGCACCCTGCCTTAGGGCTGTAAGGCCTGCAGTAGGGGTGACTTACCATTACCTCATGCAGGGTCAGTGGGCATGGCACACAGGGTTCTGTGCCATGTCAACTCTTCAGTTTTCTCTGTACCAAGACACGGATCCTGCAATTGCAGTTTGCATGACCTTGGTGAGGGGTCCCTAGGGTGGCACAATTTGTGCTGCAGCCCCAGTGGACCCTCTTCAGTCCCCATGCTCTAGGCACCAGGGGTATCATTTACGAGGGACTTATAGGGGTTGCTGAAGTTCTGTCAATTGTTGTACAGTTTTGAGAAAAACTCTGGCACTGGGAATCTGGTTAGCTGGGGCTCAGTTAACTTTCATTCGAAATCACATCATGTTCCAGGCAAATAGTGGGGGATAATCATGTCAAAAGAGGCCCTTTCCTACGTGGTGCTGATTTGTGTCTGTGGCCTGTGTGATACAAGCCTTGTGTGTATGGGTGAGCCAGAGCAATGGAGGCCTGCGGGTTCCATTTTAGACGTCCCTTGTCTTTTTCTGCGCACAGGTTTGAGGTGAGCTTGTTTTCACAGACGCTGGATGTGTGCAGCTGACATTCCTGCAGCTGAAGGACGGAGACCCAGATGCTGCAGTAGGAAAGGGGGAGAAAGGCTGCTTTAGAAATGCTGTTCGGCCTTTTGCTTACAGAGCTGCGTAATAACCTTCACGTAGCACTGCCATTTGGTAGATGGTGGGTGTAGCAAACTGGGTTTTTGGTTGAGGGGGAGAACCCAATTCTAGCAACAACCACAAAGTGAGCCACAAACATCAGTAAATTAACCTGTGCTGAACCAACTGGTAGCTTGGCGCAATTGCAGTCAGGCTTAACTTCGAGGCACTGTGTTAAGTATTTATGCAGCACGCAAACAGTAATGAAGTGAAACCACCACACAGGAGCTATCACAGACAAATTCAGAAAAATAGAGCAAAATAATAAATAAAATGGCACCAAAACAAATAAAATCTAATCAGTAGAACCAGAGTTATGAATTTTTAAAGGTTTAGGAACAAATAGGATCAAAAGGCGCAAACTCCAAGTGAGGGTATCTGGGAGCTCAGGCCGACCGTGAGGGACCGCAGGCCAGGTACGGGGCCAAGGGCGGCCCGCGGAGCATTGTCACAATCCAAAACAAACAAAAGGCGCAAACGCCAACTGAGGGTATCTGGGAGCTCAGGCCGACTGCGAGGGACCGCAGGCCAGGTACGGGACCAAGGGCGGCCCGCGGAGCATAGTCACAATCCAAAACAAACAAACGGCCTGCTAGGCTATGTAACTAAGGACTAGCTCATATCATACGCGCTAATACATCGCAATAGAGCCTTGTGATTCAAAGAGAAGAGTGAAGCCTTCAACATCTTTTATATAAAAAAATCAATTTAAATGTATTCAGGATACTCTGCACTTAAATAAATAAACAAAAATGCCATGAATAGAACAAATTCCAATAGTGTCCCTTGGGATCAAAAATACAGACATACAAAGCAATAAAGAGGATGACAAAACTTTTACATATTCATAAACATATCCGCTCGCTCTGAAAACAGCCCAAGTACATTCACACTATCAATCAAACTTAGATGCTTATAACCCGTAACATATACTGGCATTCAGAGGAAAAAACATAGTAAAATCAAGAACAAATATGGAAATACCAAGGACCACCATCAAGATCGCATTTATATCGATGCTCCGTCGATGGCCGGAATTCACCTAGAATACATAGGGAAGGTGAGATAAACGGCATTCAACCTTGTCACATAGTTATAATAAATGTTTCAGACAATACTCCTTTGAGTCCAATATTATAACGATCAATTTTATGGGTCCTTGTATTAAGCAGTTGAAAAGCGCCGACGCTTGTTGGTGAGGACCACGGGGAGGGGTCACACCTTCTTCAGAGGGCAAAAGGATAAAAGCCAACCAAGTGGGGGTCGGAGGAGGGTGGGACACAATCCCAGAGCCATGCCAAATCCAAAGGAAATATGGCTGTATGACTGACCGCAGTGATAAGAGGGCCAAACATGTGGCCCTAAAAAGGGTCCCATCGCATAGGGAGAGATCCCTTAATGACCCCACGTCTGAGCAGATCAGTGGGGCGCAGCTGATACTGATACAAAGAGAGACTATGCTCTTCCACACGAACCGATGAAGGGAGGCAAAGATCAAAAGTTGTAAAGGGTTCAGAATGACGAAATATAATTCCAAAGGGTTCAACGGGATACCCACGGTCAGAAAAAGGCGAACCACGTCCGAAGTGCGGTACAGCAGCAGAGAATTGTACCTTATGTCTTTATAATGTGAGATCTTTGGTCGTTGCTTCGTGAAGTTTTGCGTCACCCCGCGTAGGTTCCAATGAGGCTGTGGGGGCAGGGTTTGTGGAGCTTCACTGCACATTTGATGGAACTTTCAGTTAGGCAACAAGAGGTCCTCTCTGATACCAGCCAAGGTTCCAGGAGCTGGGGATCAATCAATCAATCAATCAATCAATCAGGGTAATTATAAGCGCACTACTCACCTGTGAGGGTCTCAAGGCTCCGGGGGGGGGGGGTGCAGTTCCATATCAGTTGAAGAGCCAGGTCTTCGGAGCCTTCCTGAAGGTGTTCAGGGATGGGGCGCATCTGATGTCGGTGGAGAGCTCATTCCATGTCTTGGCTGCGATGTAGGAGAAGGATCTTCCCCCTGCTCTGGCTCTGCGGATGCACGGGGTTTCGGCGAGGAGGAGGTTGGCGGAACGGAGTTTTCTTTTGGGTACGTGGAGGGTGATTCTGTCGTTGCGGTATTGGGGTCCGGTATTGTGTAGGCATTTGTAGGCATGGGTGAGTATCTTGAAGGGGACTCTTTTCTCGACAGGAAGCCAGTGGAACTTGCGTAGGTGTCGGCTGATGTGTTCGTGTCGAGGGATACCGAGGACGAGTCTGGCGGCGGTGTTCTGTATCGTCTGGAGCTTGTGGAGTAGGGACTTGTTGATGCCGGCGTAGAGGGCGTTTCCGTAATCCAACCTGCTGGTGACGAGTGCGTGGGTGACTGTCTTCCTTGCCTCGGGGTGGATCCATTTGAACGTTTTACAGATGATGCGGAGGGTGTTGAAACAGCTGGAGGCGACGGCGTTGACCTGTCGGTTCATGGAGAGGGAGGAGTCGAGTATGATGCCAAGGTTTTTGGCGTGGTCCGTGGGGGTCAGCGGGTTGCCGAGGTCGGTGGGCCACCAGGTGTTGTTCCATGCCGATGGGGTGGTTCCGAGGACGAGGACTTCTGTTTTCTCTGAGTTGAGCTTCAGGCAGCTGTTGCTCATCCAGGCTGCGACGTCATGCATTCCTTCCTGGAAGTTGAGTCTGGTGGTGGTGGGGTCCTTGGTGAGGGAGAGGATGAGCTGGGTGTTGTTGGCATAGGAGACTATGCTGAGGCCGTGCTGTCGGACGATGGCGGCGAGGGGGGCCATGTAGATGTTGAAGAGGGTTGGGCTGAATGATGATCCCTGTGGGGCTCCGCAGTTGATTTCCGTGGGTTCGGAGAAGAAGGGTGGCAGTCTGATCCTTTGGCTTCTGCTGGTGAGGAACGATCGGATTCAGTCGAGGGCAGTGCCTTGTATGCCGGCATCGTGGAGTCTGGCTGCGAGTGTGCGGTGGGAGATGGTGTTGAATGCTGCTGATAGGTCGAGTAGAATCAGGGCTGTGGTGTGGCCTTGGTCGAGGAGGGTGCGGATGTCATCGGTAGCGGCGAGTAGGGCGGTCTTGATGCTGTGGTTGCTTCGGAATCCGAATTGAGAAGGGTCGAGGATGGGATTATCTTCGATGAACCTTGTCAGTTCTGTGCTGACGGTCTTCTCAGCGACTTTCACCGCAAAAGGGAGGAGCGAGATGGGTCGGTAGTTCTTGAGGCCCGTCGGGTCTGCTGAGGGCTTCTTGAGCAGGTGCCTGACTTCTGCGTGTTTCCAGTCGTCGGGGAAGGAGCCGGTCTCGAAGGTGGTGTTGATGGTGCGTTGTAATACGGGTGCGATGGCGGCTCTGTGGTATATGTGAGGTAGGCAGGGGTCTGTGGGGGCCCCGGAGTGGATGCCTTTCTTGGTCGCGGCGGTCTCTTCGGTCGTGATCGGTGTTCAGGCGGAGATGGTGGGCTGGTTGGCGTTGCCAGAGGGCGGGCTGACTGCGGGGTCAGGCGTGTGGTCGTTGAAGTTGGCGTAGAGGTTCTTTATCTTCAGGTGGAAGTAGGATCCGAGTCTGTCGCAGAGGTCCTGTGAGTGGGGAGATTAAGTGATTTGCCCAGAATAACAGGAAGTTGAGCGTCCCTGCTGAGACTCGAACCTGATTCCCCAGCTTCAAGGTAGACCGCTCTAGCCGTTAGACCACATCCTCTCCTCTATTGGGGATCAGGGCTCACTCCAGTAGAGGCCAGCAGGGCTCAGGCCGGTCCAGTGCAGCAGGACAGCTGGGCAGGTGCATGGAGGCCTCTGGGTTTCTTGTGTCCTATAGTAAATCCTGCAGCAGGAGGTGTTACTGTCCAGTGAATGTTAAAAGCAGCAAGGCCGTGGCACTAAAGGTCTGGCAGGAGAAGGAAGACCATAGAGAACGAGCTCTGAGCCCTAGGTGGGGTGGGGGCAGTCTCTCCAGAATTGAGGTTCCGAGTGGGAATCACTGATCAGGGGCCAACTTCACTGCTGTGCAAGACGAGCAACGCCTGCCGACCTTGGCACCCTTAACAGAGACTGTGAAAGTGTCAGACTTCACGCCATGACCAAGAACTATGCAGTGGCTGACTTTACCGTGGTGGCCAAATATTGTGCAGTTGCCACCCCTGTCTATAAGTTTGCCCTATGACCCCACAAATGGGGCAGTCATGATAAAGTTCACTCCACACATCCCTGACTGCAGGGACCCCGCATGGAGTCATATTACAGTTCACTCCATACATCCCTGACTGCGGGGACCCCGCATGGAGTCGTATTACAGTTCACTCCATACATCCCTGACTGCGGGAACCCCGCATGGAGTCATATTACAATTCACTCCATACATCCCGGACTGCAAGGACCCCGCATGGAGTCATATTACAGTTCACTCCATACATCCCTGAGTACGGGGACCCCGCATGGAGTCGTATTACAGTTCACTCCATACATCCCTGACTGCGGGAACCCCGCATGGAGTCATATTACAATTCACTCCATACATCGCGGACTGCAAGGACCCCGCATGGAGTCATATTACAGTTCACTCCATACACGCCAGCCTGCAGGGACCCCTCATGGAGTCATATTACAGTTCACTCCATACATCCCTGACTGCGGGGACCCCGCATGGAGTCATATTACAGTTCAGTACATACAACCCTGACTGCGGAGACCTGGCAGGGAGTCATAGTGTAGTTTACTCCATAGATCCCTGACTGTGGGGACCCCACATAGGGTTATGTTACAGTTAACTCCTTACATCCCCTGTGGAAATGTGCCTTTTTAGGGGCACACCGGTGCAGGGGTCACCCTTCTCTGTCCACGGGTCCTTAAACCAACAAAGAAGAGATTGGCACTGAAGCTGGAATTCAAAGAACAAGTTTATTCACTCATGAGTGAGACCACGTCCATACAACAAGTGTTCCAGGAGGTAGTGGCTTGAATACACAGACCATGGTGCTTATATACTGTGTTTTCTGCACTGGTAAGCATGTAGTTACAAATAGAAGGTACAAGCATACACAGGAATAGTTACAGCCAGACATGGGCAGATGAGTAATCACTTAGTCAGCAAAGTGGGAGGGGGAACAGAACTGCTTACATCAGTAGGATATGATAGACAGTTACATTCTCAAACAGGTGCATTCTAGCAGCTACAGGCCTTTCTGAGCTCATACATTGCTCTGGCTCAGTACAGAAGGAGTTAACTAAGGTTGATGACTCAAGCAGAATATAAAGGTAAGCAGCAGTGAAGACAGAAGAATTACATAGCTAACAAAATGGATGCCACAGACAAGATGGCTTCAGCTTATGCTAACAGAAATTATTACATGTTTTCCACACCCCGACTCCGGGACCCTGTGTAGAGTCATATTAC
This sequence comes from Calotriton arnoldi, assembly GCA_963921515.1. Classification (NCBI taxonomy): domain Eukaryota; kingdom Metazoa; phylum Chordata; class Amphibia; order Caudata; family Salamandridae; genus Calotriton; species Calotriton arnoldi. The sequence continues at coordinate 1,394,245 of CAWUFW010003207.1, read as the reverse complement.
AGATCAATCCATACATCCCGGACTGTGGGGACCCTGCATGGAGTCATATTACAGTTCACTCCATACACGCCAGACTGCAGGGACCCCGCATGGAGTCATATTACAGTTCACTCCATACATCCTTGACTACTGGGACCCCGCATGGAGTCATATTACAGTTCACTCAATACATCCTTGACTGCATGGACTGTTCATGGAGTCATATTACAGTTCATGCAAAACATACTTTTGGCGGGGATCTCACACGGAGCCATATTACAGATCACTCCATACATCCATGACTGCGGGGACCCCGCATGGAGTCATATTACAGTTCACTCAATACATCCTTGACTACTGGGACCCGCATGGAGTCATATTACAGATCACTCCACATATCCTTGAATGCAGAGACCCCGCATAGAGTCATATTACAGTTCATGCAATACATACTTGACTGCGCGGATATCACACGGAGTCATATTACAGTTCACTCCATACATCACCAACTGCAGGGACCCTGTGTGGAGTCATATTACAGCTCACTCCATACATCCTTGAATGCGGGGACCCTGCATGGAGTCATATTACAGCTCACTTCATATATCCTTGACTGCGGGGACCCCGCATGGAGTCATATTACAGTTCACTCCATACATCCTTGACTGCGGGGACCCTGCATGGAGTCATATTACAGCTCACTCCATACATCCTTGACTGCGGGGACCCCGCATGGAGTCATATTACAGTTCACTCCATACACGCCAGCCTGCAGGGACCCCGCATGGAGTCATATTACAGTTCACTCCATACATCCCTGCCTGCGGGCTCCCTGCATGGAGTCATATTACAGTTCACTCCATACATCCTTGACTGCGGGGACCCCACATGGAGTCATATTACAGTTCACTCCATACATCCCTGACTGCAAGGACCCCGCAGGGAGTCATATTACAGTTCAATCCATACATCCCTGACTGCGAGGACCCCGCATGGAGTCATATTACTGTTCACTCCATACATCCCTGACTGCATGGACCCCGCATGGAGTCATATTAAAGTTCACTCCATACATCCCTGACTGCGAGGACCCCGCATGGAGTCATATTATTGTTCACTCCATACATCCCTGACTGCGGGGACCCCACATGGAGTCATATTAAAGTTCACTCCATACATCCCTGACTGCGGGGACTCCTCATGGAGTCATATTACAGTTCACTCCATACATCCCTGACTGCGGGGACTCCTCATGGAGTCATATTACAGTTCACTCCATACATCCCTGACTGCGGTGACTCCTCATGGAGTCATATTACAGTTCAATCCATACATCCCTGACTGCGGTGACTCCTCATGGAGTCATATTGCAGTTCAATCCATACAACCCTGACTGCGGGGACTCCTCATGGAGTCATATTGCAGTTCAATCCATACATCCCTGACTGCAGGGACCCCGCATGGAGTCATATTACAGTTCACTCCATACATCCCTGAGTGCGGGGACCCCGCATGGAGTCATATTACAGTTCGCTCCATACATCCCTTACCGCAGAGACCCTGCAGAGGGAGGGAAGGTGTTGTCTCACCTCCTGCCCATGGGTGGGAGGGCTGGGGCAGGTGTCTTCTCACCCCCTGCCCTAGGAGGGTGGGCCGGGGCGGGTGTCTCTCCATCCTCTGTCCCTACGAGGGAGGCCTGGGGCACATGTCCCCTCCCTCTTCCTCTAGGAGGAAGGGCTGGGGCAGGTGTCTCCCCTCCTGCTGGAGGAAGGGCTGGGGCAGGTGTCTCCCTCCTCTTCCTCTAGAAGGAACGGCTGGGGCAGGTGTCTCCCCTCCTCCGGGAGGAAGGGCTGGGGCAGGTGTCCCCCCTCATCTTCCTCTTGGAGTAAGGGCTGGGGCAGGAGTCACCCCTCCTCTTCCTCTGAGAGGAAGGGCTGGGGCAGGTGTCTCTCCTCTTCCTCCGGCAGGAAGGGCTGGGGCAGGTGTCACCCTCCTCTTCCTCCAGGAGGAAGGGCTGGGGCAGGTGTCTCTCCGCCTCTTCCTCTGAGAGGAAGGGCTGGGGCAGGTGTCTCTCCTCTTCCTCCGGCAGGAAGGGCTGGAGCAGGTGTCTCTCCTCTTCCTCTGAGAGAAAGGGCTGTGGCAGGTGTCTCCCTCCTCTTCCTCCTGCAGGAAGGGCTGGGGCAGGTGTCACATGCTGGGCCGGACGCGCAGCGGAGCGTTAGGTGAGAGGAGCCCCTCACTAAGCACCTACTTTTAATCCTTGATACCTTTTAAGTCCTAGAGTATTTTAAAGTTTGCACATTTGCACTGCCATAGCTTTTACGTACCGCGTTTTGCTTACTGTGTTCTTTTAATCCACGATACCTTTTAACTTTGGCCGGTTTTTAAGCATTTTGAGTATTTTAAAGTTTGCATACTTGCACTGCCGCAGCTTTTACGTACTGCGTTTTGCTTACTGAGCACTCCCGAACCCACAAGGCAGGACAGCTTCTGTTTCCGCTTCCCCGGTCCGCCACGGCGTTTGCCGATTGAGTGGAGGGAAGCGGACACGCCCCCTTGCCTGGCCTGCCTGACTTCCGGCGGGGAACTTAGATCACGGGGTATTTCGGCGCCCGGCCAGCTACTTAAACACATGCTGGGCCGGACGCGCAGTGGACGCACGCAGCGGGCGTGTCGCTGGCGCACCAAAGGCAAGCCCGTTTGCGCGAGTCCGTGCCAAGGCCGCGACAAGTGCAGGAGATGCTGCCCAAAACCCTCCAGGTATCGTTTACACATCAACTTCATTAAAAAACCCTAGCACAAGAGGAAATTGCAGATGTCTAATATCGCCTGACAAAATAATGGGTCCTCTCACATGTCGCAAGTGTAGATTGGAAATCACCATTACAGTCATAAGCCCACGAAAGCCACAACAACTAGTATCGCCCAATTAAAAGGGGGACTAATTAATGCCCGATCACTATGCAAGCACTGCCAGGATATCAGAGATTTAATCATGGAGCGACAGCTAGACTTTCTCTTTATCACTGAAACCTGGTTGAAAGACTGGTGTAATCCTGATATCGCAGTAGCACTTCCCCCCAACTATACGATCTGTAGGAAGGACAGAGGTGATTCCAGAGGAGGGGGATTGGCCATTATCCTTCGTGACTCATTATACTGTACTAATTTCGAACTGGGCACACTTAAGGGAGCAGAAAGCCCTGGCTTCTGCATCTCCATAAATGCCTCCCTTTCCTTTTCAGGAGCCCTGATCTATCGTCCACCTGGTCATAGCGCCATTTTTCTTGACTCACTAGGAGATACCCTAAGCCATTTCTTGCTTAGATATGCCAATTTCACCCTACTAGGAGACTTTAATCTTCACTTAGAATGCAGAAATGAGCCGGGAGTGGACAACTTTCTCGAAATAACAGAATTGCTTGGACTGCACCAACTGGTGGATGCCCCGACACACCTGGCTGGCCATACATTGGATGGTCTCTGCTCCAATTTCACCCTGCTATCTGCAGATACCCCTATCCCACAGATATGGTCAGAACACAACCTCATCCCCCTCGTACTTAAGAGCCCATTGGTGAACTGTCCGGCTAAGCAATCCACCCCCCTACAATCCAGGCGCAAGTGGGAGCAACTAGCCATCAATCCTAAGTTGACTACCACAGCCCAGGCTCAGGTCCCTGTTCTAACGGGGATACCTCAGTAGACTCACAACTCTTCCACTCCTGGTTGACCGCAATAAGCAATGAACTCATCCCACCAGAGAAACCCAATAAGAATGCGAAAACGAAAACCCATAAAGCCCCCTGGTTTACGCCCGCCCTTGCCCAGCTACATCGCAAATGTAAGCAACAAGAGAGTAAGTGGAGAAGAGTCTATGATGCAGCAGAGCAAAAAGCATTTAAAATAAGCCGGAAGCACTACCATACTCATATCAAATTAGCAAAAAAAGAATACTACTCTAACAAAACACTCGAGGCTAACCAAGACCAAAAAGTCATATTCTCAATCATAAAGTCCGTCACCAACCCCAAAGCAATACCTCCCTCTCAGAGTTTATGTGATCAGATATCAATCTTCTTTGAAGAAAAAATTCAGAATATCCAAAAGGACTTCTTAACGTATTCAGTTCAAAACCAGGACTGGGACCTGGAGCCCGACCGAGCCACTACTAATCACTTACTCCAAACCTTCGAACCAGTGTCACTGGAGCAGACACGGGCTGCAATTGCCGCCTGTAAATCAGGTTCTCCTTTGGATGCCTGCCCCCCCATGATTCTCCACCAAATCATAGACACTGTCAACCCAATAATCAATCAGATAGTCGATTCTTCATTAATTTCAGGCACAGTGCCAGATGAACGGAAGCTAGCTATGGTAAAACCATTGAAAAAGAAACAAAACATTGATTCATCCATTCTCTCCAACCTCCGCCCTATATCGCAGCTCCCGATACTGGGCAAAATCACAGAAAAACTATTCCACAAAGAACTAACCAAATTCATCAAATCCGCCAAGATTCTCCACCCTCGGCAATCTGGCTTCCGCCCCAAGCACTCCACACAATCTGCACTCCTGGAAATATCGGACACTTTAAAAATCATAGCAGACAAAGGCAGGAAGGCTGTTTTGATTTTGCTCGACCCGTCTGCCGCGTTTGATACTATTCAACACAGTATTCTCCTGGCAAGGCTCAAAAGACAATCCCTTTCAGCCGAGTGAGTGGTGGCCGGAGGGTGCGACACCACCTCCCACCACTGTGAAGGTAGCCAAAAACTTAGGAGTGCAGTTTGACACCGCTCTCTCCTTCCAACCACACGCATTGACAGTAGCAGGGACCTGCTTTAACCTTATCAAGTCATTAAAAACTTTTTTTGATCTTATCCCCCTCACTGCAAGGAAATCAGTTGCGGTGGCACTGATCCTATCGCGCCTGGACTACTGCAACAGCCTCCTGGCGGGAGCCAATAAACAAACACTAAAAAGACTACAAGTTGTCCAACACGCTGCGGCCCGCTTAGTACTAAAACTACCACGTAGGTCCTCCGCATCCGCAGCATTAAAAACCCTTCATTGGCTTCCACTGCACAAGAGAATCCTATTTAAGATTCTCTTAATCACTTTCAGAGCTTCACTTAACCTGGGACCAACGTACCTCGCAGCCAGATTCACCCCATACATCACGACCAGGACACTTGGGTCCTCACTTCCTCAAACCCCCCTGCTTTAGATATAAAACAAAGGGAGGAAAAACAGTAGCCGCCAAGGGAACCAAAGCCTGGAATCGTTTGCCAACCATCTGAGAATGTTAAAAAAAGAAACACGGTTTAGGAAGGCACTGAAAACTTGGATGTGAGAAGTTGGCCTGGTATATGCTGTTCACTAATTAAAGTGGACACCTTGCACCAGGGCAAATCGACTCTTATGGTAGATAGGTTTAAGACAACCTTTTAAAGAAAGCTATCCTAGTGGTAGCTGTGGAGAGCAGCCTTCAGGCTAAGTCTTGAAGGAATGTAAAGCAGCTTGTTTTACCATATAATCTCTTGAATCACCAAATGAAAAGACACCACACAGGTATATATATCAAATATATATGTATTTATTTCTAAATAACTCTCTACTAATCTCTTTATGAGATTAGAAGACAAACATATGCACAAATCAACGTTTCACAATAAGTTAAGCACAAAATATGGCTGGGGCCCTAGGGGCGTACCAGACCATATACTAAAAAGGGACTTAGCAACAACGACTTGCAGGGAGACAAGGCCTAGGGCCTTCAGAAGTGCTGGGGCCTCACGAAACCACCCAAGGCAGGTAAGTAAAGGACCCACGGGGGACGCGTGCAGTGTGGATACACAGGCGCGGATCGCCGTTGACTTCAATGGGGCAAGTCGCGGTTGGAAATTAAGAGTTCTAGGATACTTCGGGAGAACCTACAAGCAAGTCACTTACAGGGTAAGTAGTTCTAGGGCCCACACCCACAGGAGCACCGTAGTGCTGGAGTTACCTCACCCAGGGAAGCCGGGTGCATAGGTGTCCTTTGGTGTCGGGTCGCGGCGGCGTTTTCAATGGCGAACAAAGAAGACTTGCTGCTTGCGGGAGCTGAAGAAGTGTCCGGTGGAATCCAAGCCTGGATTCTGAAGAAGGATGACCTGAAAGCAGAGGGGACAGTGTTCAAAGTCACTTGGCAGTGACTCGGGGCAAGGAAGATGGATGCCCACCGTCGTCGGTTGATTCAGGTCGGTTGCGGGTGCCTTGACTCTTCAGCCACGAAGTCCAGGAGGCGTCGACGACGACCAGGAGCTGGATTCTGTGTGTCCCACGAAGTCTGCAGCTTACTGCGGTGTCGGCAACTCGATTGGAGCCAACAAGCCTTGGCAACAGCAAGTCTCGGGGAGATGAAGAAAAGTCGATGGCACAGACCAGCAAGGTCTGAGGGACTCACCCAGCGAGGGTAAGTCAGGGCAGGCCTGGAGCAACCAGGGGAGCCCTTTGGTTTCTTTAAGAAGTCTTCTGGGGACCCACGAGCCGGCTGGCAAGGGATCGCGAAGACACCTCGGGCGGAATCACTCAACAGGGGCCCACGGTCACTCGGGACGGTGTAGGCCTCTGATCTTCGGAGGGATTCCTGCTGGAGGTCGGGACCACACGTGGTCCAAAGCACAAGTTCGTGGAACGTTGTGAAGGGGTTGCACTCGACAATAGTGCACGGTACCCAGGGGTCGCGGTTCCTCGTCACTCGTGGGGTCCACTTGCCTCAGCTTCGCTGGGGACTCACGATGGCCTTGGAGAAGTCAGGAAATCCACTTCTTGGGCTGCAGGGACTTCGGACTCCGGCGGGAGCGGCGTAGTTTGCGACCGTCGTTGTCGTTTTTGGTGCCTGCCAAGCAGGGAGTCACTCCTTGACTCCAAGGGAGATTCTTCTGTCTTCCAAAGGTAGTGGAACGTCGAAGGGCCAGGATTCTTCTGTAGAGCGTCGTCCAGGGGTTATCTGCTTTGCAATGGCAAGGTTCCCCCTCTTATACTAAAAAGAGGGGATGGACTAGCTCTATGACCCCACCTATGGGAGGGTCAAGGGAGGGGTGGCTACACCCACTTCCCTTTGTCCAGTTTCGCGCCAGAGCAGGGGCAGGTAGCCCCTGAGCTGGTTTGAACTGGCATATGCACAGAGGAGCCTTCTGCTCCCCCAGTGCAGGACTTCAAAGCACTCTAAGAGTGCACCCACCCAGCCCCAATACACTAAACCCTGTCTGGGAGGTGGTTACACCTCCCTGTGACAGGATGCCTATTGTTGGGCTTCCTCCACTGTGAGTGTTGGTCATCAGCAGGAGGGCAGCCCAGTGTCTGTGACTGGTGGCATCCATTTTGTGATGCCAGGGCTCTGCAGGATTCTACCGCGTTTCCACAGCAGGTACATGTCTTATCCCTCTAGAAGGGTGGAATGCTACCCCCGCCGCCAGCATTGGCGGGGGGTAGTATTCCAAGATGTTTGACACCAAACACGACATGTTTTGATGCAGCCATTCCAAAGTTAGCATTCTACCGCGAGGATATAATGCACTTAAGAGTATATGGTTTAACCGCATCCACAAACAGCACCAGAGAATGGACTCTGAGAACTGCAGAGGGGCCCTGCTCATGCAGAGGCACCCCCTCACATAGAAGCCAAGCACCCTGCCCTCAGGATTGATAGGGCCTGCCATAGGGGTGACTGATAGGTTTATATGTGTGTGCAGGAGAGATATAGGAAACCTATATCTCAGTGAGGGGTGCTAGCACCACCTCACCCAGGCTGCAGTAGCAGGCCTGTGGTGTCAGATTTAGTCTGCTTCCCAGGGGTGGCATAATACATGCTGCAGCCCCTGGTAGGCCTGTGAAGTACCTATGCCCTTGGCACCTAAGGTACCATATACTAGGGACTCATAAGGCACCACAGTATCCAATCACTAGTGCACCTAGAGTGCACTCCATGTCATTTAGAGAGAGCAGATAGACTGGGGCCCTGAATAGCAGGGTCCCAGTCCAACTAAGTCATAAACCAGCAAAACACCATAAAAAAAGTGGGGGCAACCATATAGTCAGATTCCACCTTCCTACATAACCCCCCCAAACGAAAGGAGATAAGGCTAACCTTGGCCAGTTGAGCCTTTATTGACTAAGTGGCCATATAAGGAAGCACCTGCACTAGCATGGTTGCCCCCTGTCTTATGGTCCACTAAGCAATCCCTCACCCTAAGGGTATGAGAGGGTCTCCACCATGGGGAATCACTACCTGTGGTGTGCTTTGGTAAAGTACCAGGCTGGTGAGGTGTCTGAGTAGGGAAGTGTGGCCCTAGGAATGTTGGCCTCAGCTTTCTCAGCTCACTGGTCACCATGTATGCCTGTCTTTCCATGACTGAGTGGTACTCTGCTCTAAGGGTCAACCTTTGACTGCCTACAGCCGGGGGTTGGGTCCCTTTGGGTGGAACACTGGAGGGACATGGCATGTTTGGAACCTTTTGGTCCCAGGTTTGCCCTTGCCTAACAGAGTCCTTCTGGGGAGGTCCCTACATAAAGGTATGGGGGATCCCTCAGTGGGTTGAGGAATTTCTACCTGGCTAGGGCTACTAGCCTGGGTGCCCCTAATCTGCTGATGGGGGTTCCTCTGGACAGGGGGCCCTGGGGGGTCCACTGACCTCCCTGACCTCTGCAGCCCTGGGCTGACTGAGGCAGGGTAGAGAGGGGCAGGTTACCTGCTCCAGACTGGGTACCACCTTGTAAGGGTCCTCTGCCATCAGGGGGTGGCCAGGCCAGGCCTGACTACCTCTGTGGCAGTTCCTTCACTAGGGGTAGGGTCAGTTCCCTGAGGAGGCTGACCCTTACCTACTGTCTGGAGGGAAGAAGACTTTTCTTCAACCCTTGTGCTCTCTTCTGGGGAGAGTGGGCCATTCTTCCAGGCTCCATCTCTCCAAAATCTTGGGCTGGGGCTGTGGCCATCACAGCCCCACTAACCTTTACAGGGACACCCAACATCTTCAGATGGGTTTGGTGTTCAATTTCAGCCCAGGCTGAAATTTCCAGATCATTGCCCATCAGGCAATCTACAGGTAAGGTTGGGGACACTGCCACTCTTTTGGGCCTGTGACCCCCTCCCAGCTGAGATTGACTATGGCCATGGGGTGATCTGTTCTGACACCATCAATGTTGGTCACCTGGTATTTAAACTCAGGTAAAAGCTGGTGAGGGGGACTAGTTTCCCTGCCACCATGGTGACACTAGCCCCTGTGTCCCTAAATGCCACAGCTTTATGACCATTAATTATTGGCTCCAGTCTGTACCTGCCCAATGCTGTGGGACCCACGGTAAAGGTGGCAAATCCTATACCACCATCAGAATCTGAGGAGTCTGTTGAGGGGGTCCTGTCTAAACTAGGGCCCACCTCTGTTCCTCTTGCAAAAGCACCTAACTTTTGGGTGCACTACTCCCAACTGGAGGATTACTACTGGTAGTACCAGGAGGGGTGGTAGTAGTTGTTGGAGGAACATTTTCTTTATTGCCATTCCTGGGACAACTGGGATCAGATTTCCAGTGCCCAGGCTTTTTACAGACATGGCAATAGGGTTTCTTTTCAGGAGAGGAAGGAGTTTGGGACCCACCCCCAGAAGAGGAATTTTGGGGCCCTGTAGTGGACTTATCCTTGGATTTATCCCCACCTTTCTCTTGGGACTTGGTAGAATCTTTCTTGTGGTCACCACCCTGATTCTTAGGCCTTACCCTGGTTCTGACCCATTTGTCTGCCTTCTTTCCCAATTCTTGGGGAGAGGTCAGATCAGAGTCCACCAGGTACTGGTGTAAAAGCTGGTTTTGACAATTATTAAGGATCTGTTCTCTCATCATTAGATTATAAAATCCTTTGAAATAAGTAACCCTACTGCCAACCAGCCAACCCTCCAGAGCCTTGGATGCACAATCTACAAAGTCTGTCCAGTCCTGAGTCTGTGCCTTCTGGGTATCTCTGAACTTCAACCTGTACTGCTCAGTGGTTAAGCCAAACCCATCTATCAGTGCACTCTTCAGGACTTCATAATTATCAGCATCCTCTTCTCTAACAGTGAGGAGCTTGTCTCTACCTTTATCTGAAAAGGAGAGCCACAAGATTGCTGCCCACTGCTTTTGGGGGACCTGCTGTACTCTACAGGCCCTCTCCATAGCAGTTATCCACTTGTGGATATCATCCCCACTCTGGTAGGGAGGAACAACCTTGCTCAGGTTCCTATGGTCAGGAATATATTCTCTGCCTCTAGGGACACTGTTGCTGCCACCAGGGGGTTCTAACCCCTCTTTTCTAGAAGCTCTCTGGATCTCCAGGGCTTCCTATCCAGTGCCAACTGCTTGGTTCTGAGGGCCACTTTGGCTTCCTCATACTGGAGCAGTTTGCACCTTCTCTCAGAGGAGGTCTCTCTTAAGGAAAAGTATGAGCTCCTCTGCTGGACAAATTCTCTGCCAGAGTGATAAGAGTGGTCAGATTCCCTGGAAGGGGATCTGTGCCTCTCCTCCTCTCTGTCAGTTCTCTTAGGGAGAATTCTTCTGTCCTTTTCAGGCCCCTTGAAGCCTGGCCCTTCAATCACAGAGTCTTGGTCATTCTGATTTTCATCATCTGACCCAGATACTATGACTGACCCACCCACTGATTCAGACCCTTTAGCTCCTAGAGCCAATCTAAGGTCATCTGCTGTCAGCAGATCTATCAGGTGTAGGGTTGAGGGACTCTGTCCTAGCCTCAGGTGTCTGTCGACACACATGGCTCTCAAGTCAGAGAAAGCCATGTCCTTATACTGAGGCTGAGTGGATCCACTGGGTCCACCCTTTAAGGACATTCTAGTGTTGTGCAGTGTTGTACTACCTACACTAGTTTGTGGCCTACTGATCCTAGCTTGAGCTGTGGAAAGGGTGTGCCATCCCTTGGCACACAGCTCTAAGTTCAGTAGAACTTATTGATACTAAGCTTGACTTTATATGTACCTTGAGTACCTATAATGGTTTTCAGTTAGTAATTCAAATAGAGATTTTCTGGTAAAACAATGGCAAGCTGGAATCCCACACGCTGCCCACCAATGTGAGAAGTTGGCCTGGTATATGCTGTTCACTAATTAAAGTGGACACCTTGCACCAGGGCAAATCGACTCTTATGGTAGATAGGTTTAAGACAACCTTTTAAAGAAAGCTATCCTAGTGGTAGCTGTGGAGAGCAGCCTTCAGGCTAAGTCTTGAAGGAATGTAAAGCAGCTTGTTTTACCATATAATCTCTTGAATCACCAAATGAAAAGACACCACACAGGTATATATATCAAATATATATGTATTTATTTCTAAATAACTCTCTACTAATCTCTTTATGAGATTAGAAGACAAACATATGCACAAATCAACGTTTCACAATAAGTTAAGCACAAAATATGGCTGGGGCCCTAGGGGCGTACCAGACCATATACTAAAAAAGGGACTTAGCAACAACGACTTGCAGGGAGACAAGGCCTAGGGCCTTCAGAAGTGCTGGGGCCTCACGAAACCACCCAAGGCAGGTAAGTAAAGGACCCACGGGGGACGCGTGCAGTGTGGATACACAGGCGCGGATCGCCGTTGACTTCAATGGGGCAAGTCGCGGTTGGAAATTAAGAGTTCTAGGATACTTCGGGAGAACCTACAAGCAAGTCACTTACAGGGTAAGTAGTTCTAGGGCCCACACCCACAGGAGCACCGTAGTGCTGGAGTTACCTCACCCAGGGAAGCTGGGTGCATAGGTGTCCTTTGGTGTCGGGTCGCAGCGTCGTTTTCAATGGCGAACAAAGAAGACTTGCTGCTTGCGGGAGCTGAAGAAGTGTCCGGTGGAATCCAAGCCTGGATTCTGAAGAAGGATGACCTGAAAGCAGAGGGGACAGTGTTCAAAGTCACTTGTCAGTGACTCGGGGCAAGGAAGATGGATGCCCACCGTCGTCGGTTGATTCAGGTCGGTTGCGGGTGCCTTGACTCTTCAGCCACGAAGTCCAGGAGGCGTCGACGACGACCAGGAGCTGGATTCTGTGTGTCCCACGAAGTCTGCAGCTTACTGCGGTGTCGGCAACTCGATTGGAGCCAACAAGCCTTGGCAACAGCAAGTCTCGGGGAGATGAAGAAAAGTCGATGGCACAGACCAGCAAGGTCTGAGGGACTCACCCAGCGAGGGTAAGTCAGGGCAGGCCTGGAGCAACCAGGAGAGCCCTTTGGTTTCTTTAAGAAGTCTTCTGGGGGACCCACGAGCCGGCTGGCAAGGGATCGCGAAGACACCTCGGGCGGAATCACTCAACAGGGGCCCACGGTCACTCGGGACGGTGTAGGCCTCTGATCTTCGGAGGGATTCCTGCTGGAGGTCGGGACCACACGTGGTCCAAAGCACAAGTTCGTGGAACGTTGTGAAGGGGTTGCACTCGACAATAGTGCACGGTACCCAGGGGTCACGGTTCCTCGTCACTCGTGGGGTCCACTTGCCTCAGCTTCGCTGGGGACTCACGATGGCCTTGGAGAAGTCAGGAAATCCACTTCTTGGGCTGCAGGGACTTCGGACTCCGGCGGGAGCGGCGTAGTTTGCGACCGTCGTTGTCGTTTTTGGTGCCTGCCAAGCAGGGAGTCACTCCTTGACTCCAAGGGAGATTCTTCTGTCTTCCAAAGGTAGTGGAACGTCGAAGGGCCAGGATTCTTCTGTAGAGCGTCGTCCAGGGGTTATCTGCTTTGCAATGGCAAGGTTCCCCCTCTTATACTAAAAAGAGGGGATGGACTAGCTCTATGACCCCACCTATGGGAGGGTCAAGGGAGGGGTGGCTACACCCACTTCCCTTTGTCCAGTTTCGCGCCAGAGCAGGGGCAGGTAGCCCCTGAGCTGGTTTGAACTGGCATATGCACAGAGGAGCCTTCTGCTCCCCCAGTGCAGGACTTCAAAGCACTCTAAGAGTGCACCCACCCAGCCCCAATACACTAAACCCTGTCTGGGAGGTGGTTACACCTCCCTGTGACAGGATGCCTATTGTTGGGCTTCCTCCACTGTGAGTGTTGGTCATCAGCAGGAGGGCAGCCCAGTGTCTGTGACTGGTGGCATCCATTTTGTGATGCCAGGGCTCTGCAGGATTCTACCGCGTTTCCACAGCAGGTACATGTCTTATCCCTCTAGAAGGGTGGAATGCTACCCCCGCCGCCAGCATTGGCGGGGGGTAGTATTCCAAGATGTTTGACACCAAACACGACATGTTTTGATGCAGCCATTCCAAAGTTAGCATTCTACCGCGAGGATATAATGCACTTAAGAGTATATGGTTTAACCGCATCCACAAACAGCACCAGAGAATGGACTCTGAGAACTGCAGAGGGGCCCTGCTCATGCAGAGGCACCCCCTCACATAGAAGCCAAGCACCCTGCCCTCAGGATTGATAGGGCCTGCCATAGGGGTGACTGATAGGTTTATATGTGTGTGCAGGAGAGATATAGGAAACCTATATCTCAGTGAGGGGTGCTAGCACCACCTCACCCAGGCTGCAGTAGCAGGCCTGTGGTGTCAGATTTAGTCTGCTTCCCAGGGGTGGCATAATACATGCTGCAGCCCCTGGTAGGCCTGTGAAGTACCTATGCCCTTGGCACCTAAGGTACCATATACTAGGGACTCATAAGGCACCACAGTATCCAATCACTAGTGCACCTAGAGTGCACTCCATGTCATTTAGAGAGAGCAGATAGACTGGGGCCCTGAATAGCAGGGTCCCAGTCCAACTAAGTCATAAACCAGCAAAACACCATAAAAAAAGTGGGGGCAACCATATAGTCAGATTCCACCTTCCTACATTGGATCTTTGGATCCTCAGACGAATTCTGCCTTTCCCTCAATTAGGACCCCCGGGGCCTCAACTCACCCTCCTCCAACTAGCGCCAGGATGCTCCTTTCGGAGCAGCGACAGTTCGCGCTTTACAAATGCAACAATCAAATCAAATCAATCACTCTCCTCTTCCTCCTGCAGGAAGGGCTGGGGCAGGTGTCTCCCTCCTAGGGCTGGGGCAGGTGTCTCCCTCCTAGGGCTGGGGCAGGTGTCTCCCTCCTAGGGCTGGGCAGGTGTCTCCCATCCTCTTCCTCCCGTAGGAAGGGCTGGGGCAGGTGTCTCCCATCCTCTTCCTCCCGTAGGAAGGGCTGGGGCAGGTGTCTCCCATCCTCTTCCTCCCGTAGGAAGGGCTGGGGCATGTGTCTCCCTCCTCTTTCTCAGGGAGGAAGGGCTGGGGCATGTGTCTCCCTCCTCTTTCTCAGGGAGGAAGGGCTGGGGCAGGTGTCTTCCTCCTCTTCCTCTGGGAGGAAGGGCTGGGGCATGTGTCTCCCTCCTCTTTCTCAGGGAGGAAGGGCTGGGGCAGGTGTCTCCCTCCTCTTTCTCAGGGAGGAAGGGTTGGGGCAGGTGTCTTCCTCCTCTTCCTCTGGGAGGAAGGGCTGGGGCATGTGTCTTCCCTCCTCTTCCTCCGGCAGGAAGGGCTGGGGCAGGTGTCTCTCCTCTTCCTATGGCAGGAAGGGCTGGGGCAGGTGTCTCTCCTCTTCCTCCTGTAGGAAGGGCTGGGGCAGTTATCTCTCTCCTCGGTCTGGGGCAGGTGTATCACCTCTTCCTCCGGCAGGAAGGGCTGGGGCAGGTGTCTCCCTCCTCCTCCTCCTCTGGGAGTAAGGGCTGGGGCAGGTGTCTCCCCTCCTCTTCCTCCTGTAGGAAGGGCTGGGGCAGTTATCTCTCTCCTCGGTCTGGGGCAGGTGTATCACCTCTTCCTCCGGCAGGAAGGGCTGGGGCAGGTGTCTCCCTCCTCTTCCGAAGGGCTGGGGCAGGTGTCTCTCCTCGGTCTGGGGCTGGTGTCTACTCCCCTCCTCCTCTGGGAGGAAGGGCTGGGGCAGGTGTCTCCCTCCTCTTCCGAAGGGCTGGGGCAGGTGTCTCTCCTCGGTCTGGGGCTGGTGTCTACCCCCCTCCTCCTCTGGGAGGAAGGGCTGGGGCAGGTGTCTCCCTCTTCCTCCTCCGGCAGGAAGGGCTGGGGCAGGTGTCTCCCCTCCTCCTCCTCTGGAAGGAAGGGCTGGGGCAGGTGTCTCCCTCCTCTTCCGAAGGGCTTGAGTAGGTGTCTCTCCTCGGTCTGGGGCTGGTGTCTACCCCCTCCTCCTCTGGGAGGAAGGGCTGGGGCAGGTGTCTCCCTCCTCTTCCGAAGGGCTGGGGCAGGTGTCTCTCCTCGGTCTGGGGCTGGTGTATACCCCCTTCTCCTCTGGGAGGAAGGGCTGGGGCAGGTATCTCCCTCCTCTTCCTCTGGGAGGAAGGGCTGGGGCAGCTGTCTCCCCTCCTCTTCCTCCTGTAGGAAGGGCTGGGGCAGGTATCTCTCTCCTCGGTCTGGGGCAGGTGTATCACCTCTTCCTCCGGCAGGAAGGGCTGGGGCAGGTGTCTCCCCTCCTCCACCTTCGGCAGGAAGGGCTGGGGCAGGTGTCTCCCTCCTCTTCCTCTGGGAGGAAGGGCTGGGGCAGGTGTCTCCCCTCCTCTTCCTCCTGTAGGAAGGGCTGGGGCAGGCATCTCTCTCCTCGGTCTGGGGCAGGTGTATCACCTCTTCCTCCGGCAGGAAGGGCTGGGGCAGGTGTCTCCTCCTCCTCCTCCTCTGGGAGTAAGGGCTGGGGCAGGTGTCTCCCCTCCTCCACCTTCGGCAGGAAGGGCTGGGGCAGGTGTCTCCCCTCCTCCTCCTCTGGAAGGAAGGGCTGGGGCAGGTGTCTCCCTCCTCTTCCGAAGGGCTGGGGCAGGTGTCTCTCCTCGGTCTGGGGCTGGTGTCTACCCCCCTCCTCCTCTGGGAGGAAGGGCTGGGGCAGGTATCTCACTCCTCTTTCTCAGGGAGGAAGGGCTGGGGCAGGTGTCTCCTCTCCTCTTCCTCCTGTAGGAAGGGCTGGGGCAGGTATCTCTCTCCTCGGTCTGGGGCAGGTGTATCACCTCTTCCTCCGGCAGGAAGGGCTGGGGCAGGTGTCTCCCTCCTCCTCCTCCTCCTCTGGGAGTAAGGGCTGGGGCAGGTGTCTCCCCTCCTCCACCTTCGGCAGGAAGGGCTGGGGCAGGTGTCTCCCCTCCTCTGGAAGGAAGGGCTGGGGCAGGTGTCTCCCTCCTCTTCCGAAGGGCTGGGGCAGGTGTCTCCCTCCTCTTCCGAAGGGCTGGGGCAGGTGTCTCTCCTCGGTCTGGGGCTGGTGTATACCCCCCTCCTCCTCTGGGAGGAAGGGCTGGGGCAGCTATCTCCCTCCTCTTCCTCTGGGAGGAAGGGCTGGGGCAGGTGTCTCCCCTCCTCTTCCTCCTGTAGGAAGGGCTGGGGCAGGTATCTCTCTCCTCGGTCTGGGGCAGGTGTATCACCTCTTCCTCCGGCAGGAAGGGCTGGGGCAGGTGTCTCCCCTCCTCCACCTTCGGCAGGAAGGGCTGGGGCAGGTGTCTCCCTCTTCCTCTGGGAGGAAGGGCTGGGGCAGGTGTCTCCCCTCCTCTTCCTCCTGTAGGAAGGGCTGGGGCAGGTATCTCTCTCCTCGGTCTGGGGCAGGTGTATCACCTCTTCCTCCGGCAGGAAGGGCTGGGGCAGGTGTCTCCCTCCTCCTCCTCCTCTGGGAGTAAGGGCTGGGGCAGGTGTCTCCCCTCCTCCACCTTCGGCAGGAAGGGCTGGGGCAGGTGTCTCCCCTCCTCCTCCTCTGGAAGGAAGGGCTGGGGCAGGTGTCTCCCTCCTCTTCCGAAGGGCTGGGGCAGGTGTCTCTCCTCGGTCTGGGGCTGGTGTCTACCCCCCTCCTCCTCTGGGAGGAAGGGCTGGGGCAGGTATCTCCCTCCTCTTTCTCAGGGAGGAAGGGCTGGGGCAGGTGTCTCCTCTACTCTTCCTCCTGTAGGAAGGGCTGGGGCAGGTATCTCTCTCCTCGGTCTGGGGCAGGTGTATCACCTCTTCCTCCGGCAGGAAGGGCTGGGGAAGGTGTCTCCCTCCTACTCCTCCTCCTCTGGGAGTAAGGGCTGGGGCAGGTGTCTCCCCTCCTCCACCTTCGGCAGGAAGGGCTGGGGCAGGTGTCTCCCCTCCTCTGGAAGGAAGGGCTGGGGCAGGTGTCTCCCTCCTCTTCCGAAGGGCTGGGGCAGGTGTCTCTCCTCGGTCTGGGGTTGGTGTCTACCCCCCTCCTCCTCTGGGAGGAAGGGCTGGGGCAGGTGTCTCCCTCTTCCTCCTCCGGCAGGAAGGGCTGGGGCAGGTGTCTCTCCTCTTCCTCTGAGAAGAAGGGCTGGGGTGGTGTCGGCCGATCCCCGGCCCTCCCCTTTAAGGCAGGTGAGGGACGGAGGGAGGGCCGGGGAGGCTTTCATCACCTCTCCTGGGCAGAGTACGTGGGGGAGGTGAGAGGAGGGAGCCCGGGAGCGAGTGAAGCAATCGGGGAGCAGCGAAGCTCGGCACCGGCCGGAACCGAAGTGTGCGGAGGGAAGAGACCGAACCGGCGCCGGAGTCTGAAACTTCGAAATCAGCAGCGCCTAGAAACGCCCGAGTGCACTCAAGCGCCTGGAAGCAGCGGAGCCCTCGCACTCGGAGGAAGAACCGTGTGTGTCCTGGCCCGAGTCTGTGGTACCAGGTCCGGGGATCCCAGAACCACTCACCGTGGCCAGAACCGCAGTGACCAACTTTGGAAGTCACTGTATCCTGGGTCAGTGCCACTGCAGTCGGCCTGGAAGTAGCCTATCTGGGTCAGAACCACTCTAGCAGGGTCGGAACTAAACGACCTGGGTCTGAAGTGCTTTACTTGGCTCAACACCACCTTCCCTGGCCGGGAAATAAACCTCCTTGGACCAGAACCACTCTGCCTGGCCCGAATCTAAGCTACCTTGGTCAAATCCGCTTCACCTGGCCCAGAAGTAAACCACCTGGTCAGAACAACTGTCCCTGGCTCGAAACCACTCTTACCTGGCCATAAACTAAACAGCCTGGGTCAGAACCGCTCTACCAGGCCCTAACTAAATTCCCTGGGTCAGAACCACTGTACCTGGGTCACAACCATGCAACATCTCTCTCTGAGGTGACTACGTGAAACATTTAGGAAGGAAGTCCCCCTGTCCGAGCATCAGACGTCAGCATAGGTCTAGTGAGACCTCAACGTGGGACGACCAAGAAACCAACCTGCAGGGATCTCTGATCTACGTAGGTATCAACGTTTGTTGACTAGGGACATCACTGTCTGCGAAGGTCCCCAGGAGAGACACCTTGGTGGTGTTTGAGCGATGAAGGAGTCTTAAGTGACGAGTAAATAACCCTCAAGGGTGCTCGAAAGTGAGACATCGGTCTCTGCGGTGCACAAAGACGCCCAAGGTCTCAACCACTGAGTCAAGGGGCCAAGACTTGGAGTGACCAAGATCTAAAGTTCAATGTTGTGTGACCAAGAGGAGCCTCAACAATGGTTGACCACGAAGAGAAGCTGTAACGTTGACCAACTCTGAAGAACTTCAGCACTGGTTTGAGTCGGGAGCCTCGCGAAGCCCGTCCAACCAGAGACCTCATCCTTGGTCTACAAGCGTTGACGCAACGGTGGCCTTCTTGCATGTCCACTCACCGAGAAGTCATGTGAGTGGGTGCCAAGGAGTGGACGTAGCACCCAAGCCGTTGAAGGTAACCACGGTGTGGAGGACAGCGATATCGCAGTGACCCCATGGAGATCGGTGGATGACCTTACCCAAGCCATGAAGTCTTATAACCCAAGACAGCGACTGGGGATTGCCTTCCGCCTTCTGCTCTTCCAAGCTGCCCTCCAACTCACAGGCACAGATGGCAAAGAAGGTAAGGGGGGAGGGAATTCTTGGGGGGAGGGGGGTTTAAGGCAGTCTTGGCCTCTCATGTGTGTCTTGATAGGGAGACCCCATCTAGGAGAAATCCCCAAGATCTGTCCACAACGCCTAAAACACCAACCAGGCAGACTACCTTGGTCAAGCCATAGCCCTCAGATCCCACCTGCCCCAAACACTTTATGATACATCAGAAGGCAAAGGGGAGGTCCCAGCGGAAGATCGTCTGTGTAAAGGGGGGATCCTCTTGTGGTGGTACTAGACTCCATTGGGCAAGGGTGGTGGAATGTCCTGATGCTGTAAGGGGACTCCTATCGTGGTGGTACTAGACTCCATTGGGCAAGGGTGGTGGAATGTCCTGACGCTGTAAGGGGTCTCCTATCGTGGTGGTACGAGACTCCATTGGGCAAGGGTGGTGGAATGTCCTGACGCTGTAAGGGGTCTCCTATCATGGTGGTACTAGACTCCATTGGGCAAGGGTGGTGGAATGTCCTGTCGCTGGCAGGGGTCTGCTCTTGTGGTGGTACTAGACTCCATTGGGCAAGGGTGGTGGAATGTCCTGTCGCTGGCAGGGGTCTCTATTTGTGGTGGTACTAGACTCCATGGGACAAGGGTGGTGGAATGTCCTGTTGCTGGCAGGGGTCTCCTCTTGTGATGGTACTAGACTCCATTGGGCAAGGGTGGTGGAATGTCCTGTCGCTGGCAGGGGTCTCTATTTGTGGTGGTACTAGACTCCATGGGACAAGGGTGGTGGAATGTCCTGTTGCTGGCAGGGGTCTCCTCTTGTGATGGTAGTAGACTCCATGGGGCAAGGGTGGTGGAATGCCCGGTCGGTGGAAGGGGTCTCCTCTTATGGTGGTACCAGACTCCATGGGACAAGGGTGGTGGAATGCCCGGTCGGTGGCAGGGGTCTCCTCTCCTGGTGGTACCAGACTCCATGGGACACAGACTGGTGGATGGCCTGTCGCGGGCAGGGGTCTCCTCTTGTGGTAGTACCAGACTCCATGGGGCAAAGGTGGTGGAATGTCCTGTCACTGGCAGGGGTCTCCTCTTATGGTGGCACCAGTCTCCATGGGGAACAGACTGGTGAAATGTCTTGTCGCTGGCAGGGGTCTCCTTGTGGTGGTACTAGACTCCATGGGGAAACGTGGTGGAATGTCCTATCAGTGGCAGGGGTCTCATCTCCTGGTGGTATTAGACTCCATGGGGCACAGACTGGTAGAATGTCCTGTCACTGGCAGGGGTCTCCTCTCCTGGTGGTATTAGACTCCATGGGGCTCAGACTGCTGGAAAGTCCTGTCACTGGCAGGGGTCTCCTCTCCTGGTGGTATTAGACTCCATGGGGCACAGACTGGTAGAATGTCCTGTCACTGGCAGGGGTCTCCTCTCCAGCTGGTACCGGACTCCATGGGGCACAGACTGGTGGAATGTCCTGTCGCTGGTAGGGGTCTCCTCTCGTGGTGGTACTAGACTTCGCATGGCCCAGGCTGGTAGAATGTCCTGTCGGTGGCAGGTTTTTCTCCTGGTGATACCAGACTCCATGGGGCACAGACTGGTGGAATGTCCTGTCGCTGGCAGGGGTCTCCTCTCCTGGTGGTATTAGACTCCATGGGGCACAGACTGGTGGAATGTCCTGTCGGTGGCAGGGGTCTCCTCTCCTGGTGGTATTAGACTCCATGGGGCACAGACTGGTGGAATGTCCTGTCGCTGGCAGGGGTCTCCTCTCCTGGTGCTATTAGACTCCATTGGAATGTCCTGTCGCTGGCAGGGGTCTCCTCTCCTGGTGCTATTAGACTCCGTCCTGTCGCTGGCAGGGGTCTCCTCTCCTGGTGGTATTAGACTCCATGGGGCACAGACTGGTGGAATGTCCTGTCGCTGGCAGGGGTCTCCTCTCCTGGTGGTATTAGACTCCATGGGGCACAGACTGGTAGAATGTCCTGTCACTGGCAGGGGTCTCCTCTCCAGCTGGTACCAGACTCCATGGGGCACAGACTGGTGGAATGTCCTGTCGGTAGCAGGGGTCTCCTCTCCTGGTGGTATTAGACTCCATGGGGCACAGACTGGTGGAATGACCTGTCGCTGGCAGGGGTCTCTCTCCTGGTGCTATTAGACTCCATTGGAATGTCCTGTCGCTGGCAGGGGTCTCCTCTCCTGGTGGTATTAGACTCCATGGTTCTCAGACTGGTGGAAAGTCCTGTCACTGGCAGGGGTCTCCTCTCCAGCTGGTACCAGACTCCAAGGGGTACAGACTGGTGGAATGTCCTGTCACTGGCAGGGGTCACCTCTTGTAGTGGTACTAGACTCCATGGGGCACAGACTGGTGAAATGTCTTGTCGCTGGCAGGGGTCACCTCTTGTAGTGGTACTAGACTCCATGGGGCACAGACTGGTGAAATGTCTTGTCGCTGGCAGGGGTCTCCTCTCCTGGTGGTACTATACTCCATGGGGCACAGACTGGTGGAATGTCCTGTCACTGGCAGGGGTCTCCTCTCCTGGTGGTACTATACTCCATGGGGCACAGACTGGTGGAATGTCCTGTCACTGGCAGGGGTCTCCTCTCCTGCTGGTACTAGACTCCATGGGGCACAGACTGGAGGAATGTCCTGTCACTGGCAGGGGTCTCCTCTTCTGGTGGGACCAGACTCCGTGGGGCACAGACTGGTAGAATGTCATGTCACTGGCAGGGTCTTCTCTCATGGTGGTAATAGACTACATGGCGCAAGGGTGGTGGAATGTTGTGTGGCTGGCAGGGGGCTCCTGCCTTTGTGGTACTTGAATACATGGGGCACAGACTGGTGGAATGTCCTGTCGCTAACAGGAGTCTCCTCTTGTAGTGGCACTAGACTCCATTGGGCAAGGGTGGTGGAATGTCCTGTCACTGGCATGGGTCAACTCTCCTGGTGGTACTAGACTCCATGGGGCAATGGTGGGGGGAATGTCCTGTCACTGGCAGGGGTCTCCTCTCCTGGTGGTACTAGACTCCATGGGGCACAGACTGGTGGAATGTCCTGTCACTGGCAGGGGTCTCCTCTCCTGGTGGTACCAGACTCCATGGGGCACAGACTGGTGCAATGGCCTGTCGCGGGCAGGGGTCTCTTCTCCTGGTGGTACTAGACTCTATGGGGCACAGACTGGTGGAATGTCCTGTCTCTGGTAGGAGTCTCCTCTCCTGGTGGTACAAGAATCCATGGGGCACAGACTGGTGGAATGTCCTGTTGTGGCAGGGGTCTCCTCTCCTGGTGGTATTAGACTCCGTGGGGCAAGGGTGGGGGAATGTCCTGTCACTGGCAGGGGTCTCCTCTCCTGGTGGTACTAGACTCCATGGGGCACAGACTGGTGGAATGTCCTGTCGCTGGCAGGGGTCTCCTCTTCTGGTGTTAGTAGACTCCATGGGGAAACGTGGTGGAATGCCCTGTCGGTGGCAGGGGTCTCATCTCCTGGTGGTACTAGACTCCATTGGACACAGACTGGTGGAATGTCTTGTCGCAGGCAGGGGTCTCCTCTTGTGGTGGTACTAGAATCAATGGGGCAAGGGTGGTGGAATGTCCTGTCGCTGGCAGGGGTCTGCTCTCCTGCTGGTACCAGACTCCATGGGGCACTGACTGGTGGAATGGCCTGTCGCGGGCAGGGGTCTCCTCTTGTGGTGGTTCTAGACTCCATGGGGCACAGACTGGTGGAATGTCCTGTCTCTGGTAGGGGTCTCCTCTCCTGGTGGTACAAGAATCCATGAGGCACAGACTGGTGGAATGCCTTATCGCTGGCAGGGTCTCCTCTCCTGGTGGTACTAGACTCCATGGGGCAAGGGTGGGGGAATGTCCCGTCACTGGCAGGGGTCTCCACTCCTGGTGGTACTAGACTCCATGGGGCACAGACTGGTGGAATGTCCTGTCGCTGGCAGGGGTCTCCTCTTCTGGTGGTACCAGACTCCATGGGGAAACGTGGTGGAATGCCCTGTCGGTGGCAGGGGTCTCATCTCCTGGTGGTGCTAGACTCCATTTGACACAGACTGGTGGAATGTCCTGTCGCAGGCAGGGGTCTCCTCTTGTGGTGGTACTAGAATCAATGGGGCAAGGGTGGTGGAATGTCCTGTCACTGGCAGGGGTCTCCTCTCCTGGTGGTACCAGACTCCATGGGACACAGACTGGTGGATGGCCTGTCGCGGGCAGGGGTCTCCTCTTGTGTTGGTACTAGACTCCATGGGGTAAGGGTGGTGGAATGTCCTGTCACTGGCAGGGGTCTCCTCTCCTGGTGGTACCAGACTCCATGGGGCACAGACTGGTGGAATGCCCGATCGCTGGCAGGGGTCTCCTCTTCTGGTGGTACTAGACTCCATGGGGCAAGGGTGGGGAATGGCCTGTCACTGTCAGGGGTCTCCTCTCCTGGTGGTACCAGACTCCATGGGGAACAGACTGGTGGAATGTCCTGTCGCTGGCAGGGGTCCCTCTTCTGGTGGTACTAGACTCCATGGGGAAACGTGGTGGAATGCCCGGTCGGTGGCAGGGGTCTCATCTCCTGGTGGTGCTAGACTCCATTGGACACAGACTGGTGGAATGTCTGGTCGCAGGCGGGGGTCTCCTCTTGTGGTGGTACTAGAATCAATGGGGCAAGGGTGGTGGAATGTCCTGTCGCTGGCAGGGGTCTGCTCTCCTGCTGGTACCAGACTCCATGGGGCACTGACTGGTGGAATGTCCTGTCGCAGGCAGGGGTCTCCTCTTGTGGTGGTACTAGAATCAATGGGGCAAGGGTGGTGGAATGTCCCGTCACTGGCAGGGGTCTCCTCTCCTGGTGGTATTAGACTCCGTGGGGCACTGACTGGTGGAATGTCCTGTCGCTGGCAGGAGTCTCCTCTCCTGGTGGTACTAGCCTCCGTGGGGCACAGACTGGTGGAATGTCCTGTCACTGGCAGGGGTCTCCTCTCCTGCTGGTACTAGACTCCATGGGGCACAGACTGGTGGAATGTCCTGTCACTGGCAGGGGTCTCCTCTCCTGCTGGTACTAGACTCCATGGGGCACAGACTGGTGGAATGTCCTGTCGCTGGCAGGGGTCTCCTCTCCTGGTAGTATTAGACTCCCTGGGGCACAGACTGGTGGAGTGTCCTGTCACTGGCAGGGGTCTCCTCTCCTGGTGTTACTAGACTCCATGGGGCAAGGGTGGTGGAATGCCCTGTCACTGGCAGGGGTCTCCTCTCCTGGTTGGTACTAGACTCCATGGGGCACAGACTGGTGGAATGTCCTGTCGCTGGCAGGGGTCTCCTCTAATGGTTGGTACTAGACTCCATGGGGCACAGACTGGTGGGATGTCCTGTCGCTGGCAGGGGTCTCCTCTCCTGGTGGTATTAGACTCCATGGGGCTCAGACTGGTGGAATGTCCTGTCGCTGGCAGGGGTCTCCTCTCCTGGTTGGTACTAGACTCCATGGGGCACAGACTGGTGGGATGTCCTGTCGCTGGCAGGGGTCTCCTCTCCTGGTGGTATTAGACTCCATGGGGCTCAGACTGGTGGAATGTCCTGTCGCTGGCAGGGGTCTCCTCTCGAACTTGTACTAAACTCTAGGCCGGTGGAATGGCCTCTCTGCGGAAGGGGACTTCCCTGAACTGGGGGGGGGGGGAAACAGACTCTACAGGGCACCTGGTGCTGGAATGCCCTCTCCACGGCAGGAGGGGTCACTGCTGTCTGGGGGGGGGTCACTGCTGTCTCGGTGGAGGGGGGTCACTGCTGTCTCGGAGGGGTCACTGCTGTCTCGGGGGGGGTCACTGCTATCTCGGGGGGGGGGGTCACTGCTGTTTCGAGGGGGAGGGGGTCACTGCTGTCTCGGGGGGGCGGGGGTCACTGCTGTCTCGGAGGTGGGGGGGGGTGCTCACTGCTGTCTCGGGTGTATTGGACTCCATGACACAGAAAGTTATCTCTCGGGGGGGGGGGGGGAGTTCGGGGGGTGAGAGCCCAGTGGGTTTAAGGAATGCCCTGGCCCTGCCTCCCCCCCGGGGGTGTCACAATCCACCCCTCCTCTTTCGTTGCATGGTGTGTGCCCGGTGCATTGTGGGAAGCCCCGGCCCCTCCCAGCCCCACCTCCCCCAGGTATGCCGGACTCGGGCCCTGTGCACGTCCCCTTTAAGAGTCTCTGCGGGAGGGGGGTGGGGGTCCGGGGCAGCTTTAGGAAGTGGGATGGGCTGCCTGGGGGTGTTCCCACACACACTGAGGCTCTCCGTGGACACCTGAGTCCACCCCCCCCCCCCAATTCTCAGACATTTCAACAAATTCGCTCTTTGCCTCTTGTTCACTCACTTTCTATTTTCGATATTCACGCTGCGCTTTTTTTTTGAGGGGGGGGGGGCGCTGCTGACTCTTAGCGCTTTTTGTTGGGGTAGAATTTAATTTAATCAATGCCGTTTTATATAGCGCGAACTTTACCCAAACGTGTCAGAGCGCTTTACAAAAGATCCAGGTACGCTGCAAAAGGTACACGAGACAGACTAAACACGCTAACAAGTTACATTTATAAATTGTAAAAATTAAAAGGGGCCAGCGTTAGGTTAAAACAAGAATAAAATACATGTTTACAAAGTTGACCTCTTGTGAGTGCCAGGCGGCCCTAAGGGTCAAGAAACGGGTTGAATTATTCCAGGAAGGGCCTTTGGAGGAGGAGAGTTTTAAGATCTGTTTTGAAAGTCCCGAAAGAGGCGGTGTCTCGGAGCGCTTGGGAGGGAGGCTCGCAGCGCTATACACTGATCATGTAAACGCAGACGAGGCGCGGGGGAGTCGGAGCTCATTATTTCCTGATTAAATATCGTCACGAGATACACAGAAACACTTACACATTGTTGCAGTAACTACATGTGGGGTACACAGTGAGGTGTTGGGGTCAGAGGCAGGCCAGGGACCCTTCTAAGCAGCTCATCAACCACCTTGAACGCCACTACCTTCTGGACCACAGTAGCCACAGCACAGAAACTGCCCTCATCGCGGCCACTGAGAAACCGCAGCCCTCATCCTGGTCAGAAACTGCCCTCATCGCGGCCACTGACGGCATCTGCGGACCATACCGCAGCCCTCATCCTGGTCAGAAACTGCCCTCATCGTGGCCACGGATAAACCGCAGCCCTCATCCTGGTCAGAAACTGCCCTCATCGTGGCCACGGATAAACCGCAGCCCTCATCCTGGTCAGAAACGGCCTCATCCCGGCTACTGATGACATCTGCGGACCGTACCGCAGCCCTCATCCTGGTCAGAAACTGCCCTCATCGTGGCCACGGATAAACCGCAGCCCTCATCCTGGTCAGAATCTGCCCTCATCGTGGCCACGGATAAACCGCAGCCCTCATCCTGGTCAGAAACGGCCTCATTCCGGATACTGACAAACTGCAGCCCTCATGCTGGTCAGAAACTGCCCTCATCCCGGCTACTGATGACATCTGCGGACCGTACCGCAGCCCTCATCCTGGTCAGAATCTGCCCTCATCGTGGCCACGGATAAACCGCAGCCCTCATCCTGGTCAGAAACTGCCCTCATCGCGGCCACTGACGGCATCTGCGGACCATACCGCAGCCATCATCCTGGTCAGAAACTGCCCTCATCGTGGCCACGGATAAACCGCAGCCCTCATCCTGGTCAGTAACTTCCCTCATCGCGGCCACAGATAAACTGCAGCCCTCATCCTGGTCAGAAACTGCCCTCATCGCGGCCACGGATAAACCGCAGCCCTCATCCTGGTCAGAAACGGCCTCATCGCGGATACTGACAAACTGCAGCCCTCATGCTGGTCAGAAACTGCCCTCATCGCGGCCACTGACGGCATCTGCGGACCATACCGCAGCCCTCATCCTGGTCAGAAACTGCCCTCATCGTGGCCACGGATAAACCGCAGCCCTCATCCTGGTCAGAAACTGCCCTCATCGCGGCCACTGACGGCATCTGCGGACCATACCGCAGCCCTCATCCTGGTCAGAAACTGCCCTCATCGTGGCCACGGATAAACCGCAGCCCTCATCCTGGTCAGAAACTGCCCTCATCGTGGCCACGGATAAACCGCAGCCCTCATCTTGGTCAGAAACGGCCTCATCGCGGCCACGGATAAACCGCAGCCCTCATCCTGGTCAGAAACGGCCCTCATCCCGGCTACTGATGACATCTGCGGACCGTACCGCAGCCCTCATCCTGCTGACAAACTGCACTCTTCGCTGCTACTGACAGCATCTGTGGACTGCAGAGAAACCATTGCCCACATCTGTAGGAAGCTGGCTCTGTATATTCTATACCAAAGTGAGGTATAGTGTGCACAGAGTCCAGTGGAACCCCAAAGGTAGGCAGAGGTAAAGTTAGATAGAACCTTACTCTCTATTTGTGGTAGTGTGGGCGAGCAGTAAGGCAGTATCAGAGGACAGTGTTAAGCATTTGTTGTACACACTCAGTCAGCAAATGAATTCACACACTCAAGAACTGAACTTCAGACCAATTGTTTTTGTATAAAAATATTCTTTTAGTTATTTTATTTTCTAGAACCAAGCAAGCCTGGCACAGGTAAGCAATAAATACTTTACAGTAGTAATGCAGTTGAAATACAGTTTGAATGATGGTATATGCACTTTGATTTGATTTACAGTATGGATGCAGAGAAATACAATACTTAGTAAATGCAGTACATAGACTTGAATAGGCCTTTTAGTAACATAGCAGGTAAGTAACTTTTGAGATTACCAGGCTTACTCAGAGTAGTATACCTAGATACTACTCTGGGGCATTTCCTGTAAACAGGTAAGTAAAACCGTTTTTGTTGGATTATGCAATTTTAAAGAATTTCTTTAGTTTCTCAAACTCCACACTTAGAAACTTTTCACAGAAAAACAGTCAATGTTATCCTATGGAGGAAAATAGGGTTATCGGTTTGGAGGTAAGTAATCGGTCTTTGGAGTTAAGGTTCTGGGGTTAGAACAAGGGTTCCCCCAGGGTCAAGGATGCACTCTTGTTACACCCTCAGCGACACTAGGGCGGCCGGGTGCAGAGTGTTGAGGCCCAATGTTATCCAATGGGGGATAGGGGGTCTCCGGTTGGTGGCTGCTGGCAAGCAGGCCACTAGGTTGTGGGAGCAAAGCTCCTAGGGTTTAGCTCAGGGCAAATGGGGAAACAAAGTAGCACCAAAGGTGCACCCTCAGCGGCACTAGGGCGGCCGGGTGCAGGGTGCTGTTTCGAGGTCGGATGCCCTGTTGTTTCCAATGGAGAACCTCCGGTTTGCTAAAGCACTGCAGGCAGGGAGACGAAGGACTTCTGGGTGCGACCACCACTTCGAGAGGTAAGTTGGGAAGTTAGGGGTTGGTTAGGCACCGTCGGTTTGGGCACACAAGGCCGTGGTGCGTCGGGTGCAGGGGTGTCTTTTGGGGTCGGATCTTCTTACCAGCTCCGGGCCGCGGTTAGGGGGGACTTCTGGATTTAGGCTGCAGGGGTCGGCTGGAGGCTTGAGGCAGGTCAGGGGTCGCCGGATCTTGGTTCAGGATCGCCGGGGTGACCTCCTCGTGGTGTTTGCCCACTCGAGCTCGGGCCGTGGACGGCGGGTGCAGAGTAGGGCGGATTCGCGGTCTCCGGCTGCTGCCAGAGGTTGCAGGTGAACAAATCCGGTGTTCATGGGAGAAGCAGTCTTTGGAAGTGAAGGCAGGCAGGTCCTCCAGGGTTTTTGAGGTTGCTGGCTGCAGGACACACCGGGATTTTGCAGGAGCAGGTTCGAGGGGGAGACAGGCGGGTAGGGCTGGGGCCAAGTCAGTGGGCGTCTTCCTCTTGTGAGCTGCTGCACGGCTGTTCGGTCCTTCTTCTTCTTTTCTTCTTGTTTCTTGTCTGGATCTGAGGAAGTAAGGTTCAGGGTGCCCCCTAAATACTAGATTTAGGGGCGTTACAGGTAGGTAAAGGGCAGGGACCAATGGGTCCCTTCCCTGGGGTGGGTACACCCCCTATTATGCCACCCTCCAGTGGGAGGGGGGCATGTGCCTGTCCCTGGTTGGCTGAGTCCCCCGTCCTCAAGATGGCATGGACTGAGAGTTGTGCTTCACCTCCCCTCCCCCACCTGAGGGGTGGAGTTGGCAGAGGTGGGCACACCTCTCTTCCTCACTTGTTTTTCCCGCCGGTTCTCCCGCCCAAAGTGGGGGTCAGAACCGGTGGGGACCAGTTGCTGAAAGCAGCAAGTGGTCTGGGGAGGCTCACGAAGGCGTCATGCCTTTGAAGCTTCCCCTTCGTGAACCCTCCCCATCCTGGGGGAGGAGGCTTGGCACCTCGTCCCAGGGTGTGCATTGTTTCAGGTCCCAGAGAGCAGCAGGCTCTCGACCCAGGGGTCCAGAAACATGTCTGTTGGTGGCAGCTGAAAGTAGCCACTCAGCCTGGACACTAGAGGTGGGTTCGTTTTCAGGGGGCATCTCTGAGATGCCCTCTGTGTGCATTTTTCATTAAATCCCACACTGGCATTAGTGTGGGTTTAATGTGCTGAGAAGTTTGATACCAAACTTCTCAGTTTTCAGCGTAGCCATTATGGTGCTGTGGAGTTCGTAATGACAAACTCCCAGCACCATATACTCTTAATGGCAGCACTGCACTTACAATGTCTAAGAATAGCCTTAGACACTGTAGGGGTACAGGGCTCATGCACCTGTACCCTCACCACTGGTATAGTGCACCCAGCTAGAGGGGTGACTGACCTATGCCAGGGCAGTGGGTTGTAGGTATGGTACACAGAGATGTGTGCCATGTCGACTCTTCACTTTGTTCTGCACCAAAACACGCAGCCTGCAAAGGCAGTGTGTGAGTGTGGTGGTACAGGACCTCTAAGGGTGGCACAATAAGTGCTGCAGCCCTTAGAGGCCTTCTCTGGTCACAGTGCCCTGGGTACCTGTGGTACCATTTACCAGGGGCTGACCCGTGGCCAGAGATGCCAATTGGGTTAGTTTTGGGGAAAGAACACAGGCCCTGGGAACCTGATTGGCTGGGACCCAGGGCACACCAAGTAAAAGTGCATCAGTAGTCTGGCAAAAAGTGGGGGGGTTACTGCAACAGAAACCCACTTTCCTACAACATCCTGGTCAGAAACTGTCCTCATCGCGGCTACTGACGGCGTCTTCAGTCCGTGGAGAAACAGCAGCCCTCATCCTGCTCAGAAACTGCACTCATTGCGGCCAGTGACTGCGTCTGCGGACCGTGGAGAAACGGAAGCCCTCATCCTGCTGAGAAACTGCACTCTTCGCGTCCACTGACGGCATCTTCGGACAGCAGAGAAACCACAGCCCTCATCCAGGTCAGAAACTGCACTCATCGCGGCTACTGATGGCGGCTGTGGACTGTGGAGAAACCGCACCCCTCATGGTGCTCAGAAACTGCACTCATTGCGGCCACTGACGGCATCTGCGTACCGTACCGCAGCCCCAATCCTTCTCAGAAACTGCACTCATTGCAGCTACTAATGGCATCTGCGGACCATGGAGAAACCATAGCCCTCATCCTGCTCAGAAACTGCACTCTCCGCGGCCACTGAAAGCATCTGCGGACCGTAGTGAAACCGCAGCCCTCATCCTGCTCATAAACTGCCCTCATTGCGGCCACTGATGGCGTCTGTGGACCGTGGAGAAACTTCAGCCCTCATCCTGCTCCGAAACTGCACTCATGACGACTACTGACAACATCTGCAGGCCGTGGAGAAAATGCAGCCGTCACCCTGCTCAGAAACTGCACACATCGTGGCAACTGATAGCAACTGTGGACCGTACCGCAGCCCTCATCCTGCTCAGAAACTGCACTCATTGCGGCCACTGACAGTGTCTGCGGACCGGGGAGAAACGGCAGCCGTCATCCTGCTCAGAAACTGCACTCATCGCGGCCACTGAGAAACCGCAGCCCTCATCCTGGTCAGAAGCTGCCCTCATCGCGGCTAGTCATGGCATCTGTGGACCGTACCGCAGCCCTCATCCTGCTCAGAAACTGCACTCATTGCGGCCATTGACGGTGTCTGCGGACCGGGAAGAAACGGCAACCGACATCCTGCTCAGAAACTGCACTTATCGCGGCCACTGACGTCATCTGCGGACCGCGGAGAAACCGCAGCCCTCATCCCGGTCAGAAACTGCACTCATCGTGGCCACTGAGAAACCACAGTTCTCATCCTGGTCAGAAACTGCCCTCATCGCGGCTACTGATGGCATCTGTGGACCGTGGAGAAACTGCAGCCCTCATCGTGCTCAGAAACTGCACTCATTGCAGCTACTAACGGCATCTGCGGACCATGGAGAAACCATAGCCCTCATCCTGCTCAGAAACTGCACTCTCTGCGGGCACTGACAGCATCTGCGGACCGTAGAGAAACCGCAGCCCTCATCCTGGTCAGAAACTGCACTCATTGCGGCCACTGATGGCATCTGCGGACCGTGGAGAAACTGCAGCCCTCATCTTGCTCAGAAACTGCCCTGATTCCGGCCACGGATGGCGTTTGCGGACCATGGAGAAACCTCAGCCCTCATCCTGTTCAGAAACTGCCCTCATTGCGGCCACTGATAGCGTCTGCGGGCCGTGGAGAAACTGCAGCCCTCATCCTGCTCAGAAACTGCACTCATGGCGACTACTGACAACATCTGCAGGCCGTGGAGAAAATGCAGCCCTCACCCTGCTCAGAAACTGCACACATCGTGGCAACTGACAGCACCTGTGGACCGTACCGCAGCCCTCATCCTGCTCATAAACTGTCCTCATCGCAGCTACTGACGGCATCTGCAGACCGTACCGCAGCCCTCATCCTGCTGAGAAACTGCACTCATTGCGGCCACTGACGGTGTCTGTGGACCGGGGAGGAACGGCAGCCGTCATCCTGCTCAGAAACTGCACTGATCGCGGCCACTGACGGCATCTGCGGACCGCAGAGAAACCCCAGCCCTCATCCGGGTCAGAAGCTGCCCTCATCACGGCTAGTGATGGCATCTGCGGACCGTACCACAGCCCTCATCCTGCTCAGAAACTGCACTCATTGCCACCATTGACGGTGTCTGCAGACCGGGGAGAAACCGCAGTCGCCATCCTGCTCAGAAACTGCACTCATCGCGGCCACTGGCGGCACCTGCGGACCGCAGAGAAACCGCAGCCCTCATCCTGCTCAGAAACTGCACTCATCGTGGCCACTGATGGCATCTGCAGAACGTACCGCAACCCTCATCCTGTTCAGAAACTGCACTCATTGCGACCACTGACGGCATCTGCTGACCTTGGAGAAACCAAAGCCCTCAACCTGCTCAGAAACTGCACTCATTGTGTCCACTGATGGCATCTGCAGATCGTACCGCAACTCTCATCCTGGTCAGAAACTGCACTCATTACGGCTACTGACGGCATCTGTGGACTGTGGAGACACCGTAGCCCCTCATCCTTCCAGAAACTGCACTCATCGTGGCCACTGCGGCATCTGCAGACTGTGGAGAAACCGCAGCCCTCATCCTGCTCAGAAACTGCCCTAATCGCTGCCACTCATGGCATCTGCGGACCATGGTGAAACCGGAGCCCTTATCCTGCTCAGAAACTGCACTCATTGCGGCCACTGACGGCGTCTGCGGACCATGGAGAAACCACACCCCTCATCCTGCTCAGAAACTGCACTCATTGCAGCCACTGACGGCATCTGCAGACCGTACTGCAACTCTCATCCTGGTCAGAAACTGCACTCATTACGGCTACTGACGGCATCTGCGGACTGTGGAGAAACCGTAGCCCTCATCCTGTTCAGAAACTGCACTCATCGCGGCCTCTGCGGCATCTGCAGACTGTGGACAAACCGCAGCCCTCATCCTGCTCAAAAACTGCACTCCCCGTGACCGACCGTGGAGAAATGCAGCTCTCATCCTGCTCAGAAACTGCCCTAATCGCTGCCACTCATGGCATCTGCGGACCGTGGAGAAACCGCAGCCCTCATCCTGCTCAGAAACTGCACTCATTGCGGCCACTGACGGCGTCTGTGAACCATGGAGAAACCACTGCCCTCATCCTGCTCAGAAACTGCACTCTCCACGGCCACTGATGGCATCCACTGCGGCATTTGCAGACCTTGGACAAACCGCAGCCCTCATCCTGCTCAAAAACGGCACTCATCGCGACCGACCATGGAGAAACCACGGCCCTCATCCTGCTCAGAAACTGCACTCTCCGCGGCCACTGATGGCATCTGCGTTCCGTAGAGAGACCCCATCCTGCCCCACCTCTCCGTCGGCTTCGATACAGTCTCCCACCGCACACTCGTCAGAGGACTGCACGACTGCGGCATCCAAGGGCCAGCCCTCAACGGGATGAGCTCCTTCCTCACAGGAAGCACGCAGCAAGTCAAACTACCACCCTACAGATCGAGTCAAACTACCACCCTACAGATCGAGTCAAACTACCACCCTACAGATCGAGTCAAACTACCACCCTACAGATCGAGTCAAACTACCACCCTACAGATCGAGTCAAACTACCACCCTACAGATCGAGTCAAACTACCACCCTACAGATCGGCATAGGGCCACTCACGCCAGGGTTGGGTCAGAAGGAGGGTGACGCAGCAGTGATTGATCGCTGTCAGACGGGGAGGAACCTGCAGGCATTTGAATAATAAAGAGCAGGCTAGTTGTGCGTATTATTTTCTCCAGGGTCCCACTAGCCAAAGCATGGCCCCTGTTTGACACACCGGGATACCTCTAACAACCGCTGGCTTATGGGCTACATCGCTAGTTAACAGTCAGCCTGGCGGGTTGCGCTAGTTTGTCATGCTTATGAAGCAGAACACGGGGGTCAGGTGCGATGCCATGGCATTACTGGGCCATACAAGGGCAGATGGGTACAGTGCCAGGAACTGCGTGATCTCTGAAGCTAGCTAAGGGCAATCAGCAGCGGAGCGCATCAGGCAGGGGGGTCGATGGGAATCCCAAGGTTTTAAAGGTACAGCCGTCCGCAGCCACCCCAGGGAGTGGCCGGAAGACAGGTTAAGGTATCATGTGCAGGCAAACTTGGAGTATTCCAAAGGCACACTGAGGCACCAGAGGTTTGATGGGGTGCCGTATTATTGTGCAACTATGTGCCAGCTGGAGTAGTTGTTTATACTGGTGTGCAGTGTTCAATAAAGGGTGTTAGCAACCTAGCATTCCTTTATTTGCCAGGATCAAAGGTCTGGGTGAAGGGCTGTCCGTGCGTCCTGTGATTGACGCGACGGGCAGAATTCTAAAAGTGGAGGCAGGGGTTTCCACCACTGACTTATTTGGTTGAGGGGCCCAGGCATGCGCTAGAACTGCTTGCTGGAGAAACTGCGGCACGGACTGGGGGGGGGGGTGTCTCCCCTCCCAACAGTTTTGTCATACACCGGGGAGGCATGATTCTACTTTCCCAGGTAGGGGGGCACTGCGGCAAGTAATGAAATCCTCCTGGTGTAAGTTAGGCAACCATGGTGGGCATGGGTGTTATGATGGGCAGATATAACCCCACTTGGAGTGTGGCGAGGGGCTCGGTCAGAGGTTGCCGGGGATTCCTCACGCAGGAGAGTTTACAGTGCCAGGCGCAGATACGATGAACAGGGGGGTTTGGTCCATCAGCCATGGCCTGCTGCATGCTAAGTCCACTGCGAGTTTGAAAGAGGATGGGGCGCGCCTGCCAGAGGGGGAAGGGACTTGTTTTGCTGGACCTGGGAGAGGCCCTGGAATCAGCAAGATGGAGGTGAAGAGGCCTACCTTGGTGGGGGGCCCTGGGGTGATGGTGGCCACACCCAGAGCTGTGGCGGAGTTACAGGGCGATCCAGAGGCTGTAAGGTACGGAAGGGTACCCTCTGCAGGAGCACAGTAAGGGTGCGAAAGCCAAATATCCCCAGCGAGGTCCTCGTGTTGGACCCTGGAGGAGCGACGGCGCCCCGTTAGTCCTACGGGCGGTTGTGGACCTGAGCAACCGGGGGTTGCCTGCAACGCTCCGCCCCCTTCCTGGGGGGCGTGAGTAAGGGGGTGGACTGGCGGTCCACCGGTGGGAGGGGCTATCCCCGCCCCCAAATCTAACAAACACCGGTTGGCTATGGCCACGGTGTAATTTGGCTCATCAGGCGGGCAGGCGGCGAGGTGCTGCCTGCCCTGGGATCGCCCGTAAGATAACCCACCATGTTGGCATATTTGTTATGCAAATAAACCTGCAGCAATTTTCTCCACTAAGAATGTGTCTTGTCTGATTATTTCTCCAGGTTATTGCTGTGGGAGGGATGGGGAGTGTTGCCGATATTGGCACTAAGATCGAGTCAAACTACCACCCTACAGATCGAGTCAAACTACCACCCTACAGATCGGAACTAAGAACCTGATCTGCAGAGTCCCTCAGGGCTCATCGTTTAGCCCAACCCTGTTCAAATTCTACATGACACCGCTCGCCAACATCATCACATCCTAGGAATCTCCATTATATCCTACGCCTATGACACCCAACCCATCCTTTCTCTGACCGACAAGTCCACCACCCTCAGAACCAACTTCTCCAACTGCATGGTCAGCGTAGCAGACTGGATGAGATCAAACTGCCTGAAACTCAGCTCTGACAAGACGGGAGTGCTAATCTTCGTCTGTGTGCGGGTCACAGGTTCAGCTCCGGCAGTATACCTCAGGGGGTTAACGCTCCTGCTGCAGAGGTCTGTGTGCGGGCCACAGGTTCAGCTCCGGTATTATACCTCAGGGGGTTAACGCTCCTGTTGCAGAGGTCTGTGTGTGGGTCACAGGTTCAGCTCCGTCAGTATACCTCAGGGGGTTAGCGCTCCTGCTGCAGAGGTCTGTGTGCGGGCCACAGGTTCAGCTCCAGGATTATACCTCAGGAGGTTAACGCTCCTGCTGCAGAGGTCTGTGTGTGGGTCACAGGTTCAGCTTCGGCAGTATACCTCAGGGGGTTAGCGCTCCTGCTGCAGAGGTCTGTGTGCGGGCCACAGGTTCAGCTCCAGGATTATACCTCAGGGGGTTAGCGCTCCTGCTGCAGCGGTCTGTGTGCGGGCCACAGGTTCAGCTCCAGCAGTATACCTCAGGGGGTTAACGCTCCTGCTGCAGAGGTCTGTGTGTGGGTCACAGGTTCAGCTCCGGCAGTATACCTCAGGGGGTTAACGCTCCTGTTCCAGAGGTCTGTGTGCGGGCCACAGGTTCAGCTCCGGTATTATACCTCAGGGGGTTAACGCTCCTGCTGCAGAGGTCTGTGTGCGGGTCACAGGTTCAGCTCCAGCCGTATACCTCAGGGGGTTCACACTCCTGCTGCAGAGGTCTGTGTGCGGGTCACTGGTTCAGCTCCAGTATTATACCTCAGGAGGTTAACGCTCCTGCTGCAGAGGTCTGTGTGCGGATCACTGGTTCAGCTCCAGTATTATACCTCAGGAGGTTAACACTCCTGCTGCAGAGGTCTGTGTGCGGTTCAGAGGTTCAGCTCCGGCAGTATACCTCAGGGGGTTAGCGCTCCTTCTGCAGAGGTCTGTGTGCGGGCCACAGGTTCAGCTCCAGGATTATACCTCAGGAGGTTAACGCTCCTGCTGCAGAGGTCTGTGTGTGGGTCACAGGTTCAGCTTCGGCAGTATACCTCAGGGGGTTAGCGCTCCTGCTGCAGAGGTCTGTGTGCGGGCCACAGGTTCAGCTCCAGGATTATACCTCAGGAGGTTAACGCTCCTGCTGCAGAGGTCTGTGTGTGGGTCACAGGTTCAGCTTCGGCAGTATACCTCAGGGGGTTAGCGCTCCTGCTGCAGAGGTCTGTATGCGGGCCACAGGTTCAGCTCCAGGATTATACCTCAGGAGGTTAACGCTCCTGCTGCAGAGGACTGTGTGCGGGCCTCAGGTTCAGCTCCAGCAGTATACCTCAGTGGGTTCACGCTCCTGCTGCAGAGGTCTGTGTGCGGGCCACAGGTTCAGCTCCAGGATTATACCTCAGGGGGTTAACGCTCCTGCTGCAGAGGTCTGTGTGCGGGCCACAGGTTCAGCTCCAGTATTATACCTCAGGAGGTTAACGCTCCTGCTGCAGAGGTCTGTGTGTGAATCACAGGCTCAGCTCCGGCAGTATACCTCAGTGGGTTCACGCTCCTGCTGCAGAGGTCTGTGTGCGGGCCACAGGTTCAGCTCCAGTATTATACCTCAGGGGGTTAACGCTCCTGCTGCAGAGGTCTCTGTGCGGGCCACAGGTTCAGCTCCAGTATTATACCTCAGGAGGTTAACGCTCCTGCTGCAGAGGTCTGTGTGTGAGTCACAGGTTCAGCTCCAGTATTATACCTCAGGAGGTTAATGCTCCTGTTGCAGAGGTCTGTGTATGGGTCACAGGTTCAGCTCCAGCAGTATACCTCAGGGGGTTACCGCTCCTGCTGCAGAGGTCTGTGTGCGGGCCACAGGTTCAGCTCCAGTATTATACCTCAGGAGGTTAACGCTCCTGCTGCAGAGGTCTGTGTGTGAATCACAGGTTCAGCTCCGGCAGTATACCTCAGTGGGTTCACGCTCCTGCTGCAGAGGTCTGTGTGCGGGCCACAGGTTCAGCTCCAGTATTATACCTCAGGAGGTTAACGCTCCTGCTGCAGAGGTCTGTGTGCGGGCCACAGGTTCAGCTCCAGCAGTATACCTCAGTGGATTAATGCTGTTGCTGCAAAGGTCTGTGTGTGAATCACAGGTTCAGCTCCGGCAGTATACCTCAGGGGGTTAACGCTCCTGCTGCAGAGGTCTGTGTGCGGGTCACAGGTTCAGCTCCAGTATTATACCTCAGGGGGTTAACGCACCTGCAGCAGCAGCTGACGTGCAGGGGACAGGCTCATGTCACTTCAAGGTGGCTTCAGGGGGACTGCAGGGGGTGCTCGGCCCCTCTGGTAGCTTCTGGAAGCAGTTTCTACCCAGGGACGTACGGAACTTGGCAGTGAGTACTTGACTCACTGAGGTATTTTCTATCTGATGTGTAAAGTGGGT
This sequence comes from Calotriton arnoldi, assembly GCA_963921515.1. Taxonomy (NCBI): domain Eukaryota; kingdom Metazoa; phylum Chordata; class Amphibia; order Caudata; family Salamandridae; genus Calotriton; species Calotriton arnoldi. The sequence goes on along the minus strand of CAWUFW010003207.1, from coordinate 1,356,542 downwards.
GTGATCTGACGGACTCCTGTTTCAGAAGGATAGCTCGGCGGTTCAGCGCCCCTACCGTAAAGGTCTGTGTGACCTGCTGCTCACAGGATCCACTCTCAGGAGAGTAACGGAGGGTTAATGTCCCTGCTGCAGAGGTCGGTGGGGGATCTACTGGTCACGGAGGGTTAATGCACCTGCTGCAGAGGTCGGTGGGGGATCTACTGGTCACGGAGGGTTAATGCACCTGCTGCAGAGGTCGGTGGGGGATCTACTGGTCACAGAGGGTTAATGCACCTGCTGCAGAGATCTATGTGAGCTACTGGTTACAAGATCCACTCACAGGAGGGTAACGGAGGGTTAATGCACCTGCTGCAGAGGTCTGTGGGTGATCTGGCCCGGGCCAAGGGCCACAACCCCTGTCCGTTTCCTATTGAATATGGGGCCTAGACTGACATATTCAAGAAAGACTCTTATGAGTCTCAATATACCCAATCGGAAGCTTCTCTGCCGGCAGCTCGACATATTTAAGGAGCCCAAGTCATGTCGGCACTGCGCCTTCAATTTTCGTTTTACTAAAATAAAAACTTGTGCTACTGTGAAATATGAACCGAGTCAACAAACACCTTTACCCAAGAGGGTCTCGGGCTTATTAACACTCGCTCTTTGGTCAAACATAACACAGAATTTGCAGAATTGTTGACAGCACACAAAATAGACACGGCTTTCGTTACTGAAACCTGGGCAGACAGTACCTCGGAGCTCGAAGTGTCCTTCGCCCTCCCTGCAGGACTCACAATAATCAGAAATGATAGACAGGATGAACGGGAGGAGGTTTGGCGATGATTATTCAAGATACTCTGCACATAAATGGTTCCCCTGCACGAAGCAGCCCAGATTGTGAACTGTTTTCTTTCAGAATCGCCCTGAGTGACAATTGCACGTTCCACGGAGCCCGGTGCGAAAAGCAAATTTGAAGAAATTATTAGCCCAATCATAGAAGCAAGTACTGATTCAGAGGATTTCTCTATTTTAGGTGATTTTATGTAGAAGACCATGACACAGCATCTATAATCGAGATGATGGCCAGTGCCTCGTTGGAACAGAAGGTCAAGCAGTCCACTCACGAGGCAGGTCACACATTAGACGGAATTTTCACATCTAACCCACATCTGAAATTACAAGAGGTTCTGCCAATTCCGTGGTCAAACCATAAGGCCATCCTGTTTGTAGTAACTACCACCCATCACATCCCTCGTCCTCCTATTCCCCTCAGGACAATTAAGGGGCGCAACTGGGGGAATATTAACCCCCAGCTGTTGCAATCCACCCTAGCATCCTTAAAACCTGACATAAGGTCCGAGGTAAATATATCAACAGGTAGTTTCACCAATTGGATTGAAACTGCAGTAAACACTTTAGCCCCGGTGAAAAGCTTCACTAGCAAGCGTACAAAGAAATCAGAACCCTGGTTTTGTGACGCGCTGCTCGCACAGAAACAACTGCGCAGAAAATTAGAAAGACGTTGGAGAAGGAATTACGCCAAAGCTGATAAAACCCTATATGCACAATCTCTGACTGGCTATAAAAAACTGATCTGGGATAAGAAAAGTAGCTACTTCTCAGAGAAAATCCGGCAGGCAGGTAATTCCAGCAAAGTACTCTGCGACCTTAAAAAGTCTAGTTAAATTACCTGAACCAAAAAAAGAGGACAGCAGTGTGGGATTCTGCAACCAACTAGCACAGTTTTTCAAGGACAAAGTGCAAACAATCTATGATTCCCTTATAGTTAATGGCACTGACTGCACAGCTGACACCCCCACTGCAAGCCCCCCGAACTCCGACAATGTTCTGGATTCCTTCGTGCCACCCATTACAGAACAGATCTTGCAGGTAGTCAGATCAACAAAATCCGGAGCACCCTTTAGACCCTTGCCCGCCAAAAATATTTCAACTGGCACCGGAAACTATTAGCGAGCAACTTAGCTTATTCTTTAAAGAAATTATTGGTTCAGGTATCTTTCCTGACGCGTGGAAACTGGTCTCAATCCTTCCGCTATTAAAAAAACCTGCTCTAGATCCCTGTGAGGACAGTAACTATAGACCTGGATCCCCACCGAAACCAGGAAGACGGTCACCCAGGCCCTCGTCACCAGCCGACTGGACTACGGCAACTCCCTCTATGCCGGAACCACAGCCAAACTTCAAAAAAGACTCCAACGCATCCAGAACGCCTCAGCTCGACTCATCCTGGACATCCCCCGACACAGCCACATCGCCAGACACCTGAGAGACCTGCACTGGCTCCCCGTCAGCAAGAGAATCACGTTCTGACTCCTCACCCACGCACACAAAGCTCTCCACAACCAAGGCCCCAGATACCTCAACGACCGTCTGACCTTCTACACTCCCACCCGCCAGCTACGATCGACCAACCACGCCCTCGCCGCCGTCCCCCGCATCCGAAGAGCCACAACGGGAGGAAGATCCTTCTCCTACCTGGCTGCCAAGACGTGGAACTCCCTACCCATCCACCTCCGCCTTACCCAAGACCACCTCTCCTTCAGGAAGCAACTCAAGTCCTGGCTGTTCGAACAGTAGCGGACCCCCCTCCCCCAAGCGCCTTGAGACCCTCCGGGTGAGTAGCGCGCTATACAAATGCTTGATTGATTGACCTATCGCCAGGATTCCTTTCCCTGCCAAGGGCCTGGAAAAAATCCATAACTCCCAACTCACTGCCTTCATTTCCTCGGCAGACCTGTTGGATTCCTCACAATATGGTTTCCGACAGGGGCACAGCACAGAGACCGCCCTGGTTAAGGCAGCAGAGGAGCTACGGGCAATATTGGACACTGGTGCCAGGGCCGCCCTGAACCTTAAGGATCTATCGGCGGCTTTTGACACCGTGAACCACGACATCCTGATCAGAAGCTCCTAGAGGCAGGAGTCAAGAATTCTGCTCTTAATCTGATCAAATCGTATCTGAACAATAGGTTTCAATATGTTCAGATTGGGGACTCTTGCTCAGAGCAGTTTCTGCTTCCATGTGGGGTGCCGCAGGGCTCTTCACTGAGCCCTACACTGTTCAATCTTTACGTGACCTCCTTAGCTGATATCATCAGGCAGTTTGGCTTTTCGTTGGTCTCCTACGCGGACGATACCCAAATTGTAGTGTCCATCTCAAGCAACTCGGAGGAAGCCGCTGAGCGCTTCAGTCAATGTATGTCCCTGGTAGACCAATGGATGGGCGCAAACTGCCTTAAGCTTAACGCAAGCAAAGCTGAGGTCCTCCTGTTGGGCTCTGATACCTCTTTCTGGTCACAGAGCTGGTGGCGGCCGGGCATGGGAACTCTTCCAGTCCCAGTCAGTAAGGTGAGGAATCTGGGCATCATCTTTGATGACAGACTGACCTTCCGACATCAGATCAATAAGGTCTCCTCACTGGTCTTTATAACACTAAAGTCAATTAGGAAAGTGCGCGCTTTCATCCCCGTGAAGCGGTAAAAACTCTGGTGACGGTCCTAGCCTTGGCTAGATTAGACTATGGAAATGCGTTATATATGGGCCTTCAAAAACAGCCCCTGCTTAAACTCCAGCGGGCGCAGAACGCAGCCGCCAGACGGCTGCTTGATATCCCCAAATTCCAGTCCATTTCCCAAGGCTTAAAAAAACTCCACTGGCTCCCTATGAAAACAAGCATTTGCAATGCAATAGGTCTCGCATTTATGAGAGTTTGAGCTATTGGCTTTGCAAATGACAATGCATTTTATTTATGTGTTGTTTTTAAAACGGATAAATAAAAGGCAATGTCACTTACAATGCCAATAGCTTAAACTCTCGCAAATGCAAGACCTATTGCATTGCAAATGCGTGCTATAAAAATTAAAAAAAAGGGTTGGGAGAGAGCGTGGCCTGCCTGCAGCAGCAGACAGGACAACGCTATTTGAGAAAATAGTGCTTGGACACTGTAATTAAAGCCTACCGAGCAACAACACACTTAACAGGGAGTGTCGCCATGGGAGGTTACAATATGAGACAAGGCGGTACTAGGGAGGGACTACTAAGCCTATTGACCAATGAACAGCCACAGTTTACAGTGGACAATGACACAAGCCAATGAACAATGTGGGCGGAGCTTCAAGTACCTACTACCTTAATACAGCATGCCTCGCAGAGCAGCACATGCACTGCCCAGGCTCGATCTAAAAAGGGAGCGCTCCACCAGGGCAAATGTAATGCGCACCCACACGCAGAAAATAAATCAATCAATTATGTTTGTGGAAATAGGTTGCAGTCAAACTTACCGCAAATATAAATCCAAATCCATTATGGTTGGTGAAGCGGAAGAGTGTGTCTTATTGCAATTACACATGGAGATCCATCGCAAACAGAAAAGATAATTTATTACAGTTGGGGAAGTATGAGAGCGTGTTACATTGCACTAAGCCTCAGGCTGCCATCAAAACTTTACAGAAACACAAAACAAAATGCCTAAGAGTCTGAAAAGCGGGAGAGCGTGCCACGGTGCACTTAGACTCTGTTGCTGATGAAAACATTACACAAAGGCCACATAAAATGCATAACGGTAGGGGAATTTAGATACATTTATTAATGGAAGCAGTAGTGCGTGTGAAAACTTACAGGGCAAACAAAAGATAAAAATAGGTTGTTCTAAAACGCATTGCAAAAAATATCAAAATCCATTAAAGTTGGGAGAGCGTGTCATGGTGCTCGAAGAACCAGGGTCAGAGCAAAAGTCAAGCACAACACAAAATTAAATGCATTACCCACCCCAAAACAATCGTATCCATTATGTTCATGGAAATAGATTGCTGTAAAGGTTACAGCAAATATAAAACCAATTCCTTTACTGTTGTGGAAGCGGGAGAGTGTGTCAGTTAAAGATGGTTCAGGGATATGTTGCTGTAATGGCTGCAAAACCACAAAAAATATAAAGGGAGTGGCTTGCACAAAGGATGTGCTCTACGTGTGATTCATGTATTTACTAGCACCGCACTGTTAAACAGTACCAAGCACGGTAAATACATTGAAAATGCGTGCTCCAGTCGGCTAAAAATATTGTAGGTACATTGGCAACATATTTTACACTTTTGTTGAATTTGAGTCGCTGTGCAGGTAAAACTGCGGCTATAAAGTGTGCCAAAGAAAAGTACCCACACCAGTGTTCCGCTAAAATACACCAAAAACTAGGATTTTTTTTGTAGTAGGCAACTGTTTTTTAGTGTTTACAACTGTAAATTGGAAATAACCAACGTATTCCAATGGAACTTATTTTACTTTCTATTCTTTCAATTGTAAAGTGTTTGTATTGCCAACCTTAAAGTAAAAGAACCAGAGAAAGAAAGTAGAAGTTGTCTATTTCTCAAGGGAGTGTAAAGTGTAACAGCATGTGGTAAAAAGCTCGTATTGTTTAGTGTCTGGGTGCTGAACCCCGATTGACAAAAGATGGCGACGCAGATAATGATGAAAGGCCTTCCCACGAGATGCCAAATTCACTGCTTGAGGGGAGGTTATGCAAAACAAATGGCTTGTGTCTGCTGCTATCTGTTTTGCCTACCTGATGGAACATCCATAAGTACATGTGCGTGTCTTGCTGGAGGAAGCTGCTTGGTGACATCAGGCACCATTTTCTGTAACTCTACCACTCTTACAACTGCAGAGTCACAGGCCCCTGACGGGAGATGCAAGACTAGCTTGGTCAGCGTCATCGGACTCCCGAGCCTCTGGCGGTAATGGTCCGAGGGCCTCACAGGCCTCTCTGCACATTTGCCTATCGGCCCCTATCGTGAGGGAATGGTCATTCCACTCCAGACCTGGTGAGAACAGACTGGGAGCCCGGTCGGCGTAATTGGACTCCTGTCTCCTGCGCCTCTGGTGTGAATTATTTGTCTGGGAGACTGGCAGGCATCTCCGGACGCCGGAGGCTCTCGCGGGTGTGGATTTGAGCCCAGGTGACAATATCCCACGCTCATGACCATTTTTCTTCCACATTCGCTCACTGGCAGAAGCATTAATGACAAACGTGAGGGATGAGCTGTGCTCGGCTCAGCAATTATCAGGAAGTTGAAGACGTGCATAGCGAGAAGAGTTCAGTGCGCACAGCACATCATTTTCAAACACAACAGTGTATCATGACTAGTTCCCACACATACATTTTTAAATGTGTAGCGTTTCTCCTCAAAGGTTTCCTTCTCTAAAACATAAATGAGGAATTTTAAATGTGAAAAATGTGTTTCCTGTCTCCTGTTGATAAGTTGGTGTACGCAACAGAAACACAAAATAAAATAAACAAACATTGCAGTCAGTAAAGCAGGCGGGCGTGTCACGGGGCACTTCGAGCCTGTGACTTATCAAAACCCAGGCTGCTTTGAAAGTGAAAGCGCGCATGGCGCACTGCACGTCGTGCCTGCAGGACCAGAAACGCATTAAAGAACCAGTGGTGCGCGCGCACCACAGAGGAGCGGGGGCCAGGGAGCGCGGCAGTGGCAGCGAGGCGAACGCGCGCTGCTGCGCGTTCTGGCCACCGTCGGGAATGGGAGGAGCGAAGGCGGGACATGCGCCCGCCTTTGCCCAATCGCGTGCCGTTTTTTCTAAAAAAACGCACGCTACAGCCAATGAGGGCTTCTGAAAACAAAACCACACGCACGAGCGTGTAGGTCGTTTTCAGAAGCCCTTTCTAGAGGTCTCGCGCTGTGCGAGCAGTGCTGCGCACTGCAACGCTAGGCGCGAGACCTAAAAAGGGTAGATTTTAAATCTCTATGTCTAGCGTACAAAGCTATGCATGGAACCTGACCCGCGTTCCTGAAAGAACACTTCACTGGTATCAGCCTCCCAGAACCCTACGTTCATCTCAGAGCAAACTCCTACGGATACCCAGATTTAAGAAAGCCCGTTGGGGAGGCAGAAGGTGTGTCCTGAGTACAGTGAAATTATGGAATACGCTTCCGTTAGACATCAAAAACAGCTCAACGTTGCTTTCCTTTAGAAAAGCATTAAAAACGTGGCTATTCTCCAATTAACTTGCACCTTCATCCACTGAAATTCCGGCAGATGCCACCGCACAGCGCCTAGACGCCCTTGGGCATTCGTGCGCTATATAAATTTCACAATCAAATCAAATCAAATCTGCTGCTCACAGGATCCACTCACAGGAGTGTAACGGAGGGTTAATGCACCGGCTGCAGAGATCTGTTTGTGATCTACTGGTTACAGGATCCACTCACAGGAGTGTAACGTAGGGTTAATGCACCTGCTGCAGTGGTCTGTGGGTGATCTACTGATCACAGGATCCACTCACAAGAGGGTAGCTGAGGGGTTTATGTACCCGCTGCAGAGGTCTGTGGGTGAGCTGCTGCTCACAGGATCCACTCACAGAAGTGTAACGTGGGGTTAATGCACCTGCTGCAGAGGTCTGTGGGTGGTCTACTGATCACAGGATCCACTCACAAGAGAGTAGCTGAGGGTTTATGTGCCTGCTGCAGAGGTCTGTGGGTGAGCTGCTGCTCACAGGATCCACTCACAGGAGTGTAACGGAGGGTTAATGCACCAGCTGCAGGGATCTGTGGGTGATCTGGTCACAGGAACCACTCACAAGAGAGTAGCTGAGGGTTTATGTACCTGCTGCAGAGGTCTGTGGGTGAGCTGCTGCTCACAGGATCCACTCACAGAAGTGTAACGTAGGGTTAATGCACCTGCTGCAGTGGTCTGTGGGTGATCTGGTCACAGAATCCACTCACAAGAGGGTAGCTGAGGGTTTATGTACCCGCTGCAGAGGTCTGTGGGTGATCTACTGGTTACAGGATCCACTCCCTGGAGTGTAACGGAGGGTTAATGCACCTGCTGCAGTGGTCTGTGGATGATCTACTGATCACAGGATCCACTCACAAGAGGGTAGCTGAGGGTTTATGTACCCGCTGCAGAGGTCTGTGGGTGATCTACTGGTTACAGGATCCACTCCCAGGAGTGTAACGGAGGGTTAATGCACCTGCTGCAGTGGTCTGTGGATGATCTACTGATCACAGGATCCACTCACAAGAGGGTAGCTGAGGGTTTATGTACCCGCTGCAGAGGTCTGTGGGTGATCTACTGGTTACAGGATCCACTCCCAGGAGTGTAACGGAGGGTTAATGCACCTGCTGCAGTGGTCTGTGGATGATCTACTGATCACAGGATCCACTCACAAGAGGGTAGCTGAGGGTTTATGTACCCGCTGCAGAGGTCTGTGGGTGAGCTGCTGCTCACAGGATCCACTCACAAGAGGGTAGCTGAGGGTTTATGTACCCGCTGCAGAGGTCTGTGGGTGAGCTACTGGTTACAGGATCCACTCTCAGGAGTGTAACGGAGGGTTAATGCACCTGCTGCAGTGGTCTGTGGATGATCTACTGATCACAGGATCCACTCACAAGAGGGTAGCTGAGGGTTTATGTACCTGCTGCAGAGGTCTATAGGTGAGCTGCTGCTCACAGGATCCACTCACAAGAGGGTAGTTGAGGGTTTATGTACCTGTTGCAGAGGTCTGTGGGTGATCTACTGGTTACAGGATCCACTCTCAGGAGTGTAACGGAGGGTTAATGCACCTGCTGCAGTGGTCTGTGGATAATCTACTGATCACAGGATCCACTCACAAGAGGGTAGCTGAGGGTTTATGTACCCGCTGCAGAGGTCTGTGGGTGATCTACTGGTTACAGGATCCACTCCCAGGAGTGTAACGGAGGGTTAATGCACCTGCTGCAGTGGTCTGTGGATGATCTACTGATCACAGGATCCACTCACAAGAGGGTAGCTGAGGGTTTATGTACCTGCTGCAGAGGTCTGTGGGTGATCTACTGGTTACAGGATCCACTCCCAGGAGTGTAACGGAGGGTTAATGCACCTGCTGCAGTGGTCTGTGGATGATCTACTGATCACAGGATCCACTCACAAGAGGGTAGCTGAGGGTTTATGTACCCGCTGCAGAGGTCTGTGGGTGAGCTGCTGCTCACAGGATCCACTCACAGAAGTGTAACGTAGGGTTAATGCACCTGCTGCAGTGGTCTGTGGGTGATCTGGTCACAGAATCCACTCACAAGAGGGTAGCTGAGGGTTAATGCACCTGCTGCAGAGGTCTGTGGGCGATCTACTGCTCACAGGATCCACTCACAAGAGGGTAGCTGAGGGTTAATGCACCTGCTGCAGAGGTCTGTGGGCGATCTACTGCTCACAGGATCCACTCACAAGAGGGTAGCTGAGGGTTTATGTACCTGCTGCAGAGGTCTGTGGGTGATCTACTGATCACAGGATCCACTCACAAGAGGGTAGCTGAGGGTTTATGTACCCACTGCAGAGGTCTGTGGGTGATCTACTGGTTACAGGATCCACTCCCAGGAGTGTAACGGAGGGTTAATGCACCTGCTGCAGTGGTCTGTGGATGATCTACTGATCACAGGATCCACTCACAAGAGGGTAGCTGAGGGTTTATGTACCCGCTGCAGAGGTCTGTGGGTGAGCTGCTGCTCACAGGATCCACTCACAAGAGGGTAGCTGAGGGTTTATGTACCCGCTGCAGAGGTCTGTGGGTGATCTACTGGTTACAGGATCCACTCTCAGGAGTGTAACGGAGGGTTAATGCATCTGCTGCAGTGGTCTGTGGATGATCTACTGATCACATTATCCACTCACAAGAGGGTAGCTGAGGGTTTATGTACCTGCTGCAGAGGTCTGTGGGTGAGCTGCTGCTCACAGGATCCACTCACAAGAGGGTAGCTGAGGGTTTATGTACCCGCTGCAGAGGTCTGTGGGTGATCTACTGGTTACAGGATCCACTCTCAGGAGTGTACCGGAGGGTTAATGCACCTGCTGCAGTGGTCTGTGGATGATCTACTGATCACAGGATCCACTCACAAGAGGTTAGCTGAGGGTTTATGTACCTGCTGCAGAGGTCTGTGGGTGAGCTGCTGCTCACAGGATCCACTCACAAGAGGGTAGCTGCGGGTTTATGTACCCGCTGCAGTGGTCTGTGGGTGATCTACTGGTTACAGGATCCACTCCCAGGAGTGTAACGGAGGGTTAATGCACCTGCTGCAGTGGTCTGTGGATGATCTATTGATCACAGGATCCACTCACAAGAGGGTGGCTGCGGGTTTATGTACCCGCTGCAGTGGTCTGTGGGTAGGCAGCCCCAGGTCACACGTTTCGTCTCAGGATAAAGAGTAGGGAGCAGGGCGTGGTTGTTGCAGCCAGCCCAGGGTCAGACTGGGACAGAAAACAGCCCAGGGAACCAAAATAAAAGCGGCTACATGTGTGAATGGAGGCAGAGCTGAGCTTGTACAGACAGGCCAAAGCCGCGCGGCTGCTGTGCGGGGTGTGGGAGGCAGCAGGCCCCGGAGATGCTGCAGGCAGTGTTTGTGGTTGTGTCAGGGAGATCAGGGGTTAAACCGCCCAGCAGCTCCTAGACGGGCCCTGGAGCAGCCGAAACCAGCCCAGGCACTGCCCTGCCACCCCAGCTCCTCTGGCACTGACCTCCCAGCCCCTCTGGCACTGACCTCCCAGCCCAGGCACTGCCCTGCCACCCCAGCCCCTCTAGCACTGACCTCCCAGCCCCTCCGGCACTGTCAGTCCAGCGCACGCACTGCCCTGCCAGCCCAGCCCCTCTGGCACTGCCACCCCACGCACTGACCTCCCAGCCCCTCTGGCACTGACCTCCCAGCTCCTCTGGCACTGACCTCCCAGCCCCTCTGGCACTGACCTCCCAGCCCACGCACTCACCTCCCAGCCCTGCCCAGCCCAGGCACTGCACTGCCACCCCAGCCCCTCTGGCACTGACCTCCCAGCCCTGCCCAGCCCACGCACTGACCTCCCAGCCCTTCTGGCACTGCCAGCCCACCACTGATCTGCCGGCCCAGGCAATGCCCTGCCACCCCAGCCCCTCTTGCACTGACCTCCCAGCCCAGGCACTGACCTCCCAGCCCACGCACTGACCTCCTAGCCCAGGCACTGCACTGCCAGCCCAGCCCCTCTGGCACTGACCGCCCAGCCCAGGCACTGCCCTGCCACCACAGCCCCTCTGGCACTGACCTCCCAGCCCCTCTGGCACTGCCAGCCCAGGCACTGACCTGCCACCCCAGCCCCTCTGGCACTGACCTCCCAGCCCCTCTGGCACTGACCTCCCAGCCCAGGCACTGACATGCCACCCCAGCCCCACCTGCCCAGGCACTGACCTGTCACCCCAGCCCCTCTGGCACTGACCTCCCAGCCCCCCTGGCACCACCTGCCCAGGCACTGACCTGTCACCCCAGCCCCTCTGGCACTGACCTCCCAGCCCCTCTGGCACTGACCTGCCAGCCCACGCACTGACCTGCCAGACCACGCACTGACCTCCCAGCCCACGCACTGACCTCCCAGCCCACGCACTGACCTGCCAGCCCGCGCACGGACCTGGCCCTCCCAGCCCACGCACTGACCTCCCAGCCCACGCACTGACCTCCCTGCCCACGCACTGACCTCCCAGCCCACGCACTGACCTGCCAGCCCACGCACTAACCTACCAGCCCTTCTGGCAATGACCTCCCAGCCCACGCACTGACCTGCCACCCCAGCCCCTCTGGCCCTCCCAGCCCACACACTGACCTCCCTGCCCACGCACTGACCTCCCAGCCCCCGCACTGACCTTCCAGCCCACACACTGACCTACCAGCTCTTCTGGCACTGACCTCCCAGCCCACGCACTGACCTGCCACCCCAGCCCCTCTGGCCCTCCCAGCCCACGCACTGATCTCCCAGCCCACGCACTGACCTCCCAGCCCACGCACTGACCTGCCAGCCCACGCACTGACCTGCCAGCCCACGCACTAACCTACCAGCCCTTCTGGCACTGACCTCCCAGCCCACGCACTGACCTGCCACCTCAGCCCCTCTGGCCCTCCCAGCCCACGCACTGACCTCCCAGCCCATGCACTGACCTCCCAGCCCACGCACTGACCTCCCAGCCCACGCACTGACCTCCCAGCCCACGCACTGACCTCCCAGCCCAGCCCCTCTGGCCCTCCCAGCCCACGCACTGACCTCCCAGCCCACGCACTGACCTGCCAGCCCACGCACTGACCTACCAACCCTTCTGGCACTGATCTCCCAGCCCACGCACTGACCTGCCACCCCAGCCCCTCTGGCCCTCCCAGCCCACGCACTGACCTCCCAGCCCTCGCACTGACCTGCCAGCCCACGCACTGACCTGCCAGCCCACGCACTGACCTGCCAGCCCACGCACTGACCTACCAGCCCTTCTGACACTGACCTCCCAGCCCATGCACTGACCTACCAGCCCTTCTGGCACTGACCTCCCAGCCCACGCACTGACCTACCAGCCCAGCCCCTCTGGCACTGCCAGCGCACGCACTGACCTACCAGCCCAGCCCCTCTGGCACTGACCTACCAGCCCCTCTGGCACTGCCAGCCCATGCACTGACCTACCAGCCCAGCCGGCACTGCCAGCCCACACACTGACCTCCCAGCCCAGCCCATCTGGCACTGCCGGCCCACGCACTGACCTCCCAGCCCAGCCCCTCTGGCCATGCCAGCCCACCACTGATCTGCCAGCCTAGCCCATCTGGCACTGACTGCCCAGCCCATGCACTGACCTGCCCACCCCTCTGGCACTGCCTGCCCAGCCCACGCACTGACCTCCCAGCCCTTCTGGCACTGACCTGCCCACCCCTCTGGCACTGCCTGCCCAGCCCACGCACTGACCTGCCAGCCCTTCTGGCACTGCCTGCCCAGCCCACGCACTGACCTCCCAGCCTGTCTGGCACTGACCGCCCAGCCCACACACTGACCTGCCCGCTCCTCTGGCACTGCCTGCCCAGCCCATGCACTGACCTCCCAGCTCTTCTGGCACTGACCTGCCCGCCCCTCTGGCACTGCCTGCCCAGCCCACGCACTGACCTCCCAGCCCTTCTGGCACTGCCTGCCCAGCCCACGCACTGACCTCCCAGCCCCTCTGGCCCTGCCAGCCCACTCACTGACCGACCAGCCCAGCCCCTCTGGCACCACCAGCCCACGCACTGACCTCCCTGCCCCTCTGGCACTGCCAGCCCACACACTGACCTCCCATCCCACACACTGACTTTCCAGCCCAGCCCCTCTGCCCCTGCCAGCCCACACATTGACCTACCAGCTACTCTGGCACTGCCAGCGCACGCACTGACCTCCCAGCCCAGCCCCTCTGGCACTGCCTGGCTGCCCTTTATGCCTATGGACGAGGCACTATACAGAGCTGTAACCTGCAGACCACATGGTCCAGCCCCAGGGGGTAACTGCTGAGCTGACCCCTCTGGGCATCTGCAGGGCGCTGGCTTGTTGTTTTTGCTTTACTCTAGCATTGGCCAAGTCGCTATCATGGGAGCAGGATCTGCTGTCCCTAAACATGATCCGCGTGGGCTTCCAACAGCAGAAGTAGGCGGTGCCGGAGTGGCTGCCTTCGCAGTGGTCTTTGGACTTAGTGAATCTTTGTGTTAAAGTTCCAACATGGCTGCCACATCTAGAGCAATGTGGTGACCATCTTAGAATGGGGAAACAGTGATACACTTAGAGCGATGTGGCGGCCATCTTAGAATGGGGAAACAGTGATACACTAGGAGCGATGTGGAGGCTATTTTAGAATAGGGAAACAGTGAAACACTTAGAGCGATGCGGCGGCCATCTTAGAATGGGGAAACAGTGATACACTTGGAGCGATGCGGCGGCCATCTTAGAATGGGGAAACAGTGATACACTTAGAGCGATGCGGCGGCCATCTTAGAATGGGGAAACAGTGATACACTTGGAGCGATGCGGCGGCCATCTTAGAATGGGGAAACAGTGATACACTTGGAGCGATGTGGCGGTCATCTTAGAATGGGGAAACAGTGATACACTTAGAGCGATGCGGTGGCCATATTAGAATGGGGAAACAGTGATACACTTAGAGCGATGTGGAGGCCATCTTAGAATGGGGAAACTGTGATACAATTTGCGTAATACCATTACATGATGCTCACCTATTGGCTTTAACGTGCGTTTCATAGTAAATAAATCACAGTTACTGTTTTTATCTGAACTTTTCATAATAAGCAGCTCATCGGGCATCTGAAATAACTTTTTGTAATGAACTAATCAGGTCTCTAGCTTTTATCATTGGCTTGTCTCCATAAACAACTCAGACCTCCTGTATTGAGCACAAGTTTTCCAACAAGGTAACCCCTACGGCAACCATTAGGCATGTATTAATAAAATTAGAAATATGTTCATTACAATTATTGAAACAATATAAAATCCCTAAAGAGGATTATCAGAATTCAAATCATCTCTCCAACGGGTGTGTTCACGTGTGTCGCCATTCCAAAACTCACAACAGGGATCTCTTCGAATCCATTAAACAGTAATAATAGTACTTGGATTTGTAGAGTGCGGTTAATCACCTGTGAGGGTCTCTAGGCGCTGTCTTTAGGCACAGGGAGATGAAGTGATTTGCCCAGAATCAGAGGATGTTGAGCCGACTTGGACCTGGATCCCCAGCTCCGAAGTCGGCAGCTCTGGCCGTTACGCCACACCCTTTCTCTGCCACCATCCCTGCCAACACGTTTCAAGAGCGTGTAATAATAATGCACTCTTAAACGCCTATTGGCTTTAGCACATGCTTTTCACGATACGTAAGTCAGGTCAGGCCCTGGCTTTGTCATAACGTTTCATATTAAGCCGATCACACCCATGGTATCTGCTATACGCTCCCCGATGAACCACTGAGGCCTGTGTCCTTTACCATTGGGTGGCGACCATCATCGACTCTGGCCGCCTGGAGTGACAAGCATCAATCACAGTCCTAAAATGACTGCTGTGTACCAATCTATAGTTGTAAACTATATACAAACTCTCTTCAGAGGGCTCAGTAAGGAGTAAAACTCTTCCCCCCCAGGGTTTGTCGGAGGGCGACCGCCACCGAAGCCCCCTACTGACTATGGGAATCTGCGAGAGCCTGTAACACGGCGTGAACACAATCACCGCCAAAGGCCTGTTGGCACTAACGCAATTCACAATAGATACATTAGGCCTACTGCCTTTGTCGTAACGTTTCATAATCAGACCTAGGGCGGCAGACGGGACTTTGGCCCACAGCCCTCATCACGGGCTTGGCATGTAACCAACTCACGCCTGCTGTCCTTGCTTCAGCTTCCACCCATGGCACCGCTGGGCACACAGTAACACAACTACAAGTGTTACACAAGTCACTCATTGAAATGCTAGCTTTTCTAAGAGGGCGAACCGAGGACTCTCACTGTCCACAGATTCTCCGAGGGGGTAATGCACTTCAGTCCCCACCTACTACCACAATCTGTGGGAATCCCATGAAATGCCTTTCTGTGGTTCTAAATAACCGGTCACCCTTTAGTTTAGCATCTGCTACGTCACATTTCCCTGTGATGTGTAGTAAAATGTAAAAAGATATTTCTACACCTCTTTTCAGTACACCTGTCTCCGAAGTAGCTCCGGTCTTGTATGTATTAGTTACATTTTTAGATTTAAAATAATTTTGTAAGCATACAGCTACCATATATAGGTGGAAGCATATTTTCTCTTTTTGGCTTTTTATTATAGCAGCATATGCTTGAAAAATATAACCATTGCAGGAGCTTGCCAAGGCCAGATGTATTGGCTTTGCCAGTGCTTGTTGTAAGTTGACTGAGTTTGTTTAACGCCCCATTGTCATTTCCAGACTAACTCCCGCAGGTCCTTCCTGAAGAGGTGTCTCGGTACCTTCTGGGAGAGGGTGCTTCTATGCTATGGACGGGGGGCAGTGAGAAGTTCCAGGCTTTGGGGGTCGCCTGGAGGATTGGGCTAAAGTTGTTGGCTCTGTCTGAGTACTGGTGTCTCTGAGGGCTCCTATTGTGGGGTGTACTCATGCCCCCTTTACTGGCACCTTTGTGTGGGCTGTGGAGAGTGGTGAGGGCTGGTGGAGGGGTGCAAGGTTAGAGTCTTGGGTCTGTGTAGGCAGGACAGTGTCAGGACAGTGTCAGGGACAGTTTCCACTTCCAAGGCTTGCTCCTCTATGGAGGCGCGGTGTCCATCGGTGTCCATCGGTGTCCATCGGTGTCCAGTGTACTGTGTCGCTGCCTCCTTACGCTCTATACGTCCACCCTGCTCTGTTCAGAGCAGGTCTCTGTAGACAGGACAGTGCAGGACAGTGTCAGGGACAGTTTCCACTTACAAGGCTTGCTCCTCTATGGAGGCGCGATGTCCATCGGTGTCCATCGGTG
Source organism: Calotriton arnoldi (assembly GCA_963921515.1). Lineage (NCBI taxonomy): Eukaryota > Metazoa > Chordata > Amphibia > Caudata > Salamandridae > Calotriton > Calotriton arnoldi. Next base: position 1,340,283 of record CAWUFW010003207.1, on the reverse strand, counting down.
TCCATCAGTGTCCATCGGTGTCGCTGCCTCCTTACGCTCTATACGTCCACCCTGCTCTGTTCAGAGCAGGTCTCTGTAGACAGGACAGTGCAGGACAGAGTCAGGGACAGTTTCCACGTACATGGCTTGCTCCTCTATGGAGGCACGGTGTCCATCGGTGTCCATCGGTGTCCAGTGTACTGTGTCGCTGCCTCCTTAAGCTCTATACGTCCACCCTGCTCTGTTCAGAGCAGGTCTCTGTAGACAGGACAGTGCAGGACAGAGTCAGGGACAGTTTCCACGTACATGGCTTGCTCCTCTATGGAGGCACGGTGTCCATCGGTGTCCATCGGTGTCCAGTGTACTGTGTCGCTGCCTCCTTAAGCTCTATACGTCCACCCTGCTCTGTTCAGAGCAGGTCTCTGTAGACAGGACAGTGCAGGACAGAGTCAGGGACAGTTTCCACGTACATGGCTTACTCCTCTATGGAGGCACGGTGTCCATCGGTGTCCATCGGTGTCCAGTGTACTGTGTCGCTGCCTCCTTAAGCTCTATACGTCCACCCTGCTCTCTTCAGAGCAGGTCTCTGTAGACAGGACAGTGTCAGGGGCAGTTTCCACGTACATGGCTTGCTCCTCTATGGAGGCGCGGTGTCCATCGGTGTCCATCGGTGTCCATCGGTGTCCAGTGTACTGTGTCGCTGCCTCCTTACGCTCTATACGTCCACCCTGCTCTGTTCAGAGCAGGTCTCTGTAGACAGGACAGTGCAGGACAGTGTCAGGGACAGTTTCCACTTACAAGGCTTGCTCCTCTATGGAGGCGCGATGTCCATCGGTGTCCATCGGTGTCCATCAGTGTCCATCGGTGTCGCTGCCTCCTTACGCTCTATACGTCCACCCTGCTCTGTTCAGAGCAGGTCTCTGTAGACAGGACAGTGCAGGACAGAGTCAGGGACAGTTTCCACGTACATGGCTTGCTCCTCTATGGAGGCACGGTGTCCATCGGTGTCCATCGGTGTCCAGTGTACTGTGTCGCTGCCTCCTTAAGCTCTATACGTCCACCCTGCTCTGTTCAGAGCAGGTCTCTGTAGACAGGACAGTGCAGGACAGAGTCAGGGACAGTTTCCACGTACATGGCTTACTCCTCTATGGAGGCACGGTGTCCATCGGTGTCCATCGGTGTCCAGTGTACTGTGTCGCTGCCTCCTTAAGCTCTATACGCCCACCCTGCTCTGTTCAGAGCAGGTCTCTCTAGACAGGACAGTGTCAGGGGCAGTTTCCACGTACATGGCTTGCTCCTCTATGGAGGCACGTGTCCATCGGTGTCCATCGGTGTCCATCGGTGTCGCTGCTGCCCATCGTCTAATCATGAACACCCCTAAACTCTGTTTCTTGCTTCATGTGTTTGCATTCTGCAGTCATCAGCTGCCCGTTTAAAACTGAATGGGTGTGTCCAGTGCTGCGCTCCACGCCTGGAGTGCTCTGTCCAGGGCTGCGCTCCACGGCCTGGAGTGCTCTGTCCAGGGCTGCGCTCCACGCCTGGAGTGCTCTGTCCAGGGCTGCGCTCCACGCCTGGAGTGCTCTGTCCAGTGCTGCGCTCCACGCCTGGAGTGCTCTGTCCAGGGCTACGCTCCATGCCTGGAGTGCTCTGTCAGTGCTGCGCTCCACGCTTGGAGTGCTGTGTCCAGGGCTGCGCTCCACGCCTGGAGTGCTCTGTCCAGGGCTGCGCTCCATGCCTGGAGTGCTGTGTCCAGGGCTGCGCTCCATGCCTGGAGTGCTCTGTCCAGGGCTGCGCTCCACGCCTGGAGTGCTGTGTCCAGGGCTGCGCTCCACGCCTGGAGTGCTGTGTCCAGGGCTGCGCTCCACGCCTGGAGTGCTGTGTCCAGGGCTGCGCTCCACGCCTGGAGTGCTCTGTCCAGGGCTGCGCTCCACGCCTGGAGTGCTCTGTCCAGGGCTGCGCTCCACGCCTGGAGTGCTGTGTCCAGGGCTGCGCTCCACTCCTGGAGTGCTGTGTCCAGGGCTGCGCTCCACGCCTGGAGTGCTCTGTCCAGGGCTGCGCTCCACGCCTGGAGTGCTCTGTCCAGGGCTGCGCTCCACGCCTGGAGTGCTCTGTCCAGGGCTGCGCTCCACGCCTGGAGTGCTGTGTCCAGGGCTGCGCTCCACGCCTGGAGTGCTCTGTCCAGTGCTGCGCTCCACGCCTGGAGTGCTCTGTCCAGGGCTGCGCTCCACGCCTGGAGTGCTGTGTCCAGGGCTGCGCTCCACGCCTGGAGTGCTCTGTCCAGGGCTGCGCTCCACGCCTGGAGTGCTCTGTCCAGTGCTGCGCTCCCCGCCTGGAGTGCTGTGTCTAGGGCTGCGCTCCGCACCTGGAGTGCTGTATCCAGTGCTGCGCTCCGCGCCTGGAGTGCTGTGTCCAGTGCTGCGCTCCACGCCTGGAGTGCTGTGTCCAGTGCTGGGTTCCACGCCTGGAGTGCTGTGTCCAGTGCTGCACTCCACACCTGGAGTGCTGTGTCCAGTGCTGGGCTCCACACCTGGAGTGCTGTGTCCAGTGCTGGGCTCCACGCCTGGAGTGATGTGTCCAGTGCTGGACTCCACAGCTGGAGTGCTCTGTCCAGTGCTGGGCTCCGCACCTGGAGTGCTGTGTACAGGGCTGCACTCCACACCTGGAGTGCTGAGTCCAGTGCTGGGCTCCACGCCTGTAGGGCTGTGTCCAGTGCTGCGCTCCACGCCTAGAGTGCTGTGTCCAGTGCTGGGCTCCACACCTGGAGTGCTGTGTCCAGTGCTGGGTTCCACACCTGGAGTGATGTGTCCAGTGCTGGGCTCCACAGCTGGAGTGCTGTGTCTAATGCTGGGCTCCACAGCTGGAGTGCTGTGTCCGGTGCAGCGCTCCACATCTAAAGGGGTGTGTCTGGCGCTGTACTCATCATCTGGAGGGTTGTGTTCGGCACTGCACGCCACATCTGGAGCTTTGTGTCTGGTGCTGCACTCCACAACCGAGGTCTGTGTCAAGTGCTGCACTCCACAACTCAAGGGCTGTGTCCGGTGCTGTACTCCACATCTAGAGGGCTGAGTGCAGTGCTGCACTCTGCACTTGTAAGCCTGTTTCCAGGGTTGCACTCCTCATCTGGAAGGCAGGTTCCTGCACTGCATTCCACATCTGGAGGGTTGTTTCTAAGGGTGGGCGAACTCGCAGAGGTTTACTCTACGGAATTCTGCGGAGTTACCTAAAAATTCAGCGAGATTCTGTGGAGTTACGCAAGCGGTGGAATCCCGGTACGTTGCGCTGCTCCGGCTGATAGTTAGTGCCGGGAGCGCGAACGGCACCACGCGACGCACCAGAGGGAGCTGCTTCTTTCTGCTACTCGAGTAGATTTTCTATTCGAGCCCCAGCGACCTCAGCATGCGCGGTAGCAACCTGTTGTGATCGCCCGCCTTGAGAAATCTCACTGGGTTGCAGTCTAGCGCTCGTTTTTCATGCCCGCCAACTTAACGTTGGTGAGCCACATGCGAGAAAATCTCTGTCACACTGCGGTCAGCCAGTTTTCACCGCGCTCCAAGTGGAGCGCGGAGTGGTCAAAACTCTGCAAACTCTGCTGGCGGAGTTTACCGCCCACCCGTTTCCAGTACTACACTCTACATCTGGTGGGTTGTCTCTAGGGATGCACCTCACATCTGGTTGGTGTTTGTAACTAGGGCTGGAGGCCAGATCTTTGGATAGATAAAGGCAACGTAGAGACAGCCCAGAAGAAAACTCTCTAAGATGGTGCAAGTCCTGCACTTGCAGTATTATAAAGAGGGAGGGTAAGGCAAGAGCTTAAATCTGTGGAGGAGGAACCAGATGTAGGGGTTGAGAGAGAGACAAATACCACACTGAGTCGCAGAGGGCAAAGGTGTGAGCAGGCCTGGAAATGTCATAAAAATATTATAAAACCCGCAAGCCTAGTGACTTGACTAATCTACTCTACCTAACTGCAATGTACCTCTGTCATAAACTGCTCTCAAATTGTGTGATCCAAGGCAAATATTGTATTTTATAGAGCCACATTTTCTTCATTATCACATGAGAGCACCTTGAAGTATGTGAGGTCAGCATGTCTGCTGTACAAAAAACTATTTTGTATGAATGAATAGACGACACATTTGCTCTGTGTATAATCGGAATCTAGCCCACATACAGGGTACTCATGACCGCTGACACGCCTCCAGGGTCAACGATAGCATGGTCATTAGGGTGCGGGCAGGAATATTTCTTAGTTCGTGTTTAAAATCGCACCCTTAATAAATGTATATCTACTAAAGCATGATGGGTAGCCACTGTAATTTACATAAAGGCGTTTTCTATTGAAATGGCCACAAACCTTCCCACTAACGCAGTTTAATGATAAAGCTGTATACAGTAAAAACAATAATGTGCGGAAATCAGATTCCAACACAAATATTTACCATTTGCACATCACTGAGTAAAGTCTTCTTTGTTTTCATCCTATTAAAATGTTTGTTTCCATTACACAGAATGTCAAAAAATGTGCCTTCATAACAGAAGTATATTTTGAAATGTTTGTACAGTTCATTTACAAGCTATTTGAATGTTGTGTGTGAACAAAAACCCCGACATCCTGCATGATTGTCACACAGTTCAGTTTACGAAATCATCTAACTTTGCAGTCAGAGAAAGAAAAGTAAACACCCGTCTCCGGGATAAAATAAGCAGCAAATTGTAAGACGTCATAAGCAGGCCTGGGGGGAGTTCTGCTACACGGAACTCCGCGAAGTGACGAAAAAACTTCTCAGTGCTCCACGGAGTTCCGCAAGCAGCGGAGTGAGGTAAGTTGCGCTGCTCGCACTGATTTTTAGCGCCAGGAGTTTGTACCATGCTGAAAAATCAGCTGGAACGGCACCACACACAGCGCAAGAGGGTGCTGCTTCTTTCTCTTGCTCGAATAGATGTCCTACTCGAGCAGCAGCTTCCTGAACGCGAGCTGCAGATTTCTCAATGCGAGCGGTAGCGACCTGCCGTGATTGCCCGTGTTGAGAAATCTCGCCGGGAGGTGGTCTAGCGTACAATTTTCCTCTCTCGCGCTTGCTAACTTAACGTTGGCAAGCCACGAGAGAGGAAAAACTCCGCCTCACGTGACTGCGTGGAGTTTTTCAGAACTCTCCGCTTTACGTGGAGCACGGAGTGGGAAAAACTCTGCAAGCAGAGCAGAAGTTTACGCCCAGGCCTAGACATAAGCTGATATTTGACCTCTGTCTCTGAGCGCATCTTAATTGCTCATTCACTTTCTGAATGAGCAGAACACCTATTCTTTGTTAACTCGCCAGAACGGGCCAGTAGGCCTTTAAAATAGCTCGCCCTGATAAAATCTGACTCGCCATGGCGAGTAGATTTCTAGAGGCCTGGACTGAGAGGTGTTTCTGTACTGCTTCCTATTGTGGTAAATGCTACTGAGAAGATTGTCTTTTTTATTATCATATTGTATTATTACTCTAAATGTGTGTGTTCCCTTGCAGTGAACCTCCTGGACACAGCCACAGCCCAGGGCGGGCTCGGGTGGCTGCCGGACCCGCCGGAGAATGGGGTGAGTAACTGGTAGGCACTGGGTGTAGGGGTGGGCACTGGGTGTGGGCACGGGGTGTAAGGGTGGGCATAGGGTGTGTGCACGGGGTGTGGGCATGGAATGTGGGCACCAGGTGTAAGGGTGGGCACGGGGTGTGAGCATGGGGTGTGGGCACAGGGTGTGGGTACCAGGTGTAAGGGTGCGCACCAGGGGAGACCCTCTGAGTTGGCCCATGCACTGACCTCTTGCCTTCTTCTCCCCTGACCAGTGGAGCCAGATCCAACAGATTCTCAATGGGACGCCCACCTACATGTACCAGGACTGCAGCATACTGGAAGGTGACACCGACCACTGGCTCCGCAGCAATTGGATCTACCGGGACGAGGCGGCCCGCATTTTTGTGGAGCAGAAGTTCACAGTGCGGGACTGCAAGAGCTTCACTGAGCAGCCGATCTCCTGCAAGGAGACCTTCAACCTCTACTACATGGAGTCCGACCAGGACCAGGGCATCCTCTTCCGGCGACCTCTCTTCACCAAGGTCAACACCATCGCTGCAGACCAGAGCTTCGGCAGTAAGGACATCGTGGAGGGCTCCCTGCAGCTTAACGTGGAGGTGAGCTCCATCAGCCGGCTGACGCGGAGGGGCTTCTACCTGGCCTTCCAGAACTTCGGGGCATGTGTGGCCTTGGTGGGTGTGCGGGTCTTCTACAAGGTGTGTCCGGAGACTCGCAGCCGCCTGGCACTCTTCCCGGAGACTTTAGCCAGCGCGGACAGCCTGGCGGAGGTGGTGGGCCACTGTGTGGCCAATGCCCAGGAGGATGCTGGTGGCCCCCCCAAGATGCACTGCAGCGCCGACGGCGAGTGGCTGGTGCCTGTAGGGCAGTGCCAGTGCCTGGCCGGATTCGAGGAGGCTGAAAGCGGAGGAGAGTGCCTGGGTGAGTGTCCGCAGACAGCCGCACTGGGGGAAATGGTGGAGGTTGGGTTATTCTGTAAGGTGCTGATGTGCTGTCATGAGAGTAATGCCACGACGTGCTGCCGTGAGAGTAATGCCACGACGTGCTGCCGTGAGAGTAATGCCACGACGTGCTGCCGTGAGAGTAATGCCACGACGTGCTGCCGTGAGAGTAATGCCATGTCAGCAATGCCATAACTGTGGTGCATTGTGATGCATACTTTCCCCCTTTACTTTGTTTTACATTGACTTCACTGATATTACCTCCATTGCACCGTTTACTTTCTCAATTTACTAACTTATGTCATCAGTGCGCCCAAAGCATAAGGTAAAGTTTAGCATTAGGATTAAATAAAACTTCTCTCTCTCTGTCTCTCTCTCTGTCTCTCTCTGTCTCTCTGTCTCTCTCTCTATTTTTTTGTTTTTTTAACAGAAATAGAATTTTAAACAGGAATAGAATTTAAAAAAAACTCATACATTCACTGATAAAAGCCAAAGGTTACAGGGATGTTATAGGTAGGCTCAGATTTCACTCGTACAAAACCAGTGAAATTCAGCACAATTTCTGAACATGCAGCTCCCTCTGTCCAAAAGCGATTCTGCTCCGTTTTCAGCAAGCGAGAGCATTTTCTACGCTCTCGCTTGCTTAAAGCGCAGCAGCATTTGCTATGGCTTGGCAGGAGTGGTAAAGCTACCGCCAAGCCATAGCAAACACCTACGTCCCAGGAATGGGCACCCTGGGACATAGCAGGAGCCGGCCCTGGGGGGGTGGCAGTCCCCAGGGCCATGTATTGCTCCAGGAGAGGGGCCGCGCGGCCCCCCCCTTTATTGCTGGACCCAGCCTGGGGAGGTGGTGGTCCCCGGGGCCATGTATGGCTCCAGGAGAGGGGCCGCGCGGCCCCCCCCCTCAATGCTGGACCCAGCCCGGGAGGTGGTGGTCCCCGGGGCTGCGGAGAGCCGTGCAGCCCCCCCACTATAATTATTTACATTTGCTACGAGGAGGTGACGGGCCCCATGGCTGCGGGGATGCCCCACGGGGCCCCGCATTAATTTCATATTTAGCCCCAGGGAGGTGGTGGTCCCCGGGGCTGCGGGGCGGCGTAGTGGGCCCCCGCATTAATACATTTGCCCTGAGGAGGTGGCGGTCCACAGGGCACGGGGTTGCGCAGGGCAACCCCAGCATAATTTGTAAAGAATGCCCCGGGGAGGTGGCGGTCTCTGGGGCTGCGGGGGCGGCCATATGGCCTCCCCTGCACTAATCTTACACATAGGTCCAGGGAGGTGGTGGTCCCCTGAGTTGTGCGGTGCCGCACGGCCCCGCATCATTCATTTTATTGTTTGCCGCGGGTAGGTGGCGGTCCCATGGGGACCACCGCATAATTAATAAACACTGCCCCTGGGATTTGGCCCACCTGGAGGCTTCATAAAAAAGTCACACAGGAGTCCGTGCGTCGTCTTTTTTTAAATTTCGCCGCGGGTCCATTGGTGAATTCACTGCAAGATTAAATTTAAAAAAACACTTAATACCCGGCGGGGTCCCTGTGGGACCCCCCTACCATATCTGGGGGGTCAGGGTATTCCTACCCTGCCCCCTTTTCTTTATTTTTTACTTTTTTTCTGGGACTCAGCTTCAAGAATCCTGGTTGAAGTGTTGACAACCAATCAAATTTTAGTAGGATCCGCGAGTCCACTGCAAGGACTCTCGTCCCCAGATATCTATATTTTTTTAACTTGAATATCTCTGAAACTACTGAATGGATTTACACCAAATCACAAAAAGCACGCTTTCTGGACCAACATTTAGCTTTCCACCAAATTTGGTGTAATTCCGTTCAGCAGTTTGGGCCGTAGTCGTATTAAAAAAATTAAAAACCCCTATAGACATAACATTGAGAAAACACGTTTGGTGACCCCCCTTTGTTTCTCGGTCCCCACTTGACGGATCACCCCAAAACTTTCAACACAGCAGCTGAACCAAAAGGGGGACATTTTTTGAAAAATTCATGAAGATTCGTCAAGCAGAGCCAAAGTTATTGGCAAAAAAAAATGTTTTTCCTATGGAAACTTTGGTCCTAACTATAACAATCCTACTGGTGCCGCCGACCTAGACGTGCTCTCGGTACACTCCATCTGGAGGGCTTTCAGTGTATAATGATTTTAAAACTCTTAGGGTGCAGGGATGAGTTAGAGGACGAAATGAATTCAGAAGATGGAAAGTAAAACCAAAAAGCACAAGTATTAATGATTTGTACACACATATCGATACAGGAGTTTTCATTTGCGCAGAGGTTCTATAGTTTCAGTATATTATTATTAAATCAAGAAATGCACTGAATTGAGCACTTGCACATTATGAGACTGTAGAAATATAAGATTATTATTTTGTGTGTATTATAAATCCTCGTGTAATAAATAATTTACCTGAACAAATAGATTATCATATATACATGTTTATAACTGTGCAAACTTTTATAAACACATATATTTGTATATTCACTGAAAAAACATAGGTTTCAGGCACGTTATAGTTAGAAATTAGCATTTAAAAAACCTTAGAAATTCACTGAAAAACCATAGGTTTCAGGGGCGTTATAGTTAGTTGGACATTTCACTCGTACAAAACCATAGAAATTCCCCGTTATAGTTAGTTCAGCTAACTATAACTCGCGCGCCCGCAATGCACTGCTGATGCCGTCACATATTACATCACTCATGACATGGTCAGTGACATCACTCATTACATCACTGATGACATCTCAAATGACATCACTGATGACATCATCCTTGTGATAGAGTGGCAGACCTCCTCTCACCCTAATATAACCTTTGATGCACACACTCAAAAATACAAACTAACATTTTCAAAACAATGGACATACCAATACCAGTTACAACACACCTATTCAGTAATTCCAAGATCTACACACACATCCACTCATTCACCAACAGTCCCTATACAGTCACTCATACATGTACTCACTCATCATATGTACTCATACACCTACACATCCTGTTACACACCACCACTCATCCTTAGAGTTACTCACACACATAGTCACACATGCAAACAAAGTATCAAACATCCATTTACTTGCATATACAGTTATACACACACTACCACACTTACTTCTACAGAAACTTACACATACTTACTCTCTTAAACAATCACTTATAGAAACACCTACTTATTTGTACAGGAACTCTTCCAATCTTTCACTCTCACATATACTCACTTATATACACCAATACTCACATATACTAGTTTAAAACATATGTAGTTACTCATAAAGACACTATTGAGACAGTCATTCACTCACTAACACACCCATACACATACTCATCCACCTATACAGTCCTGCACACATGCTGTCTTCAACACATACAAACAGTGAGTCACTCATTCATGCATCTATGCACTAAGTAATACCCCCACCGAACCATACAGACACTCAGACACTCATACTGATACTCAAAAACCAACTAATAACCCATATAAACACTCATGTAGCTACTCACCAACCCATGCAGCCACTTATACACAAAGTGAGAGACTGATACAGATATTTTCATATTTAAACATTACTCACTAACCCATGTATTCACTAAGATACACAGTTATACAATCAATTTTACAAAACAAAATCATCCATTTAGACACTTATATACCCATTTATTCTTCCATCGACCTTGAGATATACATATATAAAACATATTTAATTTTCAGAAAAACACACATTCACTGGATGATGTCATCAGTGATGTCATTTGAGATGTCATCAGTGATGTCACTGACCATGTCATGAGTGATGTAATATGTGACGTCATCAGCAGTGCATTGCGGGCGCGCGAGTTATAGTTAGCTGAAATGTCCAACTAACTATGACGCCCCTGAAACCTATGGTTTTTTCAGTGAATTTCTAAGGTTTTTTAAATGCTAATTTCTAACTATAACGTGCCTGAAACCTATGTTTTTTTCAGTGAATATACAAATATATGTGTTTATAAAAGTTTGCACAGTTATAAACATGTATATATGATCTATTTGTTCAGGTAAATTATTTATTACACGAGGATTTATAATACACACAAAATAATAATCTTATATTTCTACAGTCTCATAATGTGCAAGTGCTCAATTCAGTGCATTTCTTGATTTAATAATAATATACTGAAACTATAGAACCTCTGCGCAAATGAAAACTCCTGTATCGATATGTGTGTACAAATCATTAATACTTGTGCTTTTTGGTTTTACTTTCCATCTTCTGAATTCATTTCGTCCTCTAACTCATCCCTGCACCCTAAGAGTTTTAAAATCATTATACACTGAAAGCCCTCCAGATGGAGTGTACCGAGAGCACGTCTAGGTCGGCGGCACCAGTAGGATTGTTATAGTTAGGACCAAAGTTTCCATAGGAAAAACATTTATTTTTTGCCAATAACTTTGGCTCTGCTTGACGAATCTTCATGAATTTTTCAAAAAACGTCCCACTTTTGGTTCAGCTGCTGTGTTGAAAGTTTTGGGGTGATCCGTCAAGTGGGGACCGAGAAACAAAGGGGGGTCACCAAACGTGTTTTCTCAATGTTATGTCTATAGGGGTTTTTAATTTTTTTAATACGACCACGGCCCAAACTGCTGAACGGAATTACACCAAATTTGGTGGAAAGCTAAATGTTGGTCCAGAAAGCGTGCTTTTTGTGATTTGGTGTAAATCCATTTAGTAGTTTCAGAGATATTCAAGTTAAAAAAATATAGATATCTGGGGACGAGAGTCCTTGCAGTGGACTCGCGGATCCTACTAAAATTTGATTGGTTGTCAACACTTCAACCAGGATTCTTGAAGCTGAGTCCCAGAAAAAAAGTAAAAAATAAAGAAAAGGGGGCAGGGTAGGAATACCCTGACCCCCAGATATGGTAGGGGTCCCACAGGGACCCCGCCGGGTATTAAGTGTTTTTTAAATTTAATCTTGCAGTGAATTCACGGGTGGACCCGCGGCGAAATTTAAAAAAAGACGACGCACGGACTCCTGTGTGACTTTTTTATGAAGCCTCCAGGTGGGCCAAATCCCAGGGGCAGTGTTTATTAATTATGCGGTGGTCCCCATGGGACCGCCACCTACCCGCGGCAAACAATAAAATGAATGATGCGGGGCCGTGCGGCACCGCACAACTCAGGGGACCACCACCTCCCTGGACCTATGTGTAAGATTAGTGCAGGGGAGGCCATATGGCCGCCCCGCAGCCCCAGAGACCGCCACCTCCCGGGGCATTCTTTACAAATTATGCTGGGGTTGCCCTGCGCAACCCCGTGCCCTGTGGACTGCCACCTCCTCAGGGCAAATGTATTAATGCGGGGGCCCACTACGCCGCCCCGCAGCCCCGGGGACCACCACATTTTTAAATGCTAATTTCTAACTATAACGTGCCTGAAACCTATGGTTTTTTCAGTGAATATATATATATTTATTATACTATGTATACATGTGAAAATGTCTCGGTCCCCTGTTTGCCTCGGTGGCACGGAAAAAATGGGTGGAACTGACGTCAGCACGCCGACGAGGTTCTCTTATGGCTCCGATGACGTCATACGGTGTCGCGAGCGGAGCCGTGCTATTATGACGTCCTCGTTGACGTGGGAGAGCTAGGAAAGAATTTCCGTGGAATGCTGGTGCAGGGGATATTCACCTAAGTGTTCAGGCTAGTCCTTTGGGAGCAACTGTTTATGTTGCCACTCCAGAAACCGAAACCAGTGATCCGAGGGCAGAGGCCCTGCAGATGGCACACGAGGTGGGGTGCCCAGTCGTGTGCACCGGCGGGGCAGCGAAGTGACAAGCACCACAACCCACAAAAAAGGTAACGAGGGCACTGAATAACACAGGATCTTCTCTTTGTATCTGGCAGGAACAACGAAGTTAAAATGCCCTAGTACCAAAATGTAGAATTAGTGCTACAACGGTCTTCAAGAGGACCTGCGATGCCGCTTCTGCCTCCCGTACCCTGGAGGTGGCACATGGGTCACGCGGTACGGTCATACTGCGATGGGACGCACACTCGTTGACCTCTCATGGCACTGCTCCACACTTCAGGGAGGACGCTTTCCATTAGCTATGTTTTCTGATGACATGTCGCGCCGGCCCCGTCCAACAACAGAACTCCTTTAGATCCAAACAGACTCTTCCACTCTCTCACCGGAAGTGAAACCAGGCCACGCGGACACTTTCACAATACAACAGCCGGAAATGCACTTTTCGGTAAAAAAACACATTCCTTCCTCCTAATTAATCAAATAAACGTCTCACTGAAGAACAGGGGCCAGCTTCGATCGGTAAACAGCCGTTACAATGACTTTTTACTTTGCGATACCATTACAACGCATGCATTACCACGCATGCGTTGTACATCACGAAGTCATTACTACGCATTTTTAGAACGCATGGTCATTTACCACGCATGCCTTTACAACGAATTTTGTTGTAAAGGTATGTATGGTAAATGACCATGCGTTCTCAAAAACATGTAGACGATCCATGTCGTTGTAAGGAAACAGAGGCTGTTCCGTTTCCTCACAACGACGTGCACCGCCCCTCAGAGACAACGTGAAGCAGGACCCACGAGGAGAGATGAACCACGAGGAGTGAGAGGTAAGGGGGATTGGGCATGGGGTGGGGGTTTCTTTTCTAGGGTTTAGGGTAGTGCAGTGGTGTTTGGGTGGTGTAGGGGGTCGTGCTGGGGGTAGTGTTTTAGGGTTTAGGGTAGTGCAGTGGTGTTTGGGTAGTGTATGGGGTCGTGCTGGGGGTAGTGTTTTAGGGTTTAGGGTAGTGCAGTAGTGTAGGGGGTCGTGCTGGGGGTAGTGTTTTAGGCTTTAGGGTAGTGCAGTGGTGTATGGGTAGTGTAGGGGGTCGTGCTGGGTTAGTGTTTTAGGGTTTAGGGTAGTGCAGTGGTGTTTGAGTAGTGTAGGGGGTCATGCTGGTGGTAGTGTTTTAGGGTTTAGGGTAGTGCAGTGGTGTTTGTGTAGTGTAGGGGGTCATGCTGGGGGTAGTGTTTTATGGTGTAGGGTAGTGCAGTGGTGTTTCGGTAGTGTAGGGGGTCGTGCTGGGGGTAGATTTAGGGTTTAGGGTAGTGCAGTGGTGTTTGGGTAGTGTAGGAAGTCGTGCTGGGGTAGTGTTTTAGGGTTTAAGGTAGTGCAGTGGTGTTTGTGTAGTGTAGGGGGTTGTGCTGGGGGTAGTGTTTTAGGGTTTATGTTAGTGCAGTGGTGTTTGGGTAGTGTAGGGGGTAGTGCTGGGGTAGTGTTTTAGGGTTTAGGGTAGTGCAGTGGTGTTTGTGTAGTGTAGGGGGTAGTGCTGGGGGTAGTGTTTTAAGGTTTAGGGTAGTGCAGTGGTGTTTGGGTAGTGTAGGGGTTCATGCTGGGGGTAGTGTTTTAGGGTTTAGGGTATGGCAGTGGTGTTTGGGTAGTGTAGGGGGTCGTGCTGGGGGTCGATTTAGGGTTTACGGTAGTGCAGTGGTGTTTGTGTTGTGAGGGGGTCGTGCTGGGGGTAGTGTTTTAGGGTTTAGAGTAATGCAGTGGTGTTTGTATAGTGTAGGGGGGTTTAGGGTAGTGCATTGGTGTTTGTGTAGTGTAGGGGGTCATGCTGGGGGTAGTGTTTTAGGGTTTAGGGTAGTGCAGTTGTGTTTGTGTAGTGTACGGGGTCGTGTTTTAGGGTATAGGGTAGTGCAGTGGTGTTTGGGTAGTGTAGGGGGTCGTGCTGGGGGTAGTGTTTTAGGGTTTAGGGTAGTGCAGTGGTGTTTGTGTAGTGTGGGAGGTCATGCTGGGGGTAGATTTAGGGTTTAGTGTAGTGTAGTGGTGTTTAGGTAGTGTAGGGAGTCGTGCTGGGGGTAGTGTTTTAGGGTTTAGGGTAGTCCAGTGGTGTTTGTGTATGGAGTCGTGCTGGGGGTAGTGTTTTAGGGTTTAGGGTAGTGCAGTGGTGTTTGGGTAGTGTAGGGGGTTGTGCTGGGGTAGTGTTTTCGGGTTTCGGGTAGTGCAGTGGTGTTTGTGTAGTGTAGGGGGTCATGCTGGGGGTAGTGTTTTAGGGTTTAGGGTAGTGCAATGGTGTTTGTGTAGTGTAGGGGGTAGTGTTTTAGGGTTTAGGGTAGTGCAGTGGTGTTTGTGTACTGTAGGGGGTCGTGCTGGGTTCTAGTGTTTTAGGGTTTAGGGTAGTGCAGTGGTATTTGTGTAGTGTAGGGGGTAGATTTAGGGTTTAGGGTAGTGCAGTGGTGTTTGGGTAGTGTAGGGGGTCGTGCTGGGGGTAGTGTTTTTGAGTTTAGGGTAGTGCAGTTGTGTTTGGGTAGTGAAGGGGGTCGTGCTGGGGGTAGTGTTTTAGGGTTTAGGGTAGTGCAGTGGTGTTTGGGTAGTGTAGGGGTCAACCAACATGAATTTGTCCTTGTGTGATGTAACCAATGCTCATGTAAAGCACTCCAATACCTGACCAGTCTGCACTATATAAAACTGCAAAAAAACAAAAAATAAAAAGTGTTTTGCACACTTCTGTCATTGGGCTATACGTGGGCTACCTCTGGGTGATATTTGTGCTACATTTGGGCTCTTTTTTCTCTGGTGGCCATCTTGGCAGACTTATTTGTTATGAAGTTTTTTTATTTCCTCATTTACTACAGTCTCCTCAGTAGGAAATGCTTTCAGTTTTTTACTTTGATTCCATCAAGAAGGCATTCAGATGTGTCTCACATTTGCCATAAATTCAGAATGTTATTACTCTAGTTGTTCATTAGATCACTGTAGTAAAGCTACTGCTCACCAAGGAGTTAACTGGAAGTCTACTGCTGGTATTGAAAGTGATTGTTTCAGTCTGCATGTCAGAATTTTCTAATGAAATAGAAGAGGATTTGAGATCTCACTTAAAACATGCCCTAAATTTTCTTTCTACAGCACTAACCATAATTTCTATGGCAAAATGAACCCCCTCATTTTGTTCCTTTTTAAATTAAATGTTTTAAGTGTTACCAGTTTATTCCAATCAAGATGGCTTCAGGTGTGCCATACTTTTGTCATAAGTAAGGCTGTTAGCACTCTAGTTGTTCTTTAGAACACTCTGGGAAGCTGCAGTAGAACACAAAGGAATCAACTGACAGTCTCTGCCATTGTTGGATGTACATGTTTTACTGAGAATGTCAGACTTCATTCTCACATGACTGAGAAAGATAATGTGAATTTACAGAAAATATGCTCTCATTTTAGCTTCTGGAGCACCTTCCAAAACTGTATGGGGCAAGCATGTGAAAATAGTTTTCTCTCAAACATGATTCATGATATCCCAGCAGAAGGTTTTTCACAGGGTAAAATCACCTTAGAACACACCACAATTCCTGAAATTAGTATGGTACCATCAACAAATGAATTCTAATGTAACTAAAGTCTGTTATCACCCTTTATAGTTCTCCTTTTGGTAACCCTCAAAATCTTTGTTTCACTACAATGCATTTCAATGGGGTACTATCATTTATATTGGTCCCAAGATGGCTGCCAGCAATTCCAGGATGAAGTGCTGACAGCCAATCAGATCTCACGATGACATGTGTGGTTAGGCTCCGCCCAGATATATATGTGTTTTTACTTTTGATTTTCTCAGCAACTACTGAACGGATTTACACCATTTAACAAAAAGGGTTCTTTCTGAACCAAGAACTACCTCTTTGCCAAATTTTGTGTAATTCCGTTCAGCAGTTCGGGCTGTAGCCGTGGCTAAAGTTTCCTATGGGAAAATGAATGGGGAAAACACGTTTTGGGACCCCCTTTTTCTCGGCCCCCGCTTGACGAATCACCCCGAAACTTTCAGGGTAGGAGCGGACCGGAGGGGGCCATAAAGTTTGAAAATTTCGCGAAGATTCGTCAACCGACGCAAGAGTTATTTCAAATAGAATGTTGCGGATTTCCTATGGAAAATAGGTCCTAACTATAACTATCTACTGGCGACCGCCAGTAGATAATTATCTCCTCTACTTATTGTTGACTGGATTTATTTTAATTTTGATAGAATGTCCCTGAATATGTCAACTGTTAATGAACTTGTCTGTTGATTCAATCAATGATTCATGCGAAGTCCATTGTGAGGGCTGTTATATGGGTTCTTGCGGATTAGTTAACCCATTTCCTTTTCTGCAGCCTAACCGGCATGTTATAAAAACATTCGTTTTATACAGTGCTGATGTAATATTAGGCACTTGCCTTAGAAATATCGGATTTAATTAATGAACTTTTAATGAAATGTATGTGAATTGAATTACTATGCACTTTTGTGGAGCTTTAAACAAACATTTGTAAAAACAAACTTACACCAAGAAAGTGCTGCTCTCTGAATATTAATCAGCACCCCTGACAAGCTCACACTGGTACCTATGAATCCTGTGAGAAAATAAACATGATAAACACAGAAGATTATCAGCAAGAGCTGACACGGTCCCACATCGCACTTCCTCTATAGGCATCTTGTTGAACGGGCTCTTTAGTGTCGACGGACTACAAAAGAAAAGCACGTTTAAAAAAATAAATAAATCCAGGATTTGTAAAGTGCGGCAAATCACCCGTGAGGGTCTCAAGGTGCTGAATTGTTGGCACGGGGAGATTAAGGGTTTTGTCCAGAATCACAGGATGTTGCGCCGACGCCGAGACTCCAACCTGGTTCCCCCAGATCCGAAGTAGGCATCTCAGGCCATTACACCATATCCTCTCCCCTCTATTTTAGAATACATGCTTTTAATTTCCTTACAATGCGCTTTGCTTTTAAAATGTGACATCATAATACACATTGTTGCATAAAATATATTTTAAATATCAATAGTTATCCACAGCAAAAACACAAACATTTCTCACAACATTGACAAACATATCTGCAGTCTCAACCAATAAATAATAAAACGGATAATGCTCAAATTCTCCAAATCTCTATTAAGCAGACTTAAATCAAATGGTAAAACATATAATATGTAAAAAATAGATAACATGTAAAATGTGTAATATGATCCTACGTTGCCATCTCAGGGTTCAAGAGACATTTATTAACCACGTGACCTTCAGCCTCATGGTTTACAAATTTCACAGAACTTCACAATGGACCTTTAGGCCCATATCAATATATATATATATATATTCATATTGAAAAAAACAAAGGTTGAAGTGACATTATAGCTAGGTGTGATAAGAAGATCTAGGTTTTTTAGAAAATAAAACCTTAGAAATTAATTGAAAAAAACACAGGTTAAAGTAATGTTATAGTTAGGTGAATTTGTTAGTGACAACATTAACGTTTCGAACAAAAAAACACAGAAAGTCACCAGTTACGTTTAGCAGAGCTATTACTTGCGTCCCACTATGCACCTCACATATAACATCACTCATGACATGTTCTACGACATAATTTATGACACCACTGATAACAGTGTGGGCTTAGTATTGTTATAGGTCACTAAGGAGTGAAGCAGTGTACGGATAGTGTTGTTATAGGTCACTAAGGAGTGACGCAGTGTGTGGATAGCATTGTCACAGGTCACTAAGGAGTGAAGCAGTGTGTGGATACTATTGTTATAGGTCACTAAGGAGTGAAGCAGTGTGTGGATAGCATTGTCACAGGTCACTAAGGAGTGAAGCAGTGTGCGGAGAGTATTGTTATAGGTCACTAAGGAGTGACGCAGTGTGTGGATAGCATTGTCACAGGTCACCAAGGAGTGAAGCAGTGTGCGGATAGTATTGTTATAGGTCGCTGAGGAGTGAAGCAGTGTGCGGATAGTATTGTTATAGGTCACTAAGGAGTGAAGCAGTGTGCGGATAGGATTGTTATAGGTCACTAAGGAGTGAAGCAGTGTGTGGATAGTATTGTCTTAGGTCGCTGAGGAGTGTGGCCGTGTGTGGATAGCATTGTCACAGGTCACTAAGGAGTGAAGCAGTGTGTGGATACTATTGTTATAGGTCACTAAGGAGTGACGCAGTGTCTGGATAGTATTGTCATATGTCACTAAGGAGTGAAGCAGTGTGTGGATTGTATTGTGTTATAGGTCACTAAGGAGTGAAGCAGTGTGCGGATAGTATTGTTATTGGTCACAAAGGAGTGAAGCAGTGTGCGGATAGGATTGTTATAGGTCACTAAGGAGTGAAGCAGTGTGTGGATAGTATTGTCATAGGTCGCTGAGGAGTGTGGCCGTGTGTGGATAGCATTGTCACAGGTCACCAAGGAGTGAAGCAGTGTGCGGATAGTATTGTTATAGGTCACTGAGGAGTGAAGCAGTGTGCGGATAGTATTGTTATAGGTCACTAAGGAGTGAAGCAGTGTGTGGATAGTATTGTCATAGGTCGCTGAGGAGTGTGGCCATGTGTGGATAGCATTATCACAGGTCACTAAGGAGTGAAGCAGTGTGCGGAGAGTATTGTTATAGGTCACTAAGGAGTGAAGCAGTGTGTGGATAGCATTGTCACAGGTCACCAAGGAGTGAAGCAGTGTGCGGATAGTATTGTTATAGGTCACTAAGAAGTGAAGCAGTGTGCGGATAGGATTGTTATAGGTCACTAAGGAGTGAAGCTGTGTGTGGATAGTATTGTCATAGGTCGCTGAGGAGTGAAGCAGTGTGTGGATAGTATTGTCATATGTCACTAAGGAGTGAAGCAGTGTGTGGATTGTATTGTGTTATAGGTCACTAAGGAGTGAAGCAGTGTGCGGATAGGATTGTTATAGGTCACTAAGGAGTGAAGCAGTGTGCGGATAGGATTGTTATAGGTCACTAAGGACTGAAGCAGTGTGTGGATTGTATTGTGTTGTAGGTCACTAAGGAGTGAATCAATGTGCGGATATTATTGCTATAGGTCACTAAGGGATGAATCAGTGTGCGGATAGTATTGTTAAAGGTCACTAAGGAGTGAAGCAATGTGCGTATAGTATTGTTATAGGTCACTAAGTAGTAAAGCAGTGTGTGGATACTATTGTTATAGGTCACTAAGGAGTGAAGCAGTGTGCGGATAGTATTGTCATATGTCACTAAGGAGTGAAGCAGTGTACGGATAGTGTTGTTATAGGTCCCTAAGGAGTGAAGCAGTGTGTGGATTGTATTGTGTTATAGGTCACCAAGGAGTGAAGCAGTGTGTAGATAGTATTGTTATAGGTCACTAAGGAGTGACGCAGTGTGTGGATAGCATTGTCACAGGTCACTAAGGAGTGAAGCAGTGTGGGGATAGTATTGTTATAGGTCACTAAGGAGTGAAGCAGTGTGCGGATAGTATTGTCATAGGTCACTAAGGAGTGAAGCAGTGTGCGGATAGTATTGTTATAGGTCACTGAGGAGTGAAGCAGTGTGGGGATAGGATTGTTATAGGTCACTGGGGAGTGAAGCAGTGTGGGGATAGTATTGTCATAGGTCATTAAGGAGTGAAGCAGTGTGCGAATAATATTGTCATAGGTCACTAAGGAGTGAAGCAGTGTGCAGATAGTATTGTTGTAGGTCGCTGAGGAGTGCATCTGTGTGGGGATAGGATTGTTATAGGTCACTGGGGAGTGAAGCAGTGTGTGGATAGTATTGTTATAGGTCACTAAGGAGAGAAGCAATGTGCTGATAGTATTGTCATAGGTCACTAAGGAGTGAAGAAGTGTGCGAATAGTATTGTCATAGGTCACTAAGGAGTTAAGCAGTGTGCAGATTGTATTGTTATAGGTCACTGAGGAGTGCATCAGTGTGGGGATAGTATTGTTATAGGTCACTGAGGACTGAAGCAGTGTGCGGATAGTATTGCTATAGGTCACTGAGGAGTGAAGCAGTGTGGGGATAGTATTGTTATAGGTCACTGAGGAGTGAAGCAGTGTGGGGATAGTATTGTTATAGGTCACTGAGGAGTGAAGCAGTGTGCGGATAGTATTGCTATAGGTCACTAAGGAGTGAAGCAGTGTGCGGATAGTATTGTCATAGGTCACTAAGGAGTTAAGCAGTGTGCAGATTGTATTGTTATAGGTCACTGAGGAGTGCATCAGTGTGGGGATAGTATTGTTATAGGTCACTGAGGAGTGAAGCAGTGTGCGGATAGTATTGTCATAGGTCACTAAGGAGTGAAGCAGTGTGCGGATAGTATTGTCATAGGTCACTAAGGAGTGACGCAGTGTGTGGATAGCATTGTCACAGGTCACTAAGGAGTGAAGCAGTGTGGGGATAGTATTGTTATAGGTCACTAAGGAGTGAAGCAGTGTCCGGATAGTATTGTTATAGGTCACTGAGGAGTGAAGCAGTGTGCGGATAGTATTGTCATAGGTCACTGAGGAGTGAAGCAGTGTGCTGATAGTATTGTTATAGGTAACTAAGGAGAGAAGCAATGTGCGGATAGTATTGTCATAGGTCACTAAGGAGTGAAGCAGTGTGCAGATAGTATTGTTATAGGTCACTGAGGACTGAAGCAGGAGCAGATATTATTATTACAGGTCACTAAGACATGAAGCAGTGCATGGATAGGTTTGTTATACGTCGCTTAGGAGTGAAGCAGTGAGTGGATAGTATTGTATTACAGGTCACTAAGTGAAGCAGTGTGTGAATAGTATTGTTTAGGTCAGTAAGGAGTGAACGGTATGCGGATAGTATTGTTACAGGGCACTGAAGAGTGAAGTAATGTGCAGATAGTATTGTTACAGGGCAGTGAAGAGTGAAGTAATGGGCGAATAGTATTGTCATAGGTCACTAAGGAGTGAAACAGTGTGTGAATAGTATTGTCATAGGTCACTAAGGAGTGAAGCAGTGTGCGGATAGCATTGTTATAGGCCACTAAGGAGTGAAGCAATGTGCAAATAGTATTGTTATAGGTCACTGAGGAGTGAAGCAGTGTGCGGATAGTATTGGCGCAGGTCACTAAGGAGTAATGTAGTGTATGGATAGTATTCTTATAAGTAACTAAGGAGTGAATCATTGCCCAGATAGTATTGTTATAGGTCGCTAAGTTGTGAATCTGAGTGGATAGTATTCTTATATGTAACTAAGGAGTAAAACAGTGTGTGGATAGTATTGACATACAGGTCACAGAGGAGTGAAGCAATGTGGGGATAGTATTGTTATAGGCCACTAAGGGGTGAAGTAGTGTCTGGATAGTATTGTATTACAGGTCACTGAGTGAAGCAGGGTGCGGATAGTATTGCTATAGGTCACTAAGGAGTGAAGCAGTGTGCGGATAGTATTGTCATAGGTCACTAAGGAGTGAAGCAGTGTGCGGACAGTATTGTTAGAGGTCACTGAGGAGTGAAGCAATGTGTGGATACTATTGTTATAGGTCACTAAGGAGTGAAGCAGTGTGCAGATAGTATTGTTATAGGTCACTGAAGAGTGAAGCAGTGTGTGCGAATAGTATTGTCATAGGTCACTAAGGAGTGAGCAGTGTGCGGATAGTATTGTTGGTCACTAAGGAGTAAATCAGTGCGGTTAGCATTGTTATAGGCCACTAAGGAGTGAAGCAATGTGCAAGAAGTATTGTTGTAGGTCGCTGAGGACTGGAGCAGTGTGCCCATAGTATTGTTACAGGTCACTGAGGAGTGAAGCAGCATGTGGATAGTATAGTTGTAGGTCACTGAAGAGTGACGTAGTGTGTGGATAGTATTGTTATAGGTCGCTGAGGAGTGAAGCAGTGTGGCATTAGTATTGTTATAGGTCACTAAGGTGTGAAGCAGCGTGTGGCTTGTATTGTGTTGTAGGTCACTAAGGAGTGAAGCAGTGTGTGGATAGTACTGGTACAGGTCACTAAGGAGTGAAGAAGTGTGCGGATAGCATTATTATAGGTCGCTAAGGAGTGAAGCAGTGTACAGATAGTATTGTTATAGTTCGCTAAGGAATGAAGCAGTGTGGGATAGTATTCTTATAAGTAACTAAGGAGTAAATCAGTGTGCTGATAGCATTGTTATAGGTCCCTGAGGAGTGCATCAGTGTGTGGATAGTATTGTTATAGGTCACTAAGGAGTGAATGAATCAGTGTGCCCATAGTATTGTTATAGGTCACTAAGGAGTGAATGAATCAGTGTGCCCATAGTATTGTTATAGGTCACTAAGGAGTGAATGAATCAGTGTGCCCATAGTACTGGTACAGGTCACTAAGGAGTAAAGAAGTGTGCGGATAGTATTGTTATAGGTCACTAAGGTGTGAAGCAGCGTGTGGATTGTATTGTGTTGTAGGTCACTAAGGAGTGAAGCAGTGTGTGGATAGTATTGAAATACAGGTCACTGAGGAGTGAAGCAATGTGGGGATAGTATTGTTATAGGTCACTGAGGAGTGAAGCAGTGTGTGGATAGTATTGTTATAGGTCACTGAGGAGTGAAGCAGTGTGTGGATAGTATTGTTATAGGTCACTGAGGAGTGAAGCAGTGTGCGGATAGTATTGTTATAGGTCACTAAGGAGTGAAGCAGTGTCCGGATAGTATTGTATTACAGGTCACTAAAGAGTGAAGCAGTGTGCGGATAGTATTGTTATAGGTCACTGAGGAGTGAAGCAGTGTGTGGATAGTATTGAGATACAGGTCACTGAGGAGTGAAGCAATGTGCGGATAGTATTGTTATAGGTCACTAAGGAGTGAAGCAGTGTGCGGATAGTATTGTTATAGGTCACTGAGGAGTGAAGCAGTGTGTGGATAGTATTGAGATACAGGTCACTGAGGAGTGAAGCAATGTGCGGATAGTATTGTTATAGGTCACTGAGGAGTGAAGCAGTGTGTGGATAGTATTGTTATAGGTAACTGAGGAGTGAAGCAGTGTCCGGATAGCATTGTATTACAGGTCACTGAGTGAAGCAGTGTGTGGACAGTATTGTTATAGGTCACTAAGGAGTGAAGCAGTGTGCGGATAGTATTGTTATAGGTCGCTAAGGAGTGAAGCAGTGTGCGGGTAGTATTGTTATCGGTCACTAAGGAGTGAAGCAGTGTGTGGATAGTGTTATACGTTCCTGAGGAGTGAAGCAGTGTGCGGATAGTATTGTTATAGGTCACTGAGGAGTGAAGCAGTGTGTGGATAGTATTGAGATACAGGTCACTGAGGAGTGAAGCAATGTGCGGATAGTATTGTTATAGGTCACTGAGGAGTGAAGCAGTGTGTGGATAGTATTGTTATAGGTCACTGAGGAGTGAAGCAGTGTCCGGATAGTATTGTATTACAGGTCACTGAGTGAAGCAGTGTGTGGACAGTATTGTTATAGGTCACTAAGGAGTGAAGCAGTGTGTGGATAGTATTGTTATAGGTCGCTAAGGAGTGAAGCAGTGTGCGGGTAGTATTGTTATCGGTCACTGAGGAGTGAAGCAGTGTCCGGATAGTATTGTATTACAGGTCACTGAGTGAAGCAGTGTGTGGGTAGTATTGTTATAGGTCACTAAGGAGTGAAGCAGTGTGTGGATAGTATTGTTATAGGTCACTGAGGAGTGAAGCAGTGTGCGGGTAGTATTGTTATCGGTCACTGAGGAGTGAAGCAGTGTCCGGATAGTATTGTATTACAGGTCACTGAGTGAAGCAGTGTGTGGGTAGTATTGTTATAGGTCACTAAGGAGTGAAGCAGTGTGTGGACAGTATTGTTATAGGTCACTAAGGAGTGAAGCAGTGTGTGGATAGTATTGTTATAGGTCGCTAAGGAGTGAAGCAGTGTGCGGGTAGTATTGTTATCGGTCACTGAGGAGTGAAGCAGTGTCCGGATAGTATTGTATTACAGGTCACTGAGTGAAGCAGTGTGTGGGTAGTATTGTTATCGGTCACTAAGGAGTGAAGCAGTGTGTGGACAGTATTGTTATAGGTCACTAAGGAGTGAAGCAGTGTGCGGATAGTATTGTTATAGGTCACTAAGGAGTGAAGCAGTGTGTGGATAGTATTGTTATAGGTCGCTAAGGAGTGAAGCAGTGTCCGGATAGTATTGTATTACAGGTCACTGAGTGAAGCAGTGTGTGGACAGTATTGTTATAGGTCACTAAGGAGTGAAGCAGTGTGCGGATAGTATTGTTATAGGTCACTAAGGAGTGAAGCAGTGTGTGGATAGTATTGTTATAGGTCGCTAAGGAGTGAAGCAGTGTCCGGATAGTATTGTATTACAGGTCACTGAGTGAAGCAGTGTGTGGACAGTATTGTTATAGGTCACTAAGGAGTGAAGCAGTGTGTGGACAGTATTGTTATAGGTCACTAAGGAGTGAAGCAGTGTGCGGGTAGTATTGTTATAGGTCGCTAAGGAGTGAAGCAGTGTGCGGGTAGTATTGTTATCGGTCACTAAGGAGTGAAGCAGTGTGCGGATAGTGTTATACGTTCCGGAGGAGTGAAGCAGTGTGTGGATAGTATTGTTATAGGTCGCTAAGGAGTGAAGCAGTGTGCAGATAGTATTGTATTACAGGTCACTGAGTGAAGCAGTGTGCGGATAGTATTGTTATAGGTCGCTAAGGAGTGAAGCAGTGTGCGGGTAGTATTGTTATCAGTCACTAAGGAGTGAAGCAGTGTGCGGGTAGTATTGTTATCAGTCACTAAGGAGTGAAGCAGTGTGCGGATAGTGTTATACGTTCCGGAGGAGTGAAGCAGTGTGCGGATAGTGTTATACGTTCCGGAGGAGTGAAGCAGTGTGCGGATAGTGTTATACGTTCCTGAGGAGTGAAGCAGTGTGCGGATAGTGTTATACGTTCCGGAGGAGTGAAGCAGTGTGTGGATAGTATTGTTATAGGTCGCTAAGGAGTGAAGCAGTGTGCAGATAGTATTGTATTACAGGTCACTGAGTGAAGCAGTGTGCGGATAGTATTGTTATAGGTCGCTAAGGAGTGAAGCAGTGTGCGGGTAGTATTGTTATCAGTCACTAAGGAGTGAAGCAGTGTGCGGGTAGTATTGTTATCAGTCACTAAGGAGTGAAGCAGTGTGCGGATAGTATTGAGATACAGGTCACTGAGGAGTGAAGCAATGTGCGGATAGTATTGTTATAGGTCACTAAGGAGTGAAGCAGTGTGCGGATAGTATTGTTATAGGTCACTGAGGAGTGAAGCAGTGTGTGGATAGTATTGAGATACAGGTCACTGAGGAGTGAAGCAATGTGCGGATAGTATTGTTATAGGTCACTAAGGAGTGAAGCAGTGTGCGGATAGTATTGTTATAGGTCACTGAGGAGTGAAGCAGTGTGTGGATAGTATTGAGATACAGGTCACTGAGGAGTGAAGCAATGTGCGGATAGTATTGTTATAGGTCACTAAGGAGTGAAGCAGTGTGCGGATAGTATTGTTATAGGTCACTGAGGAGTGAAGCAGTGTGTGGATAGTATTGAGATACAGGTCACTGAGGAGTGAAGCAATGTGCGGATAGTATTGTTATAGGTCACTGAGGAGTGAAGCAGTGTGTGGATAGTATTGTTATAGGTAACTGAGGAGTGAAGCAGTGTCCGGATAGTATTTTTATAGGTCGCTAAGGAGTGAAGCAGTGTGCGGGTAGTATTGTTATCGGTCACTGAGGAGTGAAGCAGTGTGCAGATAGTATTGTATTACAGGTCACTGAGTGAAGCAGTGTGTGGACAGTATTGTTATAGGTCACTAAGGAGTGAAGCAGTGTGCGGATAGTGTTATACGTTCCTGAGGAGTGAAGCAGTGTGCGGATAGTGTTATACGTTCCTGAGGAGTGAAGCAGTGTGCGGATAGTGTTATACGTTCCTGAGGAGTGAAGCAGTGTGCGGATAGTATTATTATAGGTCACTAAGGACTGAGGAGGTGTTGGGATTTCCTCCTGGGGCAGTTTCTGTTTTCTTTCCAAACATACCTCCCATTTCCACTTGCAACTTTCTCTGTCAGTGTGAGATGCTCCAATGAAGACCTTTCTACGTTCCCAGCATTTCTGCCCAGTGGGTCTTACCTGGCACTGGTGGGCTCTGCAGGGCAGGAGCTGCTGCCCACGCTTTGCTGGTAGACTTGGGACGGACTGCACAGACGCATAGAGGCCACAAGACCCGGAGTCAAGTCCTGATCTTTCTTAGGAGTGAAAAGGAGACCTCTGTGACTGGAGATGTGACTCTAGGGACAGCTGTGCCCCCCCCGTACTGGGTTACCCCCTCCCACACACACCCCTCTTGCCATCAGCTCTCATGACTCAGGGGTGTAGAAAGCTGGACTTCTTTGCCAATGCCCCCCCACTCACTTTTTGCCCCCATTTGTACTACTGGATGCTGGTTTTTGAACTCTGACGGTGCACTGGCGCCTGCTAACCCAGCTCCGGTGCCAGCGCTCTTTCCCCTAAAAGTGATATGTTCAATTGTAAACCAATTGGCAAGACCTTTCGCATCCCTGTAGGTAAATGGTACCCCTGGTAACTATGGCATGGGACTAAAGAGGGTCCCTAAGGGCTGCAACATGTATTATGCCAGCCTAAGGTACCCCCATACGAATTGCATGCAGACTGCCATCGCAGACTGCGTGACATGGTGCAAACTATGTGTGAAAACACGGCATGGCACACTCACTGCGCGCCATGCCAAAGTCACTGCATATAATATATGCAAGTCGCCCCTGCAGCAGGCCTTATAGCTGGAAGTCAGAGTGCATTATATTACATGTGAGGGCATATCTGCATGCTGTCGAGTTCAATTACTGGGTAGTGCAAGTGAACAGGGAAGCCATATTAAGGACATGTACTGGGCACTGGTTATTACGAGTTCCCCAGCTACATGATGGCATCACTGAAACCTCTGGTGTTTGACATCAAACACCTTCTCTTAATAAATCTGTACAGTTGCCAGTACTAGATTTATTATGACATGCACCCAGGGGGCACCTTAAAGATGCCCCCTGAAATACCTTCCACTATCTAATGTCCTGGCTGACTGGTATTGTCCAGCCTGCCACCACAGACAAGTTTCTGACCCCCTGCAGGTGAGAGCCCACGCTCTCGGAGGTAGGAAACAATGCCTGCTCCGGAGGGAGGTGTTCAAACCTCCTCCAGTGGGATGGCTCGTGACTTAGCATATCATGGACAGTGGCTTTATAGCCCCTGCTGACTGTGATAGGCGACCCCGGCTTCCCACAGACCTTGGAGATGCCACCCCTGCCCAGAGGCCCATTTGGCACCAGGGTAGGTGGGAAATTAACTATGCAATAGGCGTGTTGCACCTCCAGGCTAGTCACACCCTTAAGGTGGCTACCTGATGGGCTCCATCTTGTTTTTGGTGGAATTAGGAACTCTGGGACAGGGTTATGCCCACTCCCCACAGGAAGTGGTCATATAGGCGGGGTAGTGACCCCAGGGGTATGTACTCCATTGGCTACTACCCTTCACTCTCCATAACGCCCCTACATTTAGTATTATATGGCCCCCTGACACCAGGAACTCGGATTTGTCTGCTGGAAAGAAAGCGAACAAAGAAGAGCTGAAGACGTGAGAACTATGGACCAGCTTCGAACTTGACGCAAAACCCTCCTGGCTGCCGCTGACAATCACCAGGACCCACCCGTCCAGATGCAGAACAGGCGCCGCCCCAAACCATCGGAGGTCTGCCCGGCTCTCCATCGACCCAGCAAAATGTCCCTTGGATCGGAGGAGCCACTTCCCTGCACCAACAGGCACCGACCGCATCTGCCCTGTACAGTACAGCGCAGCTCCTGCCTCTCAGAGAGGGGGCTGTCACCCACACCGTGACTAGGTCCATGATGCGAGGAGGTTACCCTATGATGAAGCATGCCACCTTCGGGTGGGTGAGTGAAAGGGACACCCCATGAGCACCGCATTGCATCCTA
Organism: Calotriton arnoldi; assembly: GCA_963921515.1. Classification (NCBI taxonomy): domain Eukaryota; kingdom Metazoa; phylum Chordata; class Amphibia; order Caudata; family Salamandridae; genus Calotriton; species Calotriton arnoldi. Next base: position 1,312,086 of record CAWUFW010003207.1, on the reverse strand, counting down.
CAGACCCAGGGCTTTGTTTTTTTGTTTTTGATTTGGCACTGCATAAAAAGCCCGCTTCCTCAAGGGGTCCTTGCCCTCTGCCCTTGACTAGGAGTTGAGACAGACGAGGCATTAATATTAATAGCAGACCCCAGAGAGCCCTGGCACCAACCGAGCCTCAGGCATTGCTGTGCCACACCCGGTGCCAGGCCTGCCTCCTGCCAGTCAGGTCCTTGCGTGCTCGGCTCCTCAGGCAGGGCTGCCTGAATGAGGAAGACCTCGCCTGACTCACTGAGGAAGGCTTCGGTTCCCAGGACCCACCCTGGCTCTGGGCCACCTGCCCAACTGGCCCAACCACTTCCAGGTGAAGTCACCGCACAACCACACACCTCACACCCACAGCTCCTGTGGAATCCGAGCCCGCCCTTCCTGGTCTGTGAAGCGACGTGTTTCAGGGCTCAGCATCATGGCCTCAAGTGGAGGGGGTGCTGTTTTCATGCACAGCCACTGCTCCAGCCAACCAGCAGCACTGTCCCAACTGGCAGCACTGACCCAACCAGCAGCACTGTCCCCAACCAACCAGCAGCACTGTCCCCAACCAACCAGCAGCAATGTCCCCAACCAGCAGCACTCCCCAACCAACCGGCATCACTGTCCCCAATCAACCAGCAGCATTGTCCCCAGCAGCACTGTCCCCAACCAACCAGCAGTACTGTCCCCCTAACCAGCAGCACTGTTCCCAGCCAACCGGCAGCACTGTCCCCAACCAACCAGCAGTACTGTCCCCCAAACCAGCAGCACTGTCCCAACCAACCAGCAGCGCTGTCCCCAACCAACCTGCAGCACTGTCCCCAGCCAACCAGCAGCACTGTCCCCAGCCAACTGGCAGTACTGACCCCAACCAACCAGCAGCATTGTCCCCAGCAGCACTGTCCCCAACCAACCAGCAGCACTGTTCCCAGCCAACCAGCAGCACTGTCCCCAACCAACCAGCAGCACTGTCCCCAGCCAACCAGCAGCGCTGTCCCCAACCAACCTGCAGCACTGTCCCCAGCCAACCAGCAGCACTGTCCCCAGCCAAACTAGCAGCACTGTCCCCAACCAACCAGCAGCACTGTACCCAACCGACCAGCACCACTGTCCCCAACTGGCCAGCAGCACTGCCCCAACCAGCAACACTGCCCCCAACCAACCAATAGCACTGCCCCCAACCGGCAGCACTGGCCCCAACCAACCAGCAGCGCTGTCCCCAACCAGTCAGCAGCACTGTCCCCAACCAACCAGCAGTGCTGGTTGGCCCAAACCAGCAGCACTGTCCCCAACCAACCGGCAGCACTGTGCCCAACCAACCAGCAGCAGTCTCCCCAACCAACCAGCAGCACTGTACCCAACCGACCAGAAGCACTGTCCCCAACCGACCAGCAGCACTGCCCCCAACCAGCAGCACTGTCCCCAACCAACCAATAGCAGCACTGTACCTAACCAGCCAGCAGTACTGTCCCCAATCAACCAGCAGCACTGTCCCCAACCAGCCAGCAGTACTGTCCCCCAGACCAGCAGCACTGGCCCTAACCAACGGCAGCACTGTCCCCAACCAACCAGCAGCACCATCCCCAAACCAGCAGCACTATCCCCAAACCAGCAGCACTATCCCCAAACCAGCAGCACTATCCCCCAAACCAGCAGCACTATCCCCAATCCAGCAGCACTATCCCCAAACCAGCAGCACTATCCCCAAACCAGCAGCACTATCCCCAAACCAGCAGCACTATCCCCAAACCAGCAGCACTATCCCCCAGACCAGCAGCACTGTACCCAACCGACCAGAAGCACTGTCCCCAACCAACCAGCAGCACTGCCCCCAACCAGCAGCACTGTCCCCAACCAACCAATAGCAGCACTGTACCTAACCAGCCAACAGTACTGTCCCCAAGCAACCAGCAGCACTGTCCCCAACCAGCCAGCAGTACTGTCCCCCAGACCAGCAGCACTGGCCCTAACCAACGGCAGCACTGTCCCCAACCAACCAGCAGCACCATCCCCAAACCAGCAGCACTATCCCCAAACCAGCAGCACTTTCCCCAAACCAGCAGAACTATCCCCCAAACCAGCAGCACTATCCCCAAACCAGCAGCACTATCCCCAAACCAGCAGCACTATCCCCAAACCAGCAGCACTATCCCCAAACCAGCAGCACTATCCCCCAGACCAGCAGCACTGTACCCAACCGACCAGCAGCACTGTACCCAACCGACCAGAAGCACTGTCCCCAACCGACCAGCAGCACTGCCCCCAACCAGCAGCACTGTCCCCAACCAACCAATAGCAGCACTGTACCTAACCAGCCAACAGTACTGTCCCCAAGCAACCAGCAGCACTGTCCCCAACCAGCCAGCAGTACTGTCCCCCAGACCAGCAGCACTGGCCCTAACCAACGGCAGCACTGTCCCCAACCAACCAGCAGCACCGTCCCCAACCAACCAGCAGCACCATCCCCAAACCAGCAGCACTATCCCCAAACCAGCAGCACTATCCCCAAACCAGCAGCACTTATCCCCCAGACCAGCAGCACTATCCCCAAACCAGCAGCACTATCCCCAAACCAGCAGCACTATCCCCAAACCAGCAGCACTATCCCCAAACCAGCAGCACTATCCCCCAGACCAGCAGCACTACCCCAACCAGCAGCACTGCCCCCCAGTGGTATATATATAATCTTTATTGCTTGATTAATAAAAATCATTGCAATCAAAACATCTTTACATCACATAATATTTAAAAACTGCTCCATATACTATTTAAAAATACAATCATAATAATGTCCAAAAAACCAGATCAAATCACCGGACGTCATTAATCACTACAACTGATGTTGCACATTTGACATTTTAAAGTGACAGCGTGCACAGCGTACTGGTTCCCTGTATCTAACGACCAGAATAAAATGCATTAAAAAAATACTTCAATCATTTCTGCAGCAGAATATTACACATGTTGCATTTTAAAGTGCTAACGTGCAGTAATTGCAACGTCCATCATATTAAAACACTGATAAAGTGCATCAAAAGTTACTGTAACTATTGTTACGTTTCTAGTTATCACCCTAGCAGCGTAATCACGAAGATATACAGGATACAAACAGTATGTAAACTATTAGGCTCCAGAGCCATTCAAATAATGAAGCTCAAACTTATTATATCAGACATTTTTCAGCTGCACTTAAACATTTTACCAATTGACATAGCAACGGAATCGATTCTCCAGACGATGACATAATTAAAGCCTGCGAGCTGATCTAACCCCGATCCTCAGAAAAGGTGGTTTCAAAACGGGACGTCGAATGTTAATCAGCTTGGGGCACACGCACACTATATGTACTAATGTTTCTTGTGGCCATCCACATAGTCTGCGATTATACTCCGGCCACGGCTCGATCCATGATTGCGTGCCCGCTTTTGTTGGATTTATTCCCATTCGTAGCCTTAAATACATATTTTTAATCTTTGCTGAGAAATAAGCAGTCGAATATGGCTGAGTGCGCGGGGGTCGGTATGAACGAATCACATACCAGGCATCATTGTTCTCTACTAATGCATTGTTGTCCAGTTTGAGGGGTTCAGCTTTGATCCATTTTTTTAAAATTAACTTATAATTGGGCATTTTCAGATCTTGCAGTGCTATTTGCAAACCAATATCCCTTAGGGAGGTTAAAATATGGGCTCTCCATTTAGCAGCGTAGGCAGACTTATCTATTTCTAACCAGCAGATGTTCCCTAGGGATGCAGGGGCTGATGAGGACAGAGCGACCATGCTTTTCAGAAAAGCTCCTTTTGATACCAGGCACTGTCTCTGGAGACCAAACTCTAATCTTATTCCCGCTTGGCACACTGAACTAGCAACCCCGAAGGTTGCTTTGAAGACCTTGACTACCAATAGATCCAGGACCTTCGCATCGTTCCCTCTGGTGATGGGTGAACCATATAAAAGGGTTGGTTGTAACTTAGCTTTGATGACTTTAAGAATATAGTCATATGATTGACAATTCAGTGATTTTTTTAAGCATTTAAAAGCATGAATCAAGGTCGTTGTTTTAGCCCTTAGCTCCTAAAAATAGAATTTGAAGGATACTCGATTATCGAATACCACCCCTAGATATTTATACGTTTTAACAACTTCCATTGGGCCTGCTCTGGCCTTCCATGAATTGAACTTCTGTTTAACAGAACCAATTTTCATGACTTTGTTTTTTTTTACATTCAGTTCAAGGCGATTTAATTGTATGTAGTCATCAAAGACGTTTATAAGTCTTTGTGGCCAATAGGAGTATGGCTCACGAGGATAGTATCAGCAGCATATTGAAGGTGGCTGATTTGTACCCACCCCTCCCCCCATCCTAGGAACATGCGCATTAATAGAATCCAGGTGCTGAGAAAGATCTGATAAAAATAAGTTAAAAAGGCAGGGAGCAAGAACACAGCCTTGCTTTAGACCATGGGTACTCACAAACTTTCTCTCGGGGCGAAATTTACAGTGTGGTTTGTGGCCGAGGGCCGCACCAGTGGGGGCGGGGTCAGTGGGGGAGGGGGGCGGGGCTAGAGCACACACAAAAAAAAACTGTGACCATGAGGTTGAACACAGGCCCCTGCAGCGGACGCATTCGTCCACTGAGCCACCAGACCCGGCATACACACATCTCTCTCTTTCTCTCTCTCTCTCTCTCTCTCTCTCTCCGTCTCCCTCCCTCTCTCTCTCTCGGTCTCACTCCCTCTCTCTATCTCGGTCTCCCTCCCTCTCTCTCTCTCCCTCCCTCTCTCTCTCTCTCTGTCTCCCTCTGTCTCACTTCCTCTGTCTCCCTCTGTCTCCCTCTGTCTATCTCCCCCTCACTCTCTCTCTCTGTCTCCCTCCCTCTCTCTCTCTCTCTGGCTCCCTCTGTCTCCCTCTCTCTCTCTCTCTGGCTCCCTCTCTCTCTCTCCCTCTCCCTCTGTCTCCCTCTGTGTCCCTCCCTCTGTCTCCCTCTCTCTCTCTCTGGCTCCCTCCCTCTCCCTCTGTCTCCCTCCCTCTGTCTGTCTCCCTCTGTCTGTCTCCCTCTGTCTGTCTCCCTCCTACCTCTGTCTGTCTCCCTCTGTCTGTCTCTCTCTGTCTTTCTCCCTCTGTCTGTCTCCCTCTCTCTGTCTCCCTCCCTCTGTCTCCCTCCCTCCCTCTGTCTCCCTCCCTCCCTCTGTCTAACTCCCTCCTCCCTCTGTCTGTCTCCCTCTGTCTCCCTCCTCCCTCTATCTGTCTCCCTCCTCCCTCTGTCTGTCTGCCTCTGTCTCCCTCCCTCTGTCTCCCTCCCTCCCTCTGTCTCCCTCCCTTCCTCTCTTTCCTCCCTCTGTCTGTCTCCCTCTGTCAGTCTCCCTCTGTCTGTCTCCCTCCTCCCTCTATCTGTCTCCCTCCTCCCTCTGTCTGTCTGCCTCTGTCTCCCTCCCTCTGTCTCCCTCCCTTCCTCTCTTTCCTCCCTCTGTCAGTCTCCCTCTGTCAGTCTCCCTCTGTCTGTCTCCCTCTGTCTCCCTCTCTCTGTCTCCCTCTCTGTCTGCCTCTGTCTCCTTCCCTCTGTCTCCCTCCCTCTGTCTCCCTCTCTCTCTGTCTCCCTCTGTCTCCTTCACTCTCTCTGTCTCCCTCTCTCTCTCTCTCTGTTTTCCTCTGTCTCCCTCCCTCTCTCTCTGTCTCCCTCCCTCTGTCTCCCTCCCTGTCTCTCCCTCTCTCTCTGTCTCTCTCCCGCCCTCTGTCTCCCTCCCTCTGTCTCCCTCTGTCTGTCTCCCTGTGTCTCCCTCCCTCTGTCTCCCTCTGTCTCCCTGTGTCTGTCTCCCTCCCTCTCCCTGTGTCTGTCTCCCTCCCTCTCCCTCTGTCTCCCCCTCTCCCTCTGTCTCCCTCCCTCTCCCTCTGTCTCCCTCCCTCTCTCTCACCCATCTCCCTCTGTCTCCCTCCCTCTCTCTCTCCCTCTGTCTCCCTTCCTCTCTCTCTCTCCCTCTGTCTTCCTCCCTCTCTCTCCCCTTGCTCTCCCTCTATCTCCCTCTCCGTCTCCCTCTGTCTCCGTCTCTTTGTCTCTATCTGTCTCTGTCCAAACAGGAAGCTTCCCAAAACGCCCTTTTAAAAGTCAGCTGTGAAAGCGCTTACAGCTGACTTTTAAAGGGCCTTTTGGGAACCTTTCCGAAGGTGCCCTGACGTCACAGGAGTCGGCAGTAAACACAGAAGATGGTCGCAGGAGCATACGCAGTGAATACCTATTTAATACGTATTGAAATGAAATGAAATTTGTACTTGTAAAGCGCACCCATACCCCCAAAGGGGTGTCCAGGCGCTGTACGCATACCGCTGTGGAACCCTTCCTGGCTTTTCCCAGTGAAATGTCCACTCCTGGGCACCCCCAGGGTGAAGCCAGGCATCCTAGCGCTGTTGGGGCCGTTGTGGAGATTAAGCAAGCTATTGCCCAGAGTTGCAGAGTGGGACCCATGATTAGAATAGGCACCGAGGCGAGAATGATCAGGTCTGAGGAAATTGAGCCCAAGACCCGCCGAGGCGGGAATTGAACCCTGGTCCCGGGCCAGATCTCTGCATCAGGGTCTGCCGCTCTAACCATTGAGCCACACTTCTCCACGTATTCACTACGTATGATCCTGCGGTCATCTTCTGAGTTTACTGCCGGCCGTGGAAACTGCAAGACATGGTCCGTGAGCCGCCAATGAAGGCCTGCCGGGCCGTACTATGAGTACCACGGCTTTAGACCATTATATGTTCTGATTTTTCTTGATAAGGAATTACGCTCACCCAACCTGACCTGAACCCGTACCCGTATACAAAAGGATAATAGCCTTCAACAGTTTCCCTGGGATTCCCCGATCGAACAATTTTTTCCATGACAGATTTCGAGGCACAGAGTCGAAGGCTGCCTTTAAATCAATAAAAGCAATGTATACATTTTGTTTATTTAAGACAGCCCACTCAGCAAGTAACGTTCGTGCCAACAGGCTGGTAGTGGTGGATTGGCCTTTCCGAAAACCAGTTTGATTAAATGGAATAATGCTTTCCTGCGTTGCCCAATTTTCCAATTCTTTCAACAGAATGGAAGCAAGCACCTTTGCATCAACATCAGTCAACGAAATTAATCGGTAATTGGCAGGATTGGCAACCGGGCCACTTTTATAAATGGGCTGCAATGATTAGCACTGTTCCCCAACTGACTGCGCTGCCCCCAAACCAGCAGCACTATCCCTCAAACCAGCAGCACTTCCCCCCCAACCAGCAGCACTACCCCAACCAGCAGTACTCCCCCCCCAGTGATTAGCACTGTTCCCCAACTGACTGCGCTGCCCCCAAATACCAGCAGCACTGCCCCCAACCAGCAACTCTGTCCCTCAACCAACTGGCAGCACTGCGCTCTAACCAGCAGCACTGTCCAAGCAAAAGCACTACGCCCCCAACCAGCAGCACTGTCCCCCAAGCAAGAGCAGTGCTGCCCTCAGCCAGCATCTGTACCTCAACTAGCAGCACTGTCTTCCAAACCAGCAGCACTCTTCCCTTAATCAGCAGTAATGTCCCCCAACGAGCAGCACTGTTCCCTAACTAGCTGTGCTGCCCCAAACCAGCATCTCTGTCCCTAAATTAGCAGCACTGCCTTCTAACCAGCAGCACTACCCCCAACCAGCAGCACTACCCCAACCAGCAGCACTACCCCTAACCAGCAGCACTATCCCTAACCAGCAGCACTGCACCCCCAGTGAGCAGCACTGCCCTCTAACCAGCAGCACTATCCCTAACCAGCAGCACTGCCCTCTTACCAGCAACACTGTCCTCTAACCAGCAGCACTGCCCCCCCAGAGAGCAGCACTGCCCTCTAACCAGCAGCACTGTCCCCCAACCAGCAGCACTGCCCTCTAACCAGCAGCACTGTCCCCCAACCAGCAGCACTGCCCTCTAACCAGCAGTACTGTCCCCCAGCCAGCAGCACTGTCCCCCAACCAGCAGCACTGCCCTCTAACCAGGAGCACTGCCCCCAGAGAGCAGCACTGCCCTCTAACCAGCAGTACTGTCCCCCAGCCAGCAGTACTGTCCCCCAGCCAGCAGCACTGTCCCCCAACCAGCAGCACTGTCCCCCAACCAGCAGCACTGCCCTCTAACCAGGAGCACTGCCCCCCAGAGAGCAGCACTGCCCTCTAACCAGCAGTACTGTCCCCCAGCCAGCAGCACTACCCCCAATGCAGTACAACTGACCTCCGTTAACAGCAGCACTGCTCCCAAGCAGCAACAATGCCCTCAGTTATTAGCGGCCCCTCCCAAGCAGCAGCCCCACCCCCCTCCCAGCCGCAGCAACATATCTTGGGGGAGAGGGTGTGGCGCAGCGGCCAGAGCTGTCGACTCGGGAGCTGGGGATCCGGGTTCGAGTCTCGGCGGCGGCACAGCATCCCGTGATTCTGGGCAAATCACTTAATCTCCCAGTGCCCATGGGCAGCGCCTAGATACCCTCACGGGTGATAAGCTGCGCTATATAAATCCACAAACTAACTAAAACTTAACTTCTCTTTCGAGCAGCAGGAGCGCTGACCCACCCAGCTGCAGATGGAATATTGTAGGACTCATCTGAGGGTTCAAGCCCCCTCCAGCACACTGACCTCTTGACCTCTCTCTTACAGCCTGCCAGCGGGGGTTCTACAAGGCGTCCCCCAAGAACGCACGATGCCTGAAGTGTCCCCCCAACAGCTCGTCGGGCTCCCCGGGGGGCACGTCCTGTGTCTGCAACGCAGGGTTCTACCGGGCCCCCTCCGAGGACCTCTCGGCCCCCTGCACCCGTAAGTAGAAACGGGGGCGCAACCAATCAATCAATCACGGCATTTATAGAGCGCGCTACTCACCCGGGAGGGTCTCAAGGCGCTGGGGGAGGGGGTAAGTTACTGCTCGAACAGCCAGGTCTTGAGCTGCTTCCTGAAGGAGAGATGGTCCTGGGTTCGCCGAAGGTGAGTGGGGAGGGAGTTCCAGGTCTTGGCTGCCAGGTAGGAGAAGGATCTTCCTCCGGCGGTGGTTCTGCGGATGCGTGGTACGGTGGCGAGGGCGTGGCTGGTTGATCGTAGCTGGCGTGTGGGCGTGTAGAAGGTCATGCGGTCGTTGAGGTACTTTGGGCCCAGGTCGTGGAGGGCCTTGTGTGCGTGGGTGAGGAGTCTGAACGTGATTCTCTTGCTGACGGGGAGCCAGTGCAGGTCTTTCAGGTGCACGGTGATGTGGCTGTGTCGGGGGATGTCCAGGATGAGTCGTGCGGAGGCGTTCTGGATGCGCTGGAGTCTCTTTTGAAGTTTGGCTGTGGTTCCGGCGTAGAGGGTGTTCCCATAGTCCAGTCGGCTGGTGACGAGTGCCTGGGTGACGGTCTTCCTGGTTTCAGTGGGGATCCATCTGAAGATCTTGCGGAGCATGCGCAGGGTGTTGAAGCATGAAGATGAGACGGCGTTGACTTGTCTGGTCATCGACAGGGAGGAGTCCAGGATGAAGCCCAGGTTGCGTGCGTGGTCCGTTGGCTTGGGCGCGGTGCCCAGGGCCGGGGGCCACCAGGAGTCGTCCCAGGCGGAGGGTGATGAGCCCAGGATGAGGACTTCCGTCTTATCTGAGTTCAGTTTAAGGCGGCTGTTCCTCATCCAGTCGGCGACGTCTCTCATCCCGTCGTGTAGGTTGGCTCTGGCGGTGGTGGGGTCGTTGGTGAGGGAGAGGATCAGCTGGGTGTCGTCGGCGTAGGAGATGATGTTGAGGTTGTGTCGGCGTGCGATGGCTGCGAGGGGGCTCATGTAGACGTTGAAGAGGGTTGGGCTGAGTGAGGATCCTTGTGGAACGCCGCAGATGACTTCGGTGGCTTCGGATCTGAACGGGGGAGGCGGACTCTCTGGGTTCTTCCGGCGAGGAACGAGATGATCCATTCCAGTGCTTTCTCTCGGATTCCGATGTTGCTGAGGCGCTTCACTAGGGTGCGGTGGCAGACGGTGTCGAACGCCGCAGAGAGGTCCAAGAGGATGAGGGCAGCTGTTTCCCCGTTGTCGGTTAGGGTTCTGATGTCGTCGGTGGCTGCGATAAGGGCGGTCTCGGTGCTGTGGTTGGCCCGAAACCCGGACTGCGAGGGGTCGAGGGATCCATTCGTCTCGAGGAAGGCGGCAAGCTGTCTGTTGACGGTCTTCTCGATGACTTTGGCCGGAAACGGAAGGAGCGAGATGGGACGGTAGTTCTTGAGGTCGGTGGGGTCCGCCGTTGGTTTCTTCAGGAGGGCGGTAAGCTCGGCGTGCTTCCAGCTCTCCGGGAAGGTGGCGGTGTGGAAGGAGGAGTTGATGATGTCCCGGAGATGGGGTGCGATGGTGGCGTCGGCTTTGTTGAAGACGTGGTGTGGGCAGGGGTCGGTTGGTGATCCGGAGTGGATGGAGTTCATCGTGCGGGTGGTGTCTTCGGTGCTGATCGGGGTCCAGTTGCAGAGGGTGGTGGTGGCGGGCGTTGGTTCGGCGGTAGGGTGCGTTGTTTGTGCGTCGAAGCTGTTGTGTATGTCGGTGATCTTGCGGTGGAAGAACGCGGAGAGTGAGTTGCAGAGGTCTTGCGAGGGGGTGATGTCGTTGTTTCCGGCGCTGGGGTTGGAGAACTCTTTGACGATGCTGAAAAGTTCCTTGCTGTCATGGGCGTTGTTGTCCAGTCGTTCTTTGAGTGCCGACTTCTTGGTGGCACGGATCAGCTGGTGGTGTTTGCGGGTGGCGTGCTTGAGGGCGGTCCTGTTGTCTGTGGTCTGGTCGAGTCGCCAGGTTTTCTCGAGAGTGCGGCAGTTCTTCTTGGATTCCTTGAGTTCGTTGGTGAACCAAGGGGTTTTCTTGCTTCCGGGTCTGCTGGGAGGGTTTTTAGTGGTGCGAGGTCGTCGGCGCAGGCGGTCAGCCACTTGGCGAGGTTGCTGGCTGCTTCGTTTGGGTCCGTTGTGTTGGTGGGTGTGTTCTGGCTGAGGGAGGCGGTGAGCTGCTCGGCGGTGATCTTGCTCCAGCTCCGGCGGGGAGCCTGTTGCGGGTGGTGGTGGGTCGCAGTCTTTCTGAAGCTGAAGTGGACGCAGCTGTGGTCGGTCCAGTGGAGTCCGGTGGCGTGGCTGAAGGAGATGTGCTTGCTGGACGAGAAGACGGGGTCAAGCGTGTGGCCGGCGTAGTGGGTGGGCGTGTTCACCAGTTGCTTGAGTCCGAGGTTGGCGAGGTTGTCCAGCAGGGCGGTGGTGTTTCTGTCGTTGTTGTTCTCCAGGTGGAAGTTGAGGTCCCCTAGGAGGATGTAGTCGGCTGAGGGCATGGCGTGCGGGCTGATGAAGTCTGCGATGTCTTCGCTGAATAGTGTGCGTGGTCCCGGGGGTCTGTAGATGAGGGTGCCTCGGAGGGTGGTCTTGGGGTCAGTGTGTATCTGGAAGTGTAGGTGTTCGGCGGCGGAGAAGGTCTCGTCGGAGTTAGTCGAGATGCGGATGGTGTTCTTGTGTACGATGGCGATGCCTCCTCCCGTCTGGTTGACGCGGTCCTTCCGGGTGATCTTGTATCCATCCGGGATGGCTATGGCGATGTCGGGCGCTGAGGAGGCGTTCATCCAGGTCTCGGTGAGGAAGGCGATGTCCGGTGCTGTTGCGTCGAGCAGGTCCCAGAGTTCCACGGCGTGCCTGTGGACGGAGCGGGTGTTCAACAGGATGCATTTCAGGTGGTTGCTGCTGTTGCTCGACTTGGCGGAGGTGGTGCACGTCCGGGGGCAGGTGAATCGGCAGGCTTGGCAGGCGAAGGGTCCGTGGGTGCGTCTCGGTGAGGCTCGGTAGCAGGCAGGGTTCCGGCCGGCATTGAGTGCGGTGAGTGTGGCGGCGTCGTAGGTCCGTCGAGTGGTGTTGCATCGGTGGGATCCAGGGGTTCTGGCGCTGGGCGCGGTCCAGTCGCGGACGGGCGCAGACGGGCTTGCCTTAGGCGCGCCTTCGGCGCGCCAGCGGCGCGGCGCGCAGCGGCCGCCATTTATGGGGAGGTGGGAGGGAGGAGCAGCTGGGAGGCGGGAGGCAGGGGCAGCGAATGGGCAGTCAGGGGGCGGGGCCGCAGGGAACGCAGCGGCGGGAGTGGCGAGAGGCAGCGGGGGCACAGAAAGGAAAACAGGGGGACAGCAGACAAAATCACGGGCACAACAACAGTGGGGCAGCGAGGGGCACAGAAAGGAAAAACAGGGGGAGAGCAGGCAAAATCACGGGCACAACAACAGTGGGGCAGCGAGGGGCACAGAAAGGAAAAACAGGGGGAGAGCAGGCAAAATCACGGGCACAACAACAGTGGGGCAGCGAGGGGCACAGAAAGGAAAAACAGGGGGAGAGCAGGCAAAATCACGGGCACAACAACAGTGGGGCAGCGAGGGGTACAGAAAGGAAAAACAGGGGGACAGCAGACAAAATCACGGGCACAACAACAGTGGGGCAGCGAGGGGCACAGAAAGGAAAAACAGGGGGACAGCAGACAAAATCACGGGCACAACAACAGTGGGGCAGCGAGGGGCACAGAAAGGAAAAACAGGGGGACAGCAGACAAAATCACGGGCACAACAACAGTGGGGCAGCGAGGGGCACAGAAAGGAAAAACAGGGGGAGAGCAGGCAAAATCACGGGCACAACAACAGTGGGGCAGCGAGGGGCACAGAAAGGAAAAACAGGGGGAGAGCAGACAAAATCACGGGCACAACAACAGTGGGGCAGCGAGGGGCACAGAAAGGAAAAACAGGGGAGAGCAGACAAAAACGGGCACCGGGGCCACAAGCGGAGGGCGATCTTACCTACAGGAGCAGCGGGCAGACAACACAGGCGGAGCTGTGTGGTGGGGGAGCGACCTACCTGGCAAGGTCAAGGGTCGCTCTCCTCACCGTGCAGCGGCCGCCATTTATGGGGAGGTGGGAGGGAGGAGCAGCTGGGAGGCGGGAGGCAGGGGCAGCGAATGGGCAGTCAGGGGGCGGGGCCGCAGGGAACGCAGCGGCGGGAGTGGCGAGAGGCAGCGGGGGCACAGAAAGGAAAACAGGGGGACAGCAGACAAAATCACGGGCACAACAACAGTGGGGCAGCGAGGGGCACAGAAAGGAAAAACAGGGGGAGAGCAGGCAAAATCACGGGCACAACAACAGTGGGGCAGCGAGGGGCACAGAAAGGAAAAACGGGGAGAGCAGGCAAAATCACGGGCACAACAACAGTGGGGCAGCGAGGGGCACAGAAAGGAAAAACAGGGGGAGAGCAGGCAAAATCACGGGCACAACAACAGTGGGGCAGCGAGGGGTACAGAAAGGAAAAACAGGGGGACAGCAGACAAAATCACGGGCACAACAACAGTGGGGCAGCGAGGGGCACAGAAAGGAAAAACAGGGGGACAGCAGACAAAATCACGGGCACAACAACAGTGGGGCAGCGAGGGGCACAGAAAGGAAAAACAGGGGGACAGCAGACAAAATCACGGGCACAACAACAGTGGGGCAGCGAGGGGCACAGAAAGGAAAAACAGGGGGAGAGCAGGCAAAATCACGGGCACAACAACAGTGGGGCAGCGAGGGGCACAGAAAGGAAAAACAGGGGGAGAGCAGACAAAATCACGGGCACAACAACAGTGGGGCAGCGAGGGGCACAGAAAGGAAAAACGGGGAGAGCAGACAAAAACGGGCACCGGGGCCACAAGCGGAGGGCGATCTTACCTACAGGAGCAGCGGGCAGACAACACAGGCGGAGCTGTGTGGTGGGGGAGCGACCTACCTGGCAAGGTCAAGGGTCGCTCCGCAACGAAACTTGAGCGCCCCCCACCCTGCTGAAAAGCACTTGGAGCCACCCTCTTGGACTCAGTCAGTGCTGGATTGGGCCCCATGGAGCCCCCTCCCCTCCGGGGGGCTAATGCTACTTCATTGAGTAGAAATGAAGGGATCACAGGATCCTCGCGGCCAGCGCCCCACAACAGAAGCTAGAGGCCCCAGCAGAACTCACTCTGTCCATTCTGAGACCACCTGCCCCAGAGAGAGGGTTAGTACCCCCCCTCTAGGACCTGCCCCCCAGGAGAACAGAGACCCCCTGCCACAGAGAGACGGGGTGAGACCCCCTCTAGGACCTGCCCCCCAGGAGAACAGAGACCCCCTGCCACAGAGAGAGGGGTGTTAGACCCCCTCTAGGACCTTCTCCATAGAATCTGAGACCCCCTGCCACAGAGAGAGGGGTGAGACCCCCTCTAGGACCTGCCCCCCAGGAGAAGAGAGACCCCCTGCCAGAGAGAGAGGGGTGAGACCCCCTCTAAGACCTGCCCCCCAGGAGAACAGAGACCCCCTGCCACAGAGAGTTGGGGTGAGACCCCCTCTAGGACCTGCCCCCCAGGAGAACAGAGACCCCCTGTCACAAAGAGACGGGGTGAGACCCCCTCTAGGACCTGCCCCCCAGGAGAAGAGAGACCCCCTTCCAGAGAGAGGGGTGAGACCCCCTCTAAGACCTGCCCCCCAGGAGAACAGTGACCCCCTGCCACAGAGAGACGGGGTGAGACCCCCTCTAGGACCTGCCCCCCAGGAGAAGAGAGACCCCCTGCCAGAGAGAGAGGGGTGAGCCCCCCTCTAAGACCTGCCCCCCAGGAGAACAGAGACCCCCTGCCACAGAGAGACGGGGTGAGACCCCCTCTGGGACCTGCCCCCCAGGAGAACAGAGACCCCCTGCCACAGAGAGACGGGGTGAGACCCCCTCTAGGACCTGCGCCCCAGGAGAAGAGAGACCCCCTGCCAGAGAGAGAGGGGTGAGCCCCCCTCTAAGACCTGCCCCCCAGGAGAACAGAGACCCCCTGCCACAGAGAGACGGGGTGAGACCCCCTCTAGGACCTGCCCCCCAGGAGAACAGAGACCCCCTGCCAGAGAGAGAGGGTGAGACCCCTCTAGGACCTTCCCCATAGAATCTGAGACCCCCTGCCACAGAGAGAGGGGTGTTAGACCCCCTCTCGGAATTGCCTCTTAGAGGAACAGAGATCCCCTGCCCCAGAGAGAGGGGGTGGTCCCCCCCGCCCCCAGGAGCTACTCCCCAGGAGAACAGAGACCCTCCTGCCATAGGACCGCACCTTGGAATCTGTGAGCCCCTCCCCCAGAGAGAGGGGGTTAGACCTCCCTCTAGGAGCTGCCCCTTAGAATCTGAAACCCTAGCACAGGGACCCCCTGCCACAGAGAGAGGGGGTGGTACCCCGCCCCCAGGAGAACAGAGACCCCTGCACAGAGAGAGGGGTGGTACCCCGCCCCCAGTAGAACAGAGACCCCCTGCCAGAGAGAGAGGGGTGAGCCCCCCTCTAAGACCTGCCCCCCAGGAGAACAGAGACCCCCTGCCACAGAGAGACGGGGTGAGACCCCCTCTAGGACCTGCCCCCCAGGAGAACAGAGACCCCCTGCCAGAGAGAGAGGGGTGAGACCCCCTCTAGGACCTTCCCCATAGAATCTGAGACCCCCTGCCACAGAGAGAGGGGTGTTAGACCCCCCTCTCGGAATTGCCTCTTAGAGGAACAGAGACCCCCTGCCCCAGAGAGAGGGGGTGGTCCCCCCCGCCCCCAGGAGCTACTCCCCAGGAGAACAGAGACCCTCCTGCCATAGGACCGCACCTTGGAATCTGTGAGCCCCTCCCCCAGAGAGAGGGGGTTAGACCTCCCTCTAGGAGCTGCCCCTTAGAATCTGAAACCCTAGCACAGGGACCCCCCTGCCACAGAGAGAGGGGGTGGTACCCCGCCCCCAGGAGAACAGAGACCCCCTGCCACAGAGAGAGGGGGTGGTACCCCGCCCCCCAGTAGAACAGAGACCCCCTGCCAGAGAGAGAGGGGTGAGCCCCCCTCTAAGACCTGCCCCCAGGAGAACAGAGACCCCTGCCACAGAGAGACGGGGTGAGACCCCTCTAGGACCTGCCCCCCAGGAGAACAGAGACCCCCTGCCAGAGAGAGAGGGGTGAGACCCCTCTAGGACCTTCCCCATAGAATCTGAGACCCCTGCCACAGAGAGAGGGGTGTTAGACCCCCTCTCGGAATTGCCTCTTAGAGGAACAGAGACCCCCTGCCCCAGAGAGAGGGGTGGTCCCCCCCGCCCCCAGGAGCTACTCCCCAGGAGAACAGAGACCCTCCTGCCATAGGACCGCACCTTGGAATCTGTGAGCCCCTCCCCCAGAGAGACGGGGTTAGACCTCCCTCTAGGAGCTGCCCCTTACAATCTGAAACCCTAGAACAGGGACCCCCCTGCCACAGAGAGAGGGGGTGGTACCCCGCCCCCCAGTAGAACAGAGACCCCCTGCCACAGAGAGAGGGGGTGGTACCCCAACCCCCGCCCCCAGGAGAACAGAGACCCCCTGCCACAGAGAGAGGGGATGGTACCCCAACCCCGTCCCCCAGGAGCTACCCCCCAGGAGAACAGAGACCCTCCTGCCATAGGACCGCACCTTGGAATCTGTGAGCCCCTCCCCCAGAGAGAGGGGGTTAGACCTCCCTCTAGGAGCTGCCCCTTAGAATCTGAAACCCTAGAACAGGGACCCCCTGCCACAGAGAGAGGGGTGGTACCCCGCCCCCAGGAGAACAGAGACCCCCTGCCACAGAGAGACGGGGTGAGACCCCCTCTAGGACCTGCTCCCCAGGAGAACAGAGACCCCCTGCCTCAGAAAGAGGGTTTGTACCCCACCCCCTTCCAGGAGCTGCCCCCAGGAGAACAGAGACCCCTGACACAGAGAGACGGGGTGAGACCCCCTCTAGGACCTGCCCCCCAGGAGAACAGAGACCCCCTGCCCCAGAAAGAGGGTTTGTACCCCACCCCCTTCCAGGAGCTGCCCCCCAGGAGAACAGAGACCCCTGCCACAGAGAGATGGGGTGAGACCCCCTCTAGGACCTGCCCTCCAGGAGAACAGAGACCCCCTGCCCCAGAAAGAGGATTTGTACCCCACCCCTTCCAGGAGCTGCCCCCAGGAGAACAGAGACCCCTGCCACAGAGAGACGGTGTGAGACCCCTCTAGGACCTGCCCCCCAGGAGAACAGAGACCCCCTGCCCCAGAAAGAGGGTTTGTACCCCACCCCCTTCCAGGAGCTGCCCCCAGGAGAACAGAGACCCCTGCCACAGAGAGACGGGGTGAGACCCCTCTAGGACCTGCCCCTAAGAATCTGAGACCCCCTGCCCCAGAGAGAGGGGGGTGGTCCCCCCGCCCCCCAGGAGCTACTCCCAGGAGAACAGAGACCCTCCTGCCATAGGACCGCCCCTTAGAATCTGTGAGCCCCTCCCCCAGAGAGAGGGGGTTAGACCTCCCTCTAGGAGCTGCCCCTTAGAATCTGAAACCCTAGAACAGGGACCCCCCTGCCACAGAGAGAGGGGGTGGTACCCCACCCCCCAGGAGAACAGAGACCCCCTGCCACAGAGAGAGGGGGTGGTACCCCAACCCCCGCCCCCCAGGAGAACAGAGACCCCCTGCCACAGAGAGAGGGGGAGGTACCCCAACCCCGCTCCCCAGGAGCTACCCCCCAGGAGAACAGAGACCCTCCTGCCACAGAGAGAGGGGGTGGTACCCCAACCCCCACCCCCCCCCCGGAGAACAGAGACCCCCTGCCCCAGAGAGAGGGGGGTACTCCCCGCCCCACCCCTCCAGAAGCCCCCCTCCGAATCTGAGGCCCAAGGGAGAAGCGATACCCCCCCCCCCACAGAGAGAGGGGGTTGTTCCCACTTGGCGCTGCCCCTTAAAAGCCGATGCCCCCCGAGGATGGAGTGACCGCAGCCACAGCAAGAGGGGCTGGGGAGAGAATCCCTCTCGGTCTGAGCCAAACCCCCTGAAACAGAGGGGCCAGAGCACTAGGCAGTCACTGACACTCTGATATCCAGATAGCAGGGTCCCTGGGGAGCCAGTGGGCAGTATCCTGTGTGGTCCCTGGCGCAGTCAGTGGGCAGTATCCTGTGTGGTCCCTGACACTGACCACTCTTGGTAGTTGATGGAAATCCGACAAGTTCGCAAAGGTCATTTATTTGATTTTATGTACTCTGGTATCTAGGGTGTTGGCACTGTTTGTGTTAATTAATAATTCAGTACTGGCTCCTTTTAATAGACCACCAGATTTATTTGTTGTTGTTATTAGTTGTATTGGGGATTAAATCTGTAGTTTGGTCGTTAAACTTTCCCTAGGACCCTTTCTCCTGTGGAGTTGTAATTGATGGTCCCTGGCGCAGTCAGTGGGCAGTATCTTGTATGGCTCCTGGGGCAGTGAGTAGTTGCAGAGCAGTATCCTGTGTGTGCCCTGGATCAGTCAGTGGGCCGTATCTTGTGTGGGCTCTGAGGCAGTCAGTGGTTACTGGCCAGTATCCTGTGTGGGCCGTTGTGGCAGTCAGTGGGCAGTGTCCTGTGTGAGTCCAGGGACAGTCAGTGGGCTGCATCCTGTGTGGGTCCTGGGGCAGTCGGTGGGCTGTATCTTGTGGGGGGTCCATGAACAGTCGGTGGGTAGTATCCTGTGTGGGTGCATGGGAAGTCAGTGGTCTGTATCTTGAATGGGCCCTGGGGCAATCAGTGGTTACTGGACAGTCTGTGGGTTGTATCCTGTGAGGGTCCTGGGGCAGTCAGTAGACAGTATCCTGTGTGGTCCTTGGGACAGTCAGTGGGCTGTATCCTGTGTGGTCCTTGGGACAGTCAGTGGGCTGCATCTTGTGTGGGTCAATGGGCAGTCAGTGAGCATTATCCTGTGTGGGTCAATGGGCAGTCAGTGGGCAGTATCCTGTGTGTGTGCATGGGCAGTCAGTGGGCTGTATCTTGAATGGGCCCTGGGTCAGTCAGTGGTTAATGGGCTGTATGCTGTGTGGGTCCATGGGCAGTCTGTGGGCTGTATCCTGTGTGGTCCCTGGGACAGTCAGTGGGCTGTATCCTGAATAGGCCCTGGGGCAGTCAGTGGCTACTGGACAGTATCCTGTGCGGGTCCTGGGGCAGTCAGTGGCTACTGGGCAGTATCCTTTGCGGGACCTGGCGCAGTCAGTGGGCTGTATCCTGTGTGGTCCCTGGGACAGTCAGTGGGCAGTGTCCTGTGTGGGTCCTGGGGCAGTCGGTGGGCTGTATCCTGTGTGGTCCATGGGCAGTAAGTGGGTAGTATCCTGTGTGGGTGCATCGGCAGTCAGTGGTCTGTATCTTGAATGGGCCCTGGGCAGTCAGTGGTTACTGGACAGTCTGTGGGTTGTATCCTGTGAGGGTCCTGGGGCAGTCAGTGAACAGTATCCTGTGTGGTCCTTGGGACAGTCAGTGGGCTGTATCCTTCTGTGGTCCCTGGGACCGTCAATGGGCAGTATACTATGCTGGACCCGGGGCAGTCAGTGGGCTGCATCTTGTGTGGGTCAATGGGCAGTCAGTGGGCAGTATCCTGTGTGGTCCCTGGGACAGTCAGTGAGCAGTATCCTGTGTGGTCCTTGGGACAGTCAGTGGGCAGTATCCTGTGTGGGTCCTGGGGCAGTCAGTGGGCAGTATCTTGTGTGGGTCCTGGGGCAGTCAGTGGGCTGTATCCTGTGTGGGTCCTGGGGCAGTCAGTGGGCAGTATCTTGTGTGGGTCCTGGGGCAGTCAGTGGGCTGTATCTTGTGTGGGTCCTGGGGCAGTCAGTGGGCTGTATCTTGTGTGGGTCCTGGGGCAGTCAGTGGGCTGTATCCTGTGTGGGTCCTGGGGCAGTCAGTGGGCAGTATCTTGTGTGGGTCCTGGGGCAGTTAGTGGGCAGTATCTTGTGTGGGTCCTGGGGCAGTCAGTGGGCAGTATCCTGTGTGGGTCCGGGGGCAGTCAGTGGGCAGTATCTTGTGTGGGTCCTGGGGCAGTCAGTGGGCAGTATCTTGTGTGGGTCCATGGGCAGTGAGTGAGCAGTATCCCGTGTGGTCCTTCGGGCAGTCAGTGGGCAGTATCCTGTGTGGGTCCTGGGGTAGTCAGTGGGCTGTATCCTGTGTGGTCCCTGGGACAGTCAGTGGGCAGTATCCAGTGCTGGACCTGGGACAGTCAGTGGGCTGCATCTTGTGTGGGTCCTGGGGCAGTCGGTGGGCAGTATCTTGTGTGGGTCCTGGGGCAGTCAGTGGGCAGTATCTTGTGTGGGTCCTGGCCAGTCCTGGCCAGTATCTTGTGTGGGTCCTGGGGCAGTCAGTCGGTTGTATCCTGTGTGGGTCAATATGCAGTCAGTGGGCTGTATCCTGTGTGGTCCCTGGGACAGTCAGTGGGCAGTATCCCTTGTGGTCCTTGGGACAGTCAGTGTGCAGTATCTTGTGTGGGTCCATGGACAGTCAGTGGGCAGTATCCTGTGTGGGTCCATGGGCAGTCAGTGGTCTGTATCTTGACTAGGCCCTGGGGCAGTCAGTGGCTACTGGGCAGTATCCTGTGTGGGACCTGGCACAGTCAGTGGGCTGTATCCTGTGTGGTCCCTGGGACAGTCAGTGGGCAGTATCCTGTGCTGGACCTGGGGCAGTCAGTCGGCTGCATCCTGTGTGGGTCAATGGGCAGTCAGTGGGCTGTATCCTGTGTGGTCTCTGGGACAGTCTGTGATCAGTATCCTGTGTGGGTCCTGGGACAGTTAGTGAGCAGTATCCTGTGTGGGTCCATGGACAGTCAGTGAGCAGTATCCTGTGTGGGTCCTGGGGCAGTCAGTGGGCTGTATCCTGTGTGGCACCTGGGGCAGTCAGTGGGCTGTATCCTGTGTGGGTCCATGGGCAGTCAGTGCGCTTTATCCTGTGTGGGTCCTGGGACAGTCAGTGGGCTGTATCCTGTGTGGGTCCTGGGACAGTCAGTGGGCTGTATCCTGTGTGGGTCCTGGGGCAGTCAGTGGGCAGTATCCTGTGTGGTCCTTCGGACAGTCAGTGGGCAGTATCCTGTGTGGGTCCTGGGGCAGTCAGTGGGCAGTATCCTGTGTGGGTCCATGGACAGTCAGTAGGCAGTGTCCTGTGTGGGTCCTGGGACAGTCAGTGGACAGTGTCCCGTGTGCCCCCCAAACCCCCCCAGGGGTACAGAGACCCCCTTTGTAGGGACCCCATCTCTACCTGTTGATAACCTGCCTCTCTCCATCTCTCCCCAGGGCCCCCCTCTGCACCCCGGAACGCCAGCTTGTCTGTCCAAGGCACGACCGTGTCCCTGTCCTGGCTGCCCCCCAGTGACCCGGGCGGCCGGCTGGATGTGACTTACCGTGTGACCTGCGACAAGTGCCCCCTGGAGTCGGGCCCTTGTGAGCCCTGCGAGCCCGGCTCTGCGGCCGAGGGCCTGTCGGAGCCGGCGGTGACCGTGGAGGGGCTGGAGTCCTACTGCAACTACACCTTCACCGTGGAGGCGAGGAACGGGGTGTCGGGGCTGGGGCACCCCCCCAGGGGCAGCGCCACGCTTCATGTCACCATCGGGCACGCAGGTAAGAGCCAGGGAGGGGCTGCACGGTGGGGTACAGCTCATTACACTCAGGGTGCTATCACCCCCCCAGGGTGTCACTGCTACCTCTGGGTGCCCTCACCCCCCCCCAGGGTGTCACTGCTCCCTCTGGGTGCCCTCAACCCCCCCCCGGGTATCACTGCTCCCTCTGGGTACCCTCACACCCCCAGGTGTCACTGCTACCTCTGGGTGCACTCACCCCCACCCCCGGGTGTTACCGCTCCCTGAGGGTTCCCTCCCAACCCTCAATGTGTCACCGTTCCCTCGTGGTCCTCCCCCAGCCCTCAATGTGTCACCGCTCCCTCGGGGTCCCATCCCAACCCTCAATGTGTCACTGCTCCCTCTGGGTCCCCTCCCAACCCTCAATGTGTCACCGTTCCCTCGTGGTCCCCCCCCAGCCCTCAATGTGTCACCGCTCCCTCGGGGTCCCATCCCAACCCTCAATGTGTCACTGCTCCCTCGGGGTCCCCTCCCAACCCTCAATGTGTCACCGCTCTCTCGGGCCCCCTTCCACCCCTCAATGTGTCACCACTCCCTCGGGGTCTCCTCCCAATCCTCAATGTGTCACTGCTCCCTCGGGGTCCCCTCCCAACCCTCAATGTGTCACCGCTCCCTCGGGCCCCCTTCCACCCCTCAATGTGTCACCGCTCCCTCAGGGTTCCCTCCCAGCCCTCAATGTGTCACTGCTCCCTTGGGGTCCCCTCCCAACCCTCAATGCGACACCGCTCCCTCAGGGTGCCATCCTAACCCTCAATGTGTCACCGCTCCCTCAGGGTCCCCTCTCAACCCTCAATGTGTCACCGCTCCCTCGGGGTCCCCTCATAACCTCAATGTGTCACTGCTCTCTCAGAGTCCCCTCCCACCCCTCAATGTGTCACCGCTCTCTCAGGGTCCCACCCAACCCTCAATGTGTCACCCCTCCCTCAGGGGTGTCCTTCCAACTCTCAATGTGTCACCACTCCCACGGGGTCCCCTCCCAACCCTCAATGTGTCACCGCTCCCTCGGGGTCCCCTTTCAACCCACAATGTGTCACCGCTCCCACGGGGTCCCCTCCCAACCCTCAATGTGTCACCGCTCCCTCAGGGTGCCCTCCTAACCCTCAATGTGTCACTGCTCCCTCAGGATCCCCTCATAACCCTCAATGTGTCACTGCTCCCTCGGGGTCCCCTCTAACCCTCAATGTGTCACCCTTCCCTTGGGCCTCCCCAGCCCTCAATGTGTCACCCCTCTCTCTGGGTCCCCTCCCAACCCTCAATGTGTCACCGCAACCTCAGGGTGCCCTCCTAACACTCAATGTGTCACCGCAACCTCAGGGTGCCCTCCTAACCCTCAATGTGTCACCGCTCCCAGGGCGTCCCCTCCCAACCCTCAATGTGTCATCGCTCCCTCTGGGTCCCCTCCCAGCCCTCAATGTATCACCGCTCCCTCGGGGTCCCCTCCCAACCCTCAATGTGTCACTGCTCCCTCGGGGTCCCCTCACACCCTCAATGTGTCACCGCTCCCTCTGGGTCCCCTCCCAGCCCTCAATGTGTCACTGCTCCCTCGGGGTCCCCTCCTAACCCTCAATGTGTCACTGCTCCCTTGGGGTCCCCTCATAACCTCAATGTGTCACCGCTCCCTCGGGGTCCCCTTCCACCCCTCAATGAGTCACCGCTCCCTCAGGGTTCACTCCCAACCCTCAATGTGTCACCGCTCCCTCAGGGTCCCCTCCCAACCCTCAATGTGTCACTGCTCCCTCAGGGTCCCCTCCTAACCTCAATGTGTCACCGCTCCATCAGGGTCCCCTCCCAGCCCTCAATGTGTCACTGCTCCCTCAGGGTCCCCTCCCAACCCTCAATGTGTCACTGCTCCCTCAGGGTTCCCTCCGAACCCTCAATGTGTCACCGCTCCCTCGGGGTCCCCTCCCAACCCTCAATGTGTCACCGCTCTCTCAGGGTGCCCTCCCAGCCCTCAATGTGTCACCGCTCTCTCGGGGTGCCCTCCCAGCCCTCAATGTGTCACCGCTCCCTCGGGCCCCCTCCCAACCCTCAATGTGTCACAGCTCCCTCACGGTCCCCTCTCAACCCTCAATGTGTCACTGCTCCCTCGGGGGGCCCTCCCAGCCCTCAATGTGTCACTGCTCCCTCGGGGTGCCCTCTCAGCCCTCAATGTGTCACCGCTCCCTCAGGGTCCCCTCCCAACCCTCAATGTGTCACTGCTCCCTCGGGGTCCCCTCCCAACCCTCAAAGTGTCACCGCTCCCTCGGGGTCCCCTCCCAACCCTCAATGTGTCACCGCTCCCTCGGGGTCCCCTTCCAACCCTCAATGTGTCACTGCTCCCTCAGGGTCCCCTCCTAACCCTCAATGTGTCACCACTCCCTCAGGGTCCCCTCATAACCTCAATCGGTCACCACTCCCTCGGGGTCCCCTCATAACCTCAATGTGTCACGGCTCCATCAGGGTCCCCTCCCAGCCCTCAATGTGTCACCGCTCCCTCAGGGTCTCCTCCCAACCCTCAATATGTGACACCGCTCTCTCAGGCTCCCTTCCACCCCTTAATAAGTCACCGCTCCCTCGGGGTGCCTTCTAACCCTCAATGTGTCACTGCTCTCTCAGGGTCCCCTCCCAACCCTCAATGTGTCACTGCTCCCTCGGGGTCCTTCATAACCTCAATGTGTCACCACTCTCTCAGGGTCCCCTCCCAGCCTTCAATGTGTCACCGCTCCCTCGGGCCCCCTTCCACCCCTCAATGTGTCACCGCTCCCTTAGGGTCCCCTCCCAACCCTCAATGTTTTACAGCTCCCTCGGGGTCCCCTTCCAGCCCTCAATGTGTCACTGCTCCCTCGGGCCCCCTCCCACCCTTCAATGTGTCACCGCTCCCTCAGGGTCCCCTCCCAGCCCTCAATGTGTCACCGCTCCCTCAGGGTCCCCTCCCAACCCTCAATGTGTCACCGCTCCCTCAGGGTCCCCTCATAACCTCAATGTGTCACGGCTCCCTCAAGGTCTCCTCCCAGCCCTCAATGTGTCACCGCTCCCTCAGGGTCCCCTCCCAACCCTCAATGTGTTACTGCTCCCTCGGGGTCCTTCATAATCTCAATGTGTCACAGCTCTCTCAGGGTCCCCTCCCAACCCTCAATGTGTCACCGCTCCCTCAGGGTCCCCTCCCAACCCTCAATGTGTCACCGCTCCCTCAGGGTCCCCTCCTAACCCTCAATGTGTCACCGCTCCCTCAGAGTCCCCTCCTAACCCTCAATGTGTCACCACTCCCTCGGGGTCGCCTCCCAACCCTCAATGTGTCACCGCTCCCTCGGGGTCCCCTCCCAACCCTCAATGTGTCACCGCCCTCTCAGGGTGCCCTCCCAACCCTCAATGTGTCACCGCTCCCTCGGGGTCCCCTCCCAACCCTCAATGTGTCACCGCCCTCTCAGGGTGCCCTCCCAACCCTCAATGTGTCACCACCCTCTCAGGGTGCCCTTCCAACCCTCAATGTGTCACCGCTGCCTCGGGGTCCCCTCCCAACCCTCAATGTGTCACCGCTCCCTCGGGGTCCCCTCTCAACCCTCAATGTGTCACCGCTCCCTCGGGGTCCCCTCCTAACCCTCAATGTGTCACCGCTCCCTCAGGGTGCCCTCCTAACCCTCAATGTGTCACCAGAAATGGGAGTTCTTTGATAGTTTTTTTTATGAAGTATTTTTCTGGATATACGGGGATCCAGGAAGGTGAAATAGTAGGAGCAGCCTCACCTCCACTAGAAACAGCTCGAGAGCTTCCCAGATACCACCCCGGCTCAGAGGCGCCAACTCTGCACGCCCTGGGGCGAGGTGTCAAGCGCTGCTCAGAGGTGCTTCTCGGCACTGTATGCATTTGTGCTCTTGGGCAGATCTGCTGCCTGTCCTTCCCTGGGGGTCGCTACTGGTGATTTGCTCAGTCCTGGCGTGCATGTGTGCTCTTGGGCACATCTGCTGCCTGTCCTGCCCTGGGGGTCGCTGCTGGTGATTTGCTCAGTCCTGGCGTACATGTGTGCTATTGGGCAGGTCTGCTGCCTGTCCTTCCCTGAGGGTCGCTGCTGTTGATTTGCCCAGTCCTGGCGTGCATATGTGCTCTTGGGCACATCTGCTGCCTATCCTCTCGTGGTCGCTCCTGGTGCTCTGTCCAGTCCTGGCATGCATGTGTGCTCTTGG
This sequence comes from Calotriton arnoldi, assembly GCA_963921515.1. Classification (NCBI taxonomy): domain Eukaryota; kingdom Metazoa; phylum Chordata; class Amphibia; order Caudata; family Salamandridae; genus Calotriton; species Calotriton arnoldi. Next base: position 1,286,558 of record CAWUFW010003207.1, on the reverse strand, counting down.
GCAGATCTGCTGCCCCTTGTGGGATACTGTGGCAACAAAGGCCTGACCTGAGTTCAGCCAATCACAATCCTGCTAAGGGACAATTTGGAGACACACTCCCCCCAGGGTTCCCACAAGGGTCCTTCCTCTCACTGCTCCACGCTTGCAGTGCCTCGACTGAGCGCCTTCTTACTCAGTAGTTGTGTCTGATTATCTGGGTGTTCCCTGACCGGCTGAACGTAGCTAGAAATGCCGCGTGCTTGTGTAATTGTGACATATAATTATAGCCATATATTTACATCCGTTTGTAATTATGACATAATTATGAGGCCGCATTATAAGGAAGGACATTAGTGCGCTGAAGACTGTCACCCGCAGGTCAACAGGAAAGACTCCCCCTTTTATCATTCCGGTGCCAGTGAAGTGTACATTAGTGATCGGGTGGTAAGACCTGTTAGGGAAGGGCTCCAAGGTGGTTTACTTTGTGGCGTGAAGCTCCGGATCTCAGGGTGCAGTTACCTCTGGGGGCCCACTGGGCCCCTGGCCCCCGCTAAGGGTCTGCGGACCAGCCCTCGGGTGATCACAAACTCTGTTGATCCTTTTCATCAATCCCACCGACTCGTGTCATTCTCTTAGTGCCCAAACCTTCAATAGATCCCTCTGGCATCATCAGATCACCCCCTGATCCCTAAAGATCCCAGACAAGTGTCCTCCTGTCCAGAGTCTGATGTGATCCTGCGGGCGGCACCGTCTGGGTCAGTCCGGCTCCAGTACAGAGACCGCCCGGTCCAAGCCCTGGATGGCTTACGAGCACCAGCGACCAAGCAAGGGGACCCGGCCTTGGCTTGTCCTCTGGCTTCAGGCTGTGTCACGTGACGGACCTAGACATGTCCACCGCCTTCCCTATGGTGTCACATGACGGACCTAGACAAGTCCACGCCTTCCCTACGGTGTCAGATGACGGACCTAGACATGTCCACCGCCTTCCTTACGGTGTCAGATGGCGGACCTAGACAAGTCCACGCCTTCCCTATGGTGTCACATGATGGACCTAGACAAGTCCACGCCTTCCCTACGGTGTCATGTGACGGACCTAGACATGTCCACGCCTTACCTAGGGTGTCACGTGACGGACCTAGACAAGTCCACGCCTTCCCTATGGTGTCATATGATGGACCTAGACATGTCCACGCCTTCCCTACGGTGTCACGTGACGGACCTAGACAAGTCCACGCCTTCCTACGGTGTCATATGACGGACATAGACATGTCCACCGCCATCCCCATGGTGTCAGATGACGGATCTAGACAAGTCCACGCCTTCCGTACGGTGTCATATGATGGACCTAGACAAGTCCACCGCCTTCCCTACGATGTCATGCGATGGACCTAGACAAGTCCACGCCTTCCCTACAGTGTCACATGACGGACCTAGGCTTGTCCACTGCCTTCCCTATGGTGTCATATGACGGACCTAGACAAGTCCACGCCTTCCCTACGGTGTCATATGACGGACCTAGACATGTCCACCGCCATCCCCATGGTGTCAGATGACGGACCTAGACAAGTCCACGCCTTCCGTACGGTGTCATATGATGGACCTAGACAAGTCCACGCCTTCCTTACGGTGTCATATGACGGACCTAGACAAGTCCACCGCCTTCCCTACGGTGTCATATGACAGACCTAGACAAGTCCAAGCCTTCCTCATGGTGTCAGATGATGGACCTAGACAAGTCCAAGCCTTCCGTACGGTGTCATATGACGGACCTAGACATGTCCACCGCCTTCCCTACGGTGTCAGATGACGACCTAGACATGTCCACCGCCTTCCCTACGGTGTCAGATGACGGACCTAGACAAGTCCACGCCTTCCCTACGGTGTCACATGATGGACCTAGACAAGTCCACGCCTTCCCTACGGTGTCAGATGATGGACCTAGACAAGTCCAAGCCTTCCGTACGGTGTCATATGACGGACCTAGACATGTCCACTGCCTTCCCTACGGTGTCAGATGACGACCTAGACATGTCCACCGCCTTCCCTACGGTGTCAGATGACGGACCTAGACAAGTCCACGCCTTCCCTACAGTGTCACATGACGGACCTAGGCTTGTCCACCGCCTTCCCTATGGTGTCATATGACGGACCTAGACAAGTCCACGCCTTCCCTACGGTGTCATATGACAGACCTAGACATGTCCACCGCCATCCCCATGGTGTCAGATGATGGACCTAGACAAGTCCACGCCTTCCGTACGGTGTCATATGATGGACCTAGACAAGTCCACGCCTTCCTTACGGTGTCATATGACGGACCTAGACAAGTCCACCGCCTTCCCTACGGTGTCATATGACAGACCTAGACAAGTCCAAGCCTTCCTCATGGTGTCAGATGATGGACCTAGACAAGTCCAAGCCTTCCGTACGGTGTCAGATGACGACCTAGACATGTCCACCGCCTTCCCTACGGTGTCAGATGACGGACCTAGACAAGTCCACGCCTTCCCTACGGTGTCACATGATGGACCTAGACAAGTCCACGCCTTCCCTACGGTGTCACGTGACGGACCTAGACATGTCCACGCCTTCCCTACGGTGTCACGTGATGGACCTAGACAAGTCCATGCCTTCCCTACGGTGTCATATGATGGACCTAGACATGTCCACGCCTTCCCTATGGTGTCACGTGACGGACCTAGACAAGTCCACTGCCTTCCCTACGGTGTCATATGACAGACCTAGACAAGTCCACGCCTTCCCTACGGTGTCATATGACGGACCTAGACAAGTCCACCGCCTTCCCTACGGTGTCAGATGACGGACCTAGATATGTCCACTGCCTTCCCTACGGTGTCATATGATGGACCTAGACAAGTCAACGCCTTCCCTACCGTGTCACATGACGGACCTAGGCTTGTCCACCGCCTTCCCTATGGTGTCATATGACGGACCTAGACAAGTCCACGCCTTCCCTACGGTGTCATATGACGGACCTAGACATGTCCACCACCATCCCCATGGTGTCAGATGACGGACCTAGACAAGTCCACGCCTTCCGTACGGTGTCATATGACGGACCTAGACAAGTCCACCCCTTCCCTACGGTGTCACATGATGGACCTAGACAAGTCCACGCCTTCCCTACGGTGTCATATGACGGACCTAGACAAGTCCATGCCTTCCCCATGGTGTCACATGATGGACCTAGACAAGTCCACGCCTTCCCTACGGTGTCATATGACAGACCTAGACAAGGCCACGCCTTCCCTACGGTGTCACGTGACGGACCTAGACAAGTCCACGCCTTCCCTACGGTGTCACATGATGGACCTAGACAAGTCCACGCCTTCCCTACGGTGTCAGATGATGGACCTAGGCATGTCCGCTGTCTTCCCTACGATGATACAGGGACCCACATTCAAGGACTGACCATCACGGACCCACCGTCAGGGACCCACCGTCAAGGACTGACCATCAAGGACCCACCGGCAAGGAGAGACCATCAGGGGCCGACCGTCAAGGACTGACCATCAAGGACTCATTGTCAACGACCCACCGTCAAGGACCCACCGTCAGGGACTCGCCGTCAAGGACCCACCGTCAAGGACCCACCCTCAAGGACCCACCGTCAGGGAACCTCCGTCAAGGACCCACCATCAGGGACCCACCGTCAAGGACCCACCGTCAAGGACTGACCATCACGGACCCACCGTCAGGGACCCACCGTCAAGGACCCACTGTCAAGGACTGACCATCAGGGACCGACCGTCAAGGACTGACCATCAAGGACTCATCGTAAACGACCCACCGTCAAGGACCCACCGTCAGGGACTCGCCGTCAAGGACCCACCGTCAAGGACCCACCGCCAAGGACCGACCATCAGGGATCCACTGTCAAAGACCTTCCTACTCCCAGTGTAAGATCTCACACTATCAGCCCACACTCACCTTCAGGTCCTCTCTTGTGCATCTTCTGGTTGTTCTAGTCCATCACTTGACCAGGTCCGGCTCTGGCCGCTCCCTCTCTCTTCTGGTTCTTGCAAGGCATCACAAGAGCAGGTCCGGCTCACGAACCCTCTCTTCGTGCCCCAAACTGTGGATTGCTCTGTTGGGCCACCATTGGAGATACAAGCAGCGCATCCTTTTTTATAAGGCCTCAAAACCCTGGTCCTTCCTCCATGCCTGACCCTGGTCTGTGTCCTGGTCCTTCCATTCCTGACCCTGGTCTGTGTCCTGGTCCTTCCTCCATGCCTGACCCTGGTCCTTCCTCCATGCCTGAACCTGGTCTGTGTCCTGGTCCTTCCTCCATGCCTGACCCTGGTCTGTGTCCTGGCCCTTTCTCCATGCCTGACCCTGGTCCTTCCTCCATGCCTGACCCTGGTCTGTGTCCTGGTCCTTCCTCCATGCCTGACCCTGGTCCTTCCTCCATGCCTGACCCTGGTCCTTCCTCCATGCCTGACCCTTATCTGTGATCTGGTTCTTCCTCCATGCCTGACCCTGGTCTGTGTCCTGGTCCTTCCTCCATGCCGACCCTGGTCCTTCCTCCATGCCTGACCCTGGTGCTTCCTCCATGCCTGACCCTGGTCTGTGTCCTGGTCCTTCCTCCATGCCTGACCTTGGTCCTTCCTCCATGTCTGACCCTGGTCCTTCTTCCATGCCTGACCTGGTTTGTGTCCTGGTCCTTCCTCCATGCCTGACCCTGGTCCTTACTCCATGCCTGACCCTGGTCCTTCCTCCATGCCTGACCCTGGTTCTTCCTCCATGCCTGACCCTGGTCCTTACTCCATGCCTTCCTCCATGCCTGACCCTGGTCTGTGTCCTGGTCCTTCCTCCATGCCTGACCCTGGTCTGTGTCCTGGTCCTTCCTCCATGCCTGACCCTGGTCCTTCCTCCATGCCTGACCCTGGTCTGTGTCCTGGTCCTTCCTCCATGCCTGACCCTGGTCTGTGTCCTGGCCCTTTCTCCATACCTGACCCTGGTCCTTCCTCCATGCCTGACCCTGGTCTGTGTCCTGGTCCTTCCTCCATGCCTGACCCTGGTCCTTCCTCCATGCCTGACCCTGGTCCTTCCTCCATGCCTGACCCTTATCTGTGACCTGGTTCTTCCTCCATGCCTGACCCTGGTCTGTGTCCTGGTCCTTCCTCCATGCCGACCCTGGTCCTTCCTCCATGCCTGACCCTGGTGCTTCCTCCATGCCTGACCCTGGTCTGTGTCCTGGTCCTTCCTCCATGCCTGACCTTGGTCCTTCCTCCATGCCTGACCCTGGTCCTTCTTCCATGCCTGACCTGGTTTGTGTCCTGGTCCTTCCTCCATGCCTGACCCTGGTCCTTACTCCATGCCTGACCCTGGTCCTTCCTCCATGCCTGACCCTGGTTCTTTCTCCATGCCTGACCCTGGTCTGTGACCTGGTTCTTCCTCCATGCCTGACCCTGGTCTGTGACCTGGTCCTTCCTCCAGGCCTGACCCTGGTCCTTCCTCCATGCCTGACCCTGGTCCTTCCTCCATGCCTGACCCTGGTCCTTCCTCCATGCCTGACCCTGGTCTGTGTCCTGGTACTTCCTCCATGCCTGACCCTGGTCCTTCCTCCATGCCTGACCCTGGTCCTTCTTCCATGCCTGACCCTGGTCTGTGTCCTGGTCCTTCCTCCATGCCTGACCCTGGTCTGTGTCCTGCTCCTTCCTCCATGCCTGACCCTGGTCCTTCCTCCATGCCTGACCCTGGTCTGTGTCCTGGTCCTTCCTCCATGCCGACCCTGGTCCTTCCTCCATGCCTGACCCTGGTCCTTCCTTCATGCCTGACCCTGGTCTGTGTCCTGGTCCTTCCTCCATGCCGACCCTGGTCCTTCCTCCATGCCTGACCCTGGTCCTTCCTCCATGCCTGACCCTGGTCCTTCCTCCATGCCTGACCCTGGTCTGTGTCCTGGCCTTTCCTCCATGCCTGACCCTGGTCCTTCCTCCATGCCTGACCCTGGTCTGTGTCCTGGTCCTTCCTCCATGCCGACCCTGGTCCTTCCTCCATGCCTGACCCTGGTCCTTCCTCCATGCCTGACCCTGGTCTGTGTCCTGGCCTTTCCTCCATGCCTGACCCTAGTCCTTCCTTCATGCCTGACCCTGGTCTGTGTCCTGGTCCTTCCTCCATGCCTGACCCTGGTCTGTGTCCTGGTACTTCCTCCATGCCTGACCCTGGTCTGTGACCTGGTTCTTCCTCCATGCCTGACCCTGGTCTGTGACCTGGTTCTTCCTCCATGCCTGACCCTGGTCTGTGACCTGGTCCTTCCCCCATGCCGACCCCGGTCCTTCCTCCATGCCTGACCCCGGTCCTTCCTCCATGCCTGACCCTGCTCCTTCCTCCATGCCTGACCCTGGTCTGTGTCCTGGTCCTTCCTCCATGCCTGACCCTGGTCCTTCCTCCATGCATGACCCTGGTCTGTGACCTGGTTCTTCCTCCATGCCTGGTGGTTCCTGTTCTCACTGTCTTGTGCCCATCGTGTAAAGATGCAGGTGGTTCCTGCCTGTCTTGTGCCTGTCGGGTAAAGGTGGTGGTTCACTGCCTCTCTCTGACTAGTGCCCGTCGTGTAAAGATGGTGGTGGTTCCTGCTGTCAGCGAATAGTGCCCGTCGGGTAAAGGTGCTGGTGGTTCCTGTTCTCACTTTCTTGTGCCCGTCGTGTAAAGGTGGTGGTGGTTCCTGCTCCCACTCTCGTGTCCGTCGTGTAAAGATGGTGGTGGTTCCTGCTGTCAGCGAATAGTGCCAGTCGTGTAAAGGTACTGGTGGTTCCTGCTCCCCCGTCGTGTAAAGGTACTGGTGGTTCCTGCTCCCACTCTCTTGTGCCCGTCGTGTAAAGATGATGCTTGTGGTTCCTGTTCTCACTCTCGTGCCCGTTGTGTAAAGGTGGTGGTGGTTCCTGCTCCCACTCTCTTGTGCCCGTCGTGTAAAGGTGGTTCCTGCTCCCACTCTCTTGTGCCCGTCGTGTAAAGATCAATCAATCAATCAATCACAGAATTTGTAAAGCGCACTACTTACCCGCGAGGGTCTCAAGGCGCTGGGGAGAAGAAAAAAAAAGGGGGGGGGGTGCTGCTACTGGTCGAACAACCAGGTCTTGAGTAGCCTCCTGAAGGTCAGCAGGTCTTGGGTCTGTCGTAGGCTTAGTGGAAGGGTGTTCCAGGTCTTGGCGGCGAGGTGGGAGAAGGATCTGCCGCCTGTGGTAGTTCTTCGAATGCTGGTGGTTCCTGGTCTCAGTCTCTTGTGCCTGTCATGTAAAGGTGATGGTGGTTCCTGTTCTCACTCTCTTGTGCCCGTCGTGTAAAGATGATGCTGGTGGTTCCTGTTCTCACTCTCTAGTGCTCGTCGTGTAAAGGTGGTGGTGGTTCCTGCTCCCACTCTCTTGTGCCGGTCGTGTAAAGTTGCTGGTGGTTCCTGTTCTCACTCTCTTGTGCCTGTCATGTAAAGGTACTGGTGGTTCCTGTTCTCACTTTCTTATGCCCGTCGTGTAAAGATACTGGTGGTTCCTGTTCTCACTGTCTTGTGCCCGTCGTGTAAAGGTGGTGGTGGTTCCTGCTCCCACTCTCTTGTGCCCGTCGTGTAAATATGCTGGTGGTTCCTGTACTCACTTTCTTGTGCCCGTCGTGTAAAGATGCTGGTGGTTCCTGTTCTCACTCTCTTGTGCCCGTCGTGTAAAGGTGGTGGTGGTTCCTGCTCCCACTCTCTTGTGCCCGTCGTGTAAAGATGCTGGTGGTTCCTGTTCTCACTGTCTTGTGCCTGTCGTGTAAAGGTGGTGGTGGTTACTGCTCTCACTGTCTTGTGCCTGTCGTGTAAAGGTGCTGGTGGTTCCTGTTCTCACTTTCTTGTGCCCTTCGTGTAAAGATGCTGGTGGTTCCTGTTCCCACTGTCTTGTGCCTGTCGTGTAAAGGTGGTGGTGGTTACTGCTCTCACTGTCTTGTGCCTGTCGTGTAAAGGTGCTGATGGTTCCTGCTCTCACTCTCTTGTGCCCGTCGTGTAAAGATGTTCCTCTGCCCTCCTTGTAGATTACACTCCTTCTTACCCTATTTTTGTCCTCTTGCAGCCCCCGTGACGGTGTCCTCCCTTCGGCTGGTGGATCAGGGGGTGCATTCCCTGTCAGTGTCGTGGACGGGTCCTCGTCACCGGAGCCCTTCCTCGCTGCAGTACGACGTCATCATCCACCCCAAGGTGAGTCTCTCTCCGGCACTCACAACCACTCTCTTCTCTCACCATTTTCTTTACAATTTCCATTGGATACCCCACAGTCCAGTGTTCTGCGCCCCCCCTTTCTCTCCATTCTTCTTGTCTCTCCTCTTTAACTTGTCTTGTCAGCCTCATCTCCTTCTTTTCATTCTGCTATCAGTCTCTTCAGTGCCCCCTTACCTTCTTTGTCCCAATCTTTGACCCCCTTTCTTTTATTTTCTCCTTATTCTCTCATTTCCACTTTTAGGTTTCACCTACGCAAAATCTGTTGTATTTAAAATAAATCTTGAGAGAGGCTAGAGCCTGTCCACTGCTTACCTTTACTTACCTTTTGTTGGAATCAACGTTGCTCTAATTTCCATGCTTCTGATTGGTCAGCACGTCGTCTGCTTTCACTTTGCATGTTTTCATGCTTTGCCTGTCCACGCCGAGCAAGACCCAAGTACAGCTTCCGTTCACTGGCCAGTGGCTAGTGGCCAGTGTGCTTCCACTGGCTACGCACTTCGTAAGGTACTTTTTAGGTCAAGCCCAGGCAGCATATGCGCTGTCTCTTCGAGACATGCTGTATCCACTCTGTGGGCTTACAGCCCGCCCATTGCCTTTTTCTTCGTCCCTTCGATTGTCCTTCAAAAATACTTGCTTTCTATTGGTTAATCCTTCCTCTTTGTTCCTCCTTATTGTGTTTTGTTTACTCCAACAGAGCACCGCCCAACTGCTGATAACGTTCCACTGAAGTGCTTATCTGTTTGTGTCTGGGACTATTTTTTTCTTTCTTTCTTGCTCATCTTTGTTGTGGCAACTTAAAGGCATCTAGCCGCTGGGTGCTTGGTGCCTGAAAGAGCAACACCGATCACCATCTTGGACTTTCAATCCGAAATGCAGCAATGTTTTAGGACTTTAGAATGGACTAATGGTGTAGAAAAATCGTATTCTCTGAGAAAACACATCACATAAAATCAAGATTTCACTTTTTATCACTCAAGAATTCACTGTATCTTACTGTACTTAGCACCAAACTGCGGGAAAAGCTATTTCTAAAATGTCGGCCTAGATTGCGACGAGTGTGCATGTCATGGTGTTACTTCCTATTGCAGAACTAGCGTTGATTGCTTTGGTATACGCGAGGCCGCGTTCTCAAAAAAACACAACAAGAAAAGATTGTAGGAAAGTTGTCCTTTTGGCATGATAACCTCCCACTCCTGCCTGACTCTGAATGCAACTTTGACTGAATATGCACTCGGTTCCTACTAATCTGGTTCCCAGTGCCTGTGTTCTTTCCCAAAACTGTACCTTTGTTTCCACAATTGGCACACCTCTGGCCCACATATAATCCCCTTGTAAAAGGTACCAGTGGTACCAACGGCATTGTGAACAAAGAGGGTCTCTAAGGGCTGCAGCATGTATTATTCCACATTAGGAGACCCCTCACCAAACACACACACTGCCACTTCAGCCTGCGTGTTTTGGTGCAGTTTAAAGTGAAGAGTCGACCTGGCACACATCCTTGTGTGCCATGCCTGCCAGCACTGCAAGAGGCATAGGTAAGTCACCCCGCAGCAGGCCTTACAGCCCTGAGGCAGGGTGCACTATACCTCTTGTGAGGGCATAATTGTTAGACCTGGTACCATTGGCGTGAGTCTCCCTTCCATTTTTTCCACTGATTGCCTCCTCTGTTTTTGATGTTTTGCTGGTTTTGATTCTTTGGGCACTGTGCCACTGCTACTCAGTGCCACAGTGCAAGTGCTCCCTATGGTAAATTGATGTATTGATTAGTGACTCCATGATTGGATCATTTGATTTACTTGTCAGACCCTAGTACAGTGCACCATGTGTGCCCAGGGCTTGTAAATCAAATGCTGCTGGTGGGCTTGCAGCACTGGTTGTGCCACCCACAGAAGCAGCTTGTAAAGTGTGTCTCAGGCTTACCCCAATGCTGGCTCCACCTCCTGTGGTGTGTCTGATGTCCCTGGCCCACACTGACAAAGGAAGAGGGTGTGCACTGGCAGGATGCACCCAGAACTGGATTGGACTAGGTACAGGACCCTCTGCCTTCAGAGGACAAAGGATTTATGGGTATAAATACTGGTGCCCAGACCCCAAGACTTTAGATCACTTCTGGAAACAACAAGACAAACCTTTGCCAAGGAGAAGAACCAAGGAAGCTGCAGGAGTTTGGACTGCCCCTCTGCCAGTGTGCTGTTTGCTGGGTGGGCCTGCAGTGGTCTTCATTGCCAAGGAAAGGAGAAGGAACTTTTAAAGAACTTTCATCATCTTGCAGAATATTCTCCAAGGGCTTGAACTAGAGCTTGCCTCCTGCTGAAGTCTCAGGGCTACAAGACTTCACCACCAGCTCCCTCCTGAATTCCCTTGGATTCTGTCTGCAGAAGCCTGCGTGTCGCTGGGAGCTGGAAGCGCGACGCAACGAGAAGAAGCGTGTCGCTGACGAAGCTGCTGCCGTCGCATCGCAGGAGAAGCGTGTCGCCGCCGCAGAGGCCGCATCACCAGAGAAGCGTGCCTTCGTCGTAGCTGCCTGCCGTCGCATCACCGGAGAAGCGTGTCGAAGTCGTAGCTGCCTGCCGTCGCATCACCGGAGAAGCGTGTCGAAGTCGCAACTGCATGCCGTCGCATCACCGGAGAAGCGTGTCGCAGGGCCTGTCGCGGCTCCAAAGATACTGAGTTCGCCGCACGGCCGTCGGGCGTGCACGCATCGTCTTCACATCATCACATCAAGGGCGAACTTTCATCGCATCGCACCGGATCGTCGCACCGCATCGAGGCGCCTGCTCGCCGCATCGTCCTCCCTGCGGACCCTTTGTTTTGCGTTACGCATTCCAGGTACTTTTGAGAGAAACGTGTCGCATTTACCATCAACTTGAACTAAGTTACTTCTACCATCTTTTAAGTCTATTTTGAGTACAGTATTGTGGATTTTTGTCGTTTGTGGTCTTGTGTTAAGTCTATATAAAGAATACTTATTTTTATAAAACCTGTGTAGTGTCCATCTGTAGTGTTTTCACTGTATTACTGTATGTGTTCACAAATGCTTAACACACTGCCTCTGAGATAAGCCTGTCTGCTCGTGCCAAGCTACCAAGGGGGTGAGCAGGGGTTATTTTAGTAGTGTATCCCCCTTACCCTCACTAGAAGCAAGGGTCCCTATTTGGTCAAAGGTGTATACCATTGCCAACTAGAGACCCCCAGTTCTAACAGTCACTTTCTTGTAAATGTAACATTGGTGGTCAGCGGTGAGGATTCTGGACTTGCATTTGTGACTCGTATACAGTGATTGGTGTACACTACTAGTGAGTGCAGACCAAACGCAACCACTTACTTTTGTGGTAGAATTTTTTTTCTCCTTGGACTGTTATTTTTCTGAGAACTGCCAATTCTTATTGCCATGAGTCCACCAGCATCTATTGCATCTATGGATCCAGAGTTTGAGGAAGAAAGGTTGGATACCTATAATGCCAAACAGCTGAAAGCATTCTGTAGAAAATTTAAAGTTGCTATTCCAGGCCTCACAAAGAAGGATGAGTTCCACAAGGCGCTGAGAGCCTGGGTGGAAGCAAGAAATGCATCTGAAAATGTGGAGCACCCTGTGGAGGAGGCAGAGGATGCAGAAGGGCAGCTATACGGGCCAGCGGGTCCAAGGTGGGAGAAAGTACCTACCCCGCCAGGCAGCAGTGTTTCTTCCAAAGACCTGTCCCCAGGAGATCTGGAGGATAGGGAGAGAGATAGAAGGCATAAAATGGAGCTGGCCAGGCTCAAAATGGAGGGTCAAAAGGACCTAGATAATAAGAAGCTGGAGTGTGAAATTAACAAGTTAGCCTTGGAGAGAGAGAGAGAATGAGATTAGAACATGAGAGAATGTTGAGGGAGTTGGAGATCAAAGCCAAAAGCTTAGCTATTAATCCCTCTGGTGGCAGCACACCGTCTGTGCCTGCAGAAGGCAGGGTATATATCCCAAAGGATGTCATCAAATATTTCCATAAGCATGAAGATATTGGGCAGTGGTTTTCAGCCTATGAGATAGCAATGTTGGCCCACCAGGTCCCTGAGAAGGATTGGGGAGCGGGCTTGTGGGGCCGCTTTGTGAGTGAGGGGAGGGATACATTGTTAGACCTGCCTGTTGAGACTAGGATGTCTTATGCCCATATGAAGGAAGCCCTGATGACAAGGTATGGTTTGACCCCAGAACTCTATAGACAGAGGTTCAGGAATTGTAAGAAGCTGGAGGCAACTACCTGGGTGGAGTATCAGTCTTTCTTTTGCAGAGCTATGGATGGTTGGGTGAAGGGTAGCAAAGTGAGTACTTTTGAGGAGTTTGAGGAGCTCTATGATTTGTTTGCATGGGAGCACTTGTCTGGTAACTGTTTTCCAGAGCTACGCCAGCACCTTATTGATAGCAAGTTAACTAACCCTAGGAAGCTTGCTGAGGAGGCGGACCGCTGGGTCAGCACCCGGGTCCACAAGGGTCACGTGGGAGACTCCGCCAAAGGTGGGCAGGGTCCCCAGCAGAAGAGTGGGGGGTACAAGGGTAAACAGAGGGAGTTCCAGAAAGGGCCCCAAAGTAATTCCCAAGGGAACCAAGGGAAGGGTTCCCAGCCTCCCCCTGAGAAAAAGCAAGAGGCCCCGACAGGTAAACCTGTTCACAGGGGCCCCACTAAGTGCTTCACATGTGGTCAGATGGGCCACCGTTGGTATGATGCACAGTGTCCCATGAGGGATTCCAAAGCACCACCACGTGCACCACCCCGTCAGATGGCGAGTGTAGCCCTGGGGGGAGGAGATGGGTGCCCAAGGTGGGTGGAGTCCCGCAGAAATGTCCCTTGTCTCGCCAGGAGACTTTGAGATGGTCCCTGGGACCCAGCTGCCTGATAACACTAAGAAGTACAGGAAGTGGGTGACCATCAACGGCCATAGGGTGGAAGCTCTCAGAGACACTGGGGCTAGTGTGACAGCTGTCAATTGCCGGCTGGTGTCCAGAGAGCAGGTTATCCCCCATGCATTCTTCCCTGTCGTTGCCGCGGACAACTCACAGAGCCAGTGTGAGGTGGCTCAAGTTTCCTTTGAGTGGGGGGGGTCTCAGGTACTCTTCAAGTAGCTGTGAGGCCAGCCATACCTGTTGATTGTCTGTTGGGCAACGATTTGGAGAGCTCCCCTTGGGCTAAGGTGGAGAGAAGGTCTCATTTGGAGATGTTGGGTCTGTCTGAGTGGGCGTGTGTGACCACTCGGTCTATGGCAGCCAGTAAGGGTGTGGAAGCGGTTCTGGAGCCTGAAAATATGGCCCAGACCCCTGCCTTAAAGAGAAGAGGTGGGGGGCGCGGGAAACCGGCCCCCCTAGTTCCCACGGTCCAGGAGGAGGCAGACCTTGAGGGGGATGCCGTAGAACCTACAGGGGAACAAGTGGCCGAACTGGGGGACCTGCCTGAGCTGACCTATTGGCAGCAAGAAGGAGACCCCTCCAGGGAGGAATTTTGTGAGGAGCAGAGGAAGTGCCCTTCTCTTGAGGGTTTGCGGCAACAGGCCACAGCCCAGGCAGCAGGTGATCAGTCTGGATCACATTGGATCTACTGGGAGAACGACCTCCTGTATAGCAAGCCTAAGGTTGCTGAGCCTGGGTCAGCCCGTGTGCTTCAGAGCCTTCCTACTGGGTTTGTCTCATGATGTAGCTGGACATCTGGGGCAGAACAAGACCTTTGAAAGGCTTGTCTCCCACTTTCATTGGCCCCAGATGCGGAAGAGTTCAGACACTCATTGTAGGACTTGTCAAACTTGCCAGGCAAGTGGGAAAAGTGGAAGGAAGCACAAGGCTCCTCTCCAACCTTTCCCTGTAGTTAGTACCCCCTTTGAACGGGTGGGCATTGACATTGTGGGGCCACTGGACCCCAAGACAGCCATGGGCAACAGGTTTATCCTGGTCTTGGTGGACCATGCTACCCGGTACCCGGAAGCCATCCCGCTCAGGACAGTGACGGCCCCCGTGGTGAGACGTGCACTGATGGGGATTTTCTCCCGTGTGGGGTTCCCCAGAGAGGTGGTGTCAGACCGTGGTTCAAACTTCATATCCTAGTATATGAAGTCCCTGTGGCAGGAGTGCGGTGTTACCTATAAGTTCACCACTCCTTACCACCCCCAAGGTAATGGGCTGGTTGAGAGATTCAACTGGACCCTCAAAGGCATGATCATGGGTCTTGAGGAACCTATGAGGCATAAGTGGGACGTCCTCTTGCCATGCCTTCTTTTTGCTTACCGTGAGGTGCCACAGAAGTCCTTCGGGTTCAGTCCCTTTGAACTGCTCTATGGTCACCCGGTAAGAGGACCTTTGAGTCTGGTCAAGGAAGGCTGGGAGCAATCTCCCAGGAAACCTCCCCAGGATGTATACATTTACATGCTGGCCTTCAGGAACCAGACCATGCGATTCAGGCAACTCGCTGAGGCGAATCTGGAAGCCAGCCAGGAAGAGATGAAGCGGTGGTACGATCAGAATGCCACTCTGATTGAGCTTCAGCCTGGTCAGAAAGTTTGGGTCATGGCCCCTGTAGAGCCCTGTGCGCTCCAGGACAGGTGGACCGGACCATTTGAGGTGGTGGAGCGCAAGAGTGATGTCACCTACCTGGTGAACTTGCGGTCTCCTAGGAACCCTTTGCGGGTCCTGCGTGTTAACCGCCTGAAGCCCCACTTAGAAAGGTCCGAAGTGGGCATGCTCCTAGCAACGGATGATGGAATGGAGGAGGAGACCGAGCCTCTTCCTGACCTCCTGTCTGCAACAGAGCAAGATGGGTCAGTGGATGGTGTCAGCCTCTCTGCCACACTGACCCCTGAGCAGCAGCAAGATTGTCGCCAACTGTTGGTACAATTCTCTGATCTGTTCTCCCTGGTTCCTGGTGTCACTGAGTGGTGCGTCCATGACGTGGACACTGGGGACAGTCCTCCTGTGAAGCACAAGGCTTATAGAGTGACTGACAGGGTCAGAGTTCACATCAAGGAGGAAGTCTCCAAGATGTTTGCATTAGGGGTGATTGAGTCCTCTCACAGCCCTTGGGCCAGCCCAGTGGTCTTGGTCCCAAAAGCTGCCGCGCCTGGTGCCACACCCGAACTCCGGTTCTGTGTGGACTACCGAGGACTCAATTCAGTCACCAGGACTGACGCACACCCCATCCCCAGAGCTGATGAGCTCATCCATCGGTTGGGGGCTGCCCGGTACCTCAACACGTTTGATGTGACGTCTGGGTACTGGCAGATCGCCTTAACTGATGGGGCCAAAGAGAGGTCAGCATTCTCCACACCAGATGGGCAGTACCAATTCCGGGTTATGCCCTTTGGGATGAAGAATGCCCCTGCCACCTTTCAGAGGTTGGTCAACCAGGTGTTGGCTGGACTGGAGGATTTCAGTGCCGCCTACCTGGATGACATTGCAGTGTTCAGCGCCAGTTGGGAAGAACATCTGCGCCACCTCTGGGAAGTGTTGATGGCACTGCGAAAGGCAGGCCTCACGATCAAGGCGAGTAAGTGCCAGATCGGGCAGGGTTCCGTGGTGTACTTGGGACACCAGGTTAGGAGCGGCCAGGTGGCGCCCCTACAGCCCAAGATTGAGACCATCCTGGCTTGTGAACCCCCCAAGACCCAGACAGCGGTGAGAGCCTTTTTAGGACTCACAGGGTACTACAGGAGGTTTGTCAAGGTGTATGGCAACATTGTTGCACCCTTGACTGAGCTGACTTCCAGGAAGCAGCCCAAGAAAGTGCACTGGACTGACACCTGTCAGAAGGCTTTTGACGCCCTGAAGACTGCCATGTGCACAGCACCCGTGCTTCAGGCGCCCAACTTCTCAAAGGAATTCATTGTCCAAACAGACGCTTCAGAGCATGGTGTGGGGGCTGTTCTATATCAGATTAATGAGGAGGGCCTAGACCAACCTGTAGCCTACATCAGTAGGAGGTTACTTCCACGGGAACAGAGGTGGAGTGCAATAGAGCGTGAGGCATTTGCTGTGGTCTGGGCACTGAAGAACTTGAGACCATACCTGTTTGGGACTCACTTCCGGGTTCAGACAGACCACAGGCCCCTCAGATGGCTGATGCAGATGAGCGGTGAGAACCCAAAGTTGTTGAGGTGGTCCATTTCCCTACAGGGGATGGACTTTACGGTGGAACACCGCTCTGGTACAGAACACGCCAATGCTGATGGTCTGTCCAGATTTTTCCGCCTTAGTGATGAGAACTTCCAAGAGGTAGGGTAGTTCTCCCCACATTTCAGCTGGAGGGGACACGTGTTAGACCTGGTACCATTGGCGTGAGTCTCCCTTCCATTTTTTTTACTGATTGCCTCCTCTGTTTTTGATGTTTTGCTGGTTTAGATGCTTTGGGCACTGTGCCACTGCTATTCAGTGCCACAGTGCAAGTGCTCCCTATGGTAAATTGATGTAGTGATTAGTGACTCCATGATTGGATTATTTGATTTACTTGTCAGACCCTAGTATAGTGCACCAGGTGTGCCCAGGGCCTATAAATCAAATGCTGCTGGTGGGCTTGCAGCACTGGTGGTGCCATCCACAGAAGCAGCTTGTAAAGTGTGTCTCAGGCCTGCCATTGCAGAGCCTGTGTGCAGTCTGTGACTGCCATGTCGACTTGGTAAGTGCACCCACTTGCCAGTCCCTAAACCTTCCCTTTTCTGCATATCAGTCACCCCTAAGGTAGGCCCAAGGGCAGGGTGCATTGTATGTAAAAGGTAGGACATTCCCTGGGGTGTGTAGCATGTCCTAATAGTGAATTACAGCCAATTTTGTTTTTCACTATTGCAAGGCTACCTGTCCCCATAGGCCAGAATGGGCAGTTTGATTATAACATCTTATAATCCTAACTGACCCAGGGAACATGGTAGAAAAACGAATTTAGTATGCCTGAACTCAGAATGATAAAATACATCTTTTAGTGAAGTTGGTTTTAACATTCTGTGTTTGAAAATACCACTTTTAGAAAGTAGGTATTTTCTTGCCTAAACCATCCAGCCTGCCTCTGCTAGCTTGTGTATTGTATTTCTGGTTTTGTGAGTGACGGGGGCTGGGGGCTCCAGGAGACAGGGTGAGTCAGCACAGGGCTGAATAGACCTATCTGCATGTAGAGTGGTGGGAGGAGTGGCACCTGGGCCTGAATAGGGCTGTGCCTGCCTTCCACAATGCTGGCTCCACCTCCTGTGGTGTGTCTGATGTCCCTGGCCCACACTGACAAAGGAAGAGGGTGTGCACTGGCAGGATGCACCCAGAACTGGTTTGGACTAGGTACAGGACCCTCTGCCTTCAGAGGACAAAGGATTTATGGGTATAAATACTGGGGCCCAGACCCCAAGACTTTAGATCACTTCTGGAAACAACAAGACGAACCTTTGCCAAGGAGAAGAACCAAGGAAGCTGCAGGAGTTTGGACTGCCCCTCTGCCAGTGTGCTGTTTGCTGGGTTGGCCTGCAGTGGTCTTCATTGCCAAGGAAAGGAGAAGGAACTTTTAAAGAACTTTCATCATCTTGCAGAATATTCTGCTAGGGCTTGAACTAGAGCTTGCCTCCTGCTGAAGTCTCAGGGCTACAAGACTTCACCACCAGCTCCCTCCTGAATTCCCTTGCTGGGGATTCTGTCTGCAGAAGCCTGCGTGTCGCTGGGAGCTGGAAGCGCGACGCAACGAGAAGAAGTGTGTCGCTGATGAAGCTACTGCCGTCGCATCGCAGGAGAAGCGTGTCGCCACCGCAGAGGCCACCGCCGCATCACCAGAGAAGCGTGCCTTCGTCGTAGCTGCCTGCCGTCGCATCACCGGAGAAGCGTGTCGCCGTCGCAACTGCCTGCCGTCGCATCACCGGAGAAGCGTGTCGCAGGGCCTGTCGCGGCTCCAAAGATACAGAGTTCGCCGCACGGTCGTCGGGCGTGCACGGATCGTCTTCACATCGTCGCATCGCATCAAGGGCGCACTTTCATCGCATCGCACCGGATCGTCGCACCGCATCGAGGCGCCTGCTCGCCGCATCGTCCTCCCTGCGGACCCTTTGTTTGTTTTGCGTTACGCATCCCAGGTAAGTTACTTCTACCATCTTTTAAGTCTATTTTGAGTACAGTATTGTGGATTTTTGTCGTTTGTGGTCTTGTGTTAAGTCTATATAAAGATTACTTATTTTTATAAAACCTGTGTAGTGTCCATCTGTAGTGTTTTCACTGTATTACTGTATGTGTTCACAAATGCTTAACACACTGCCTCTGAGATAAGCCTGTCTGCTCGTGCCAAGCTACCAAGTGGGTGAGCAGGGGTTATTTTAGTCGTGTATCCCCCTTACCCTGACTAGAAGCAAGGGTCCCTATTTGGTCAAAGGTGTATACCATTGCCAACTAGAGACCCCCAGTTCTAACAATAACTGAATGAGCAGATTTGCCCCTATAGTGTCTAAGTCCATTCTTGGACATTATAAGTGCATAGAGAAGCCATACTGAGTACATGGGCTGGAAGCTTGTAATACTGGTTCCACAGCTCCATGATGGCTTCACCGAATCCCAAGATGTTTGGTACCAAACATCTCAGATTAATGAGCCCACACTGATGCCAGCATTGGATTCATTAATAAATGCACTCAGAGGGCACCTCAGAGGTGCCCCCTGAAAACCTACCAAACCTCTAATGTGTGGCTGACTCATCTGCACCAGCCTGCCACCTCTAGACATGTTTCTGACCCCCGGAGGTGAGAGCCTTGCGCTCTCGTGGGTCAGAAACAAAGCCTGCTTTGGGTGGAGGTGCTTCACACCGACCCCCAAGAAGAACAGCATTGAAAGGCGGTGAGCCTCAAAGGCTTCCTTCCCTTTTTATGCTAGTCAGGGCCTCTCCAGCTAGTGGGGATGCTCGCCCCCCTGACCAAGCCCCGCTTTTGGTGGTAAGGTCAGCGGAAATATTAGTAAGTAGGAGAGGTGTGTCCCCTCTCAGCCAGGCTCACCCCTAAGGTGTCCTGAGCTGAAATGACCCCCTCCTTTTAGAATTTTCCATATTGATTGTGAGGATTTTAGCCAATAGGATTAGGGGTATGCCCCTGTAGGAAGCTGGCTCTGTATATACTATATCAAAGTAAGGTATAGTGTGCACAGAGTCCAGTGGATCCCCAGGGTCAAGGATGCACTCAAAAAGCACCCTCATCGGTACTAGGGCGGCTGAGGCCCAATGTTATCCAGTGGGGGATAGGGGGCCTCCGGTTGGTGGCTGCTCACGGGCACTCCACTTGGATGTGGAAGCAAAGCTCCTAGGGCTTAGCTCTGGGCAGAAGGAGGATCCGAGTTAGCACACAAGGCGCACCCACAGTGGTGCAGGGGCGGCTGGGTGCTGTTTTGGCGTCGGGTGCCCTGTTGTTTTCAATGGGGAGTTTCGGTTTTGGTTTTCAGCTGCAGGCTCAGTCTAGGAAGACTTCCGGGAGGAACCAACAGCTGGGCAGGTAAGTTGGAGGGCTCGGGGACGTAGGTGCACCTTGGGTTCTTTTCTCCAGGGCGCAGGGCGGCTGGATGCAGGGGTGCCTTTTGAGGTTGGATTTCACCTTACCGGGGCACTCGCGGTTGGGGGGGTCTCCGTGCAGAGGCTGCAGGCGATGTCGGGGAGTCCTGGAGGGGTCAACCCACGGTGGACTCGGACTCTGGAGCGCTGGGGAACTTCGCTGGGACCGGTGGGCCGTTATGACTCAGGCCGTAGGCATCGGGTGCAGTGGTGGTTCCAGGCGTCGGGTTTCTTTGTCCTCAGCAGGCTCCGAGTCTTTGTTTGATGTTTCTTTTGAACAGAGCTGCTGTTCACAGGACGTCCGGTCTTTGTTGAAGGCAGTCAGTCCTCCCAGGGGTTCTGGAGGTAGCTGGCTGCAGGACAAGGCGACTTTTTGCGCAGGATCTCTGGAAACTGCAGATGGGCCGGTAGGGCTGGGCCTTCTCTGCAGTCTTCTCTGCTGGGCGTCTTCTTTCGTCCTTTTTCTTCATAGGTTGCAGGAAACTGCCTTCTTGTTTCAGGGCTGCCCCCTAAATACTGTATTTAAGGGGCGTTATAGGAGTCTCGAGGTCAGTAGCCAATGTGTGAGAGTGGGCCCGGCTGGGCTGGGTAAAGGAAAACATTGGTTCTGTGTGATAGGGGCTGGGCCGGGTAAAGGAAGACATTGGTTCAGTGTGAGGTGGGCTGGGTAAAGGAAGGCATTAAAGGTTAAGGGGGCATCTTTGAGCTGCCAGCACTGCTCCTTCCCACTGAAACACGTCACAGGTGCAAGAAAATCCAGGATTAAATTCCAGGACCCCAATATCCACCTGGGAATCGATGTATTAGGGGGTGTGTGACATCCCCCCCATGTAAGTATGCCCCTGGTTGTGTCGTTGTGCACTTTTGTGTAAGTACAGAATACTGTCAGTCACAGCCAGGGAAGCCAATGGCTGCATTGGGCGGATCCTGTGCCCCGTACCCTATGCTGTGGTGGGCGGTAACAAACTGTGAATGAAGAGGGCAACCAATGAATGAAGAGGGCATTTGTAGCATGTAACAATATTACTAATAACAGAAGGTCCTGGCTAGAGGCAGACCTAGTAATCCACTCTTACAGCTACAGAGGCCAAGGCAGGCCCTGGCTCCTCTCTGTTGTCCCCAAGGTCCTGCCTAGTCTACATCCTTGTTCCTGAAGAGTTTCTGTGAGAAGCTGCGTCACCCACACCTAAGCCTCGCTCCTTGCTTTCCAAAGACCACCTCTCACCTGAGACGAGTCAAGTCCTGGCCTGTCCACTCAAGGTTCAGCCCATCAAGCGCCAAGACAACTGGGGTCCCTTGTTCCCCATGTGGGGAGCCCTTTCAGCTGCCCACCCCCTACCATGGATGCAAAGCTCAATTCCAGGCTTCAGTGCCCGCTCCAGCGCTTAGAAGCTGAATGTCTGCAGCAGGTAGCACCAATAGAGAAGTCTCTCCACATTTCTTTCTCTCACTCACTCGGTCTCCTTCCTGTATCTTTCTTCTTCTCCTCTTACAGCTTCTCGTTCTCATCCCTTGTGTCACCCTCTCTCCACTGGTTCCTCCTTGTCCCACACTCAGGTTCTCTTTTACTATTTCACTTTTATTCTTTCTCTTCTAACACGTGTAGTCCGGTCCCCCGTTTTTCTTTCACTGATGTGCCCTCCCTTCCTTCTCTCTCTCTCCCTCTTCTAATGAATGATCCCTCCTCCCTTCAGCTGCATCCCTCCTTCGCACCTCCTTAATCCTGGTGTCTCATCCTTCACAGGGCGAGGAGGACCACTTCACTGTGAAACGCCAGCAGGAGTCGGAGCTGACCCTGCCGGACCTGCAGCCGGACACTGTCTACGTGATCCGGGTCCAGACGCAGACCCCTCTGGGCCCCGGGCCCCTCTCCCGTCCGTACGAGTTCAGGACCCTACCACCAGGTAAGAAGGGGCAGACTTCTTGGGGGGTGGCTACTTGTCCTTGAGCCCTCATGTCGGAGTGGAGGTGCACTTGACCCTTCAGATGCCTCATTTCCCTTAGGCAGGGCCCCCCCAGGCCCCCTCCAATGTCACAACAGGTGGTCCTTTAACCTTTTAGATGGGGCGGCTCCTCTGTAATGGCGAGGAGCGTCGCCTCACAGACCGCGCCATTAGATGGTAAATAAAACACAGTTATTGTCATGTTATTTATGCTGTCTGTCAGAGCCCCGCATTAACGGGCATGTCAGGGAGGCGGAGTAGAGTGCACTCATACATGCGCATGTGTGCTTGGCCGCCGTCCTAGGCCTGTTACACAGCAGTCTTGGAGAAAAGGCACAGGCTCCAAAGCACCGTCTGAGCAGCAAACGAGGACGCCCAGACCAATGCTGGCGCTGCTCTCATGTGAGAGCAGCGTTGGGATTGGAGCCTGTGCCCTGAGGGCCCATCTCCTTCCGGCCCGACGGCGACGAGAGGTGTCTGTCCGTGGAGCGGAGCGGCAGGTAAGTATTTTCTTTTTTTCTTTTCTATCATTTCAACCCCCCCAAACCTCTGACCTCCCCCCGCGGCAGCCCTACCACTTAAGATAGGCGGTGGCCGCCAATGCTTTTAGATGCCCCCTCCCCTCAGAAGAGCCCCCTCACTTCAAAGTGGCGGTACCTTCAACCCTTCATAGGACACCTCCCCCTAAGGACGAGCCGTTCCCATTTCATAACAGGTGTTCCTTCCACCTTTCAGAGCCCCCTCAGGAAGAGCCCCCTCAGGAAGAGCCCCCTCAGGAAGAGCCCCCTCAGTCCATAGTGGAGGTTCCTTCCACCTTTCAGAGCCCCCACCCCCTCTGGAAGCCAGTGCCTCCTCATTTCATAGCGGATAGCCTTTCGACTTCGAGGTCCAAGCCCCCCACACACTCATTTCAAGCTCCTCACACACATTCAAGGCACTACACAACTTGGGCCCACCTACCTTAACAGTCTCCTCTCTTTCAACCAACCACCCAGACACAACTTACCTACCTTCGGGAACACTCTTTCTGGGGGACTCTCCCTTCTGGTGGATACACTGACCACTCATTCCTCACTGACTCACCCTTCTGCCCATTCCGTGGAGTGGACGTCCGACAGGTTATAAGGTAAGATGCTCGATTCAGCACAGGGTCTGACTTGTGACTCGTCTGCTGTTCTGTGTCTGAGGGTGCGGAAGGTTCCTCAGAGTGCGGGGTGGTTCCTTCCTATGGCTCTATCACCATTTCTAGGGGCGGGACAAAGGCGCAGCGAAGCCCGAGAGCGCCACCTACCAGCGCACAGGAGCTATGCAAAAATGGTTCCGGATCCAGTCTAGTGCCTGGGGGGATTCAAAAGGTGAGGAATCTGCCGTTAGCTGGATTATCCACTAGTTCTTCGTAACGGGTGTTTAAAGGTGTAAAGATGACCAAACGTGGTCCTGAAGGAGAGTCGAGATCATTGATGCTTGAATGGAGAAGCTCGCCTGTAGATCACCTGAGGCAGCCCTTGAAGACGTCTAAATGTAAGTCCTTGTCCAGAAGAGGGGAGGAGTCTTCAGTTAGGTGCAGGCACTTTTATCTCCTTGTCATAGACTCCTGTGGAAGTGGTCCTGATGCAAGAGATACAGGATGCTGAAGATGCTCAAAGATGCTGTGGATGCGACACGGTCAACGGGTCTTCCTGCAGCAACTCCTCAGTCCACAGGGTTGGTGAGGCGGTCCTGGCCACAGGGTCAACGTCCTTCAAAGTCCTCTTGAGCCTGCAGAAGTCCAGTTGCCACTGGACTACCTGTCACCCAGTGTGGAAGTCACTGCAGAATCCTTCCTTGGGCTGTAACTTGCCTTTTGGGACAAAACTGCGCTCCAACGAATCTTCAGGGCCCAGCAGACTCGGGTGCAATTCTCAAAAATCAGGTCCTGGTCCCTGGTGCTGCACGGCGACAAAGAGCGGCGATCTGGTGATCCCCAGCAGGCTTTCCCAGCTGTTGTGGACCTGGGCTGCAAACAGGAGGTCAGATAACTGCCCCTTGGAGTCTCTTGCTTTGGGTGGGCTCTGGAGATGTCCTCTCCATGGGCAAGACACAGCAGGCAGAGCCCCTCTTCTTTGCTAGCCACCAGGTCCAGTCCCCATTGGTGCCGCCTCTCTTCGCCGGGTACTTGGTGCAACATGCAATCCTCCCTCTTATAGTCCAGTTGAGATCTGCGTTCAGGGTGCCAGAGGTGCCCTTTTTATGCTTGGAAAAGGCCCTCAGGGTGGGATGCGGTTGGTAGCCAATGGGCTACCAGGTTCACTCCCTCCTGATGACCACTTCCTGCGAAGTCTGGCATCTGGCTATCCCAGGATTCCCCATTCTGCCCACTCCGAACATGGCAAAACCGCTCTGTCAACACACAGAGCTCCCTAGCCCACCCACAGGTATGGCTA